>CM021102.1:680828378-681051914 GCA_007115665.2 Sequoiadendron giganteum | reverse complement strand
CTTAGATACCAATTATTAGATACATAGGAAAATTGAGAGGGGGGATGAATCAGTTATATATTCAAACATTCAAACTCTCATTAACCCTCAAACCCTGATTATGCATCAATCGTATGCATCAATCGTTAATGTAAACAAACTAAAACATCAACACATCAACAACCATACATAATAGAACACTAAATTTATGTGGAAACCCTAATTAGGAAAAACCACATGAGTATTAACTCACATTTATATGAATAACAACACTGAATACAATAGGCTCACTATCGAAAGGGCTCACTGCCCAAAGGACTCACTATTTGAAATAGAAGATATTAGAAGAAGACTGTTACAAGGAGGTTCACTAACTTAGAGCAACAAGAAGATCCACCATAATAACTCTACACCATCTGCAACCTTCGTCTCACTACCTCTAGCAACTTCAGGTACACTAAAATTGTAGACACCTTCTACTCACTACATCTGGTAACCTTAGGCATTTAAGCTCGCACTCAAATCAAAATACTTGATAACACTTACATATTTTCAAACCACACACATCTTCAACAATCAACCTTGCATATATATCAACAACCTTGTTCAGGTCGGCCTCAATGAAATGTATGCACCAAACGTCCAACCAATGAGTAGGTTAGCACCAAACACTTCTTTGGTGGAAATAAGTGAAGGTGAACCACACCAAGGGTTAACCAAGACCCAAATCTATACTGACACGCTTCACCATACTTCCATAAACCACGAAGCACATCTGCAAGTAAAATTAACACGCTAGGTCGACCAAACATGTATGAACACTACCAAACAATCAATTCACTCTTCTCTAGGTCCGAAAACATCATATGGACCATGAAGCAACATCACACAACATCCTAGAATATTCCAACACCATCATAATATTCAACAACACTATTGCAACCACCTAAAACTAAGAACACAATCATTATGTGCAACCAACAACACTACCACAGACATGCAACTCACTAACCAACCTTGGGGAACAACTAAACACACAAAAATCCAAGAGAAGGTAGGTACAAAAAATATTAGCATGTTCCCAAATCCGCAAGATAAGAAACCTCAATAGGAAGAAATGTGGAGCAATTCCATTTCTCCCAAACAACCCTCTTCATAGTCTAACATATTGTCAAACACAACTTCCAATGCGACACGATACAAAACTTGAAACTCTAGATATACCACCTTTGACCACCTCTAATCATCTCATCCAAACTGCACAAGCACATCTTCAACCATGAAGAAATGTGGAGCACAACACAATACACAACTCTGTAACCTTATACACTCTCTTATTCAAATTTTCTCAAAAGCACTTGAAAACCAGGTGAACTAGCTACATCAACAACACCTACTCAACACCACAAACACCTCATCAAAACCACACTAGAGATTGCAAGAATCTCCCCATCTACAATACCAATAATCTCCTCATCTATAATATCTGCTCAACACCATACTAGAGGTTGACATCAATGAAAACACTAAAGACAACATAATGCAACAATCTCCCTATTGACATCAATGACAACATAGATCTCCAACATAAAAATAATAGAAAAACTACATATTAAAAATATATTTTTATTAAAAAGGCCACCACGTAGGGAGACGTAGTCTTCGCAACCCGTGATCATTTACATAGAGAACACATCAAGAGAGTGGGCCTTGTGGCCCCTTCTCTTGCCAATAGATCATGGCTCATGATAAGCTACACTCCCCATAAATATGTAGAAAATATATATATATTATTTTAAATAACATGAAATGAACTTCCCTAGACACTAGTCACCACCTTTCATAACCATCACCACTACTTTTCTCTCCTCTTTGCTTCATCATGTAAATACAAAAAAATAAAAGAGACAACTAATAGTTAAGGTGTGTTACAAACATATACTTGTTATGTGTTAAGGTTATTTTTTAGTTTTAAGTTTTTTTAAGAGATGGATATTTTACAAATCAAGTTAGAATATATTTAATTTATAATTATAAATATATTAAATATTTCATATGTTATAAATTAAAGTATTGGTAATTGTTATAAATTTATCATAATAGATGAAAATAGGTTCATTTTAAATCATATCATGCATATTGAATATATATTGTTAGATTATAAAATTTGTAATGTATATTAAAATAATAGTTTTTGGAGTATATATTATAAATTAATTTAAAATGTATATATTTTTTTGAATAATTTGATTAAACATGTAAATTACATATATATGATAATTGAAATTATTAATATTGTTTAAAATTTTAAAAAATTACTTAGTGATGATATTATAAAAGTATTTTATTATATTAATAAAGATGGATGTATAATAGTTGAAGTGGTCTTATTATGTACAATACATATAATTTTCTTTCTATAATGAAACTATTTATAATAGGTTAAAATTGATATTTATTAACTCAATAATTCATCAATGGATGATAAATATGTAATAGCAAATAAAATTATAAAATAAAGATAAAATAAAAAATAAAAATAAAAATAAAAATTCCTTAATATTTACCACATGTTAAAATTTAAGTGGCCCTATTGTTTCCTCTTTCTCTTCTCTATTACCTTTCCTTGGAGAAGTAGAAATCATTTTATTATATGAGAACTAAGGATGAGATTCTTCTATCCAATTAAAATCTACCAATGAATTAAATGTTAATCATATGAGTGTAACTGGTTAATATATCAACCTTCTTCATTATCTATTGTAAATGGTAAAAAAGAAATTTAGACTTATGGTTATATTTATTAAATTTATGCATTTTATAAGAAAGTAAATTCTTTATGATTATTTATTATTGTTGTTATGAATAGTGTTATTTTGTTAACTAGTTCTATTACCGAGTTTTCTTTACACCTTGTCATTTAAGTTTATTTAGAATTTTTTTAAGTCATTTCACTTTATGTCTTATATCATAAGATTACGACCCTTATCATAATATTATGTTATCCTATGTCTCATCCTGACCTATATAACTAAGGGTTTCCCATTTATGTAAACACATATTTCATTTTATAGGTACATTCTTTGATAGGAATATCATTTATTCTTGATTTATTGATCTTCTAAGTTCTTTATGATTTCTATTAGGTCTTTCCCCTAGGTCCTCAGAAACAATTTCCACATATTAGCTATATGGATCAAAATATTCTTTATATTAAAAAAAAATTACGTTGAGGTATAATCAAATTTATTTTTCTACAAATTATTATATTTTAAATTACATTAATTTATTTAACAATTTTTTAATATTCATTTTTTTAAAAAGAGTACCCAGTAGTAACCTATATAGGCTTGTACTATAGAAAGGGGCACCTTTATTGGCTGGTTGTGTTTGTTTCCTCTTTCATTTATCATTTGTGCTCTTATAATATTATCCATGGGTTATCCTAAGTTCCCTTATTTAACTCCAGATAACAATGTAACTTGGTTATAATTGGTGCTCATATAATATTGCCCATGGGTTATCCTAAGTTCCCTTATTTAATAGGAAAGCTACTTGTGTGAAATGGAAGAATATTTTGTCACTTCCCCATCAAGCTCCAACAAGAAAAGAAATACCAAAGACAATGCCAAGTCTATTACCCTAGAGAATAATGATAAAAGTAGTCCTAACGATCTATCCTTTGAGGAAAATTTGGAGTTCTGAACCAAGGAGTGGCAGGTCATCAAAGGCCTTCACCTCCTAGGTGACCAGTAATTGGTCTTCTTGATTGGATGGTCTTGGCCTAGTCCCCTCTCTATGTCGGTCTTTTTTTATAAGTATTTGTTTTAGTTTTTTGTTGTCCCATACCTTGTGAAACTCCTGTTTTTTTCCTCTATGGCTAGTATGTAATAGGTTTGAAACTTTCCTTCTTTATCTAATCAAAACTTGGAAATCACATGTATGAAATACTTTAATGATTCAAGGATTCTCACTTCATTAATATATTTATTCCAAAACCAATATTAGATGCTAAATAAAATATGGAATTTTTCATTAAAATTACTATAGCACTTGTATATCTATGTACATTTGTTTCTCTTGACTTTATTTTCACATAGATAAGTGTAAATCATCCGAGGAGGCTTGGAATAAACTTGCATAATTATATGGTCAAGTTGATGAGGTTAGAGGATATCAAGTTGATACTAATGTTAATAATCTTGATCCAAGAATTTATGACAATATCAAAGACTATGTAACTAAAGCTAATTAATTAAGAGCAAAAATCAAAGAATGTGATATTGATAAGAAGGATGAACAATTGGTCTTCAAATTTTTAGGCAATATTCCTTCATAATATGTAGCATTTTATTAGCCTCTAGACTCATCAGTTGACTATGGTAAAGGCCTAATACGATCTCATCATTTGATTCATTTATGAATATAATGTTGCTTGAATATACCAAGTTAATCTTAATGGGTTTCTTCAAGCCACCCAAGTAACAAGATTTGGTGGATAGTCATCAATATAATGAGAAAGGGTCCAATAAGAAACAAAATCAATCAAATTTTAAGCCATGAAAGGATATATCACAATCATCTTCTCCTTAAAAAGGATAATATCCATGATTTTCCAAGAAATATAATTCAAACATGAAGGAGAGACTAACTTGTTCAAAATAGCATCATGAAGAGCATCATTGGTATATAGGAAGCATCCCCTTCCACTTCTTTCAAATCAAAGAAAGAGAAAGGATAGGCACTTTTTTCAATGAAGAATATTCATAGTAATGGTTAATATACTCATGCTACACTTCATATGGTTTATAATCAAGAAAAAAATATTCATTGGAGCCTTGTTTGATGCCACACATTCTTATAGTTGATAATAATCAAGTGGATATTTTCAAAAAAAGGTTTAGTTGAAAAGGATTATGGATTATTTAATAATTTTCTTTGTGTTTCTTACTTGTGTGCAAATATTCTTTTTATCTACCAAATTATTCATCTTTGAAATGGTAAGAAAGTTGTTTTTTATCCTAATTTAATTGTGATTAGAGATATTGAGGAAATTCCTTGGTTGTAGTGGAGAAGGTTGACCATTATTCTTGGTTATATGCATTCACCCATTGTGTGCCACGATCTCCTTCTACAAATTTACTTATACAATCTCATTGATTAAGTTATGGAAAGAGTGATTTTTTCATCTTAACTAACACTATCTTTAGTAGCTCATTTTGTAGGATATAGCCAGAAAAAATTGTTGTATTAGTTTTTTAAATAGTATGTGGTCAAGTTGTGCTATGACAAAGCATCTAAATTTTTTGACAAAGGAAAGTCTTGGAAGGCTTCACAAGTCCTTCAATTGGTTTATAGATACCTAGTAGGTCACTTTCTAACCTTTATCTTTTAGCAAGATGTTCTATGTACTCACCTTTATTGATGACTATTCTAGATATACTTAGATCTACTTTCTTTACCAAAATAATTAATTATTTGATAGGTTTCAATATTTTAAGGCTCATGTTGAGAAGTAATATATAAGGTATATCAACATTCTTTGTCATATTAATGGCCATGAATATTTGAATTGTCACCTTGAGCAATTATGTACTCTTCAATAGATTGACCTCGACATTAAATTGCATGCATACCACAATAAAATGTTTTTTTTCCAAAAGGAAGAACAAGCCCATAAAAGAGATGGCTAGCTACATGATTCATGCTCATTCTCTTATGCTAGAATATTTTGCTAAATCCATTAATTAATTTGTCTATATTTATAATCAAATTCCTCACAAGACCTTGATAGGTAAGACCCCTTTTGAATCTTTGTGTGGAAAGAAATTGTTCATGTGGAATTAGATTTTGGGTTCTTCATGGACCTTGGAGAAAGTCTTGAATTCCATAAAAATATTTACTCCCAAAGTTAAACTATAAAATTCAAACTTTCAAAGAACTTGTGGACTTTGCGACTTAGTTCCAAGTTCCATATTCCACCCACCTTCTGGCTTTACGTTTTTCATGTTTTTTTATGTTTATTTGTTGGAATTTTAGAATTATGGAGGACTTCAAGACTCTTGAACTAACTTCTAATCCCTCGAGTCCTTCCATCAATTTAACCCCTATGTGACCTCAACCATTAAAGCCAAAGTGTGTGAGGGTAGATGTAAACTTTATATTTCATTTTTTTAATCTCTACACTTTACATTCAAATTTCATGTCTTCTAAGCTCCAACTGATTGGTTGGAACTTTCTCTTTGAATACTCAAACAAATTTTAGTTATCCTTTTTTATTATTTCTAGTTGGATTCAAGATCAAGGTTGAATAAGGTTCATAAAAAAATTCTCATCCTTCTTATGTTTATGTATCATTGATATCCTTAGTTATATATTGTTAAATTTGGTGCTTTTTCAAAGTGTTTACTAGTTTCCTATAGATTTTGTAGCATTCTTGGTTATAATTTATAGTTTTGTCAATTTATTATCCATTCCTTCATATGTATTAGATTAAGGTTTTCTAATGAGTTTTTGTTCTAGGGTTAAATGTGTTTAATTTCCAATAGTTTTATGCCTTAGTGGATTAAATTTGTGATTCTTGTTCATGTTAGAGAGCTCATGCCTTAGTTGATTTGATTTCATAAATTCAAATGGATATAAACATAGTATATTTTTTCTACTTTATTTTGTATCATTCTCAATTTGTGAGTTCTTTTGGAACCCAAAATTCTATGATTCTATTGGATAAATTTCTTGACAATGGAATCTGACACAAAAAATTGGATCTTAAGTCATTGATCCACTTGAACTTCTTGTAAGGTCCAAGAATTTTACTTACCAATTAAAACCCATATTTGCCAAAATAATTTAATAGAACAAAATTATTATAAAAAGGTGTAAAATAAGAGGAATAATTAAATTAATTTCATCACTAAATTCAAACAAAATAACATACATCAATGAATCAAAGTATATCAAAACAAGGTTGTACCTTCATTAGTTTTAGCCATGTAGGCTTACACATGAATTATCATCTCAACAATACGTTTAAATTTAAATACTGTAATGCAATTAAGGAAATAGCAAGACAATAAATGCAACCACAATAGAACCATAACACAAGAATTTTTATGAGTGAAAAACCCTCGTAGGAATGAAAAACCACTTCTAAAAGTGCCTCACTGGCAGAGCCTCACTAGCTACAAAATCTCAATAGTTACAAGATGCTTCACAAGCAATGATCATACTGTCTCATTGACATGACCATTCATTACATATTTTTGGATATCACACATAACAAGGAGCATATGGAAGTTCTAATACTAGTCACATAAGTCTACAAACCACATTTTCAAGTTTCACCAATGTATTATCCTTACATATGAAATTTAGGTAATGCCAACACTATCATGAATTTCTCCCAAGTATTTGCAAATGAGACCATTCTACTTCCAATGACCTCTTCAAATATCACACAAGTAGGTTGAAAGCCATAAGCCAATCACATAAAGCTTCATGAAAGTAATCCTAAGCCTTCTAGTAAGCACACATGTCTATGCAACTATAACAAGAATGCTTACTTCTAAACTCATTGATTCATAGAGGTTCCAACAATAAGAGAATAATACTATAAAAGAGTTAAGAAGGTATAGCTCATGTATGTATGAGAATGCATATATAAGCTAATGAATATATATGAGTATACATTCTTATGTAAATAAATCTCAAGATCAATTAAATGGGGGAATTTCTATTTTCTCTGTACGTGCATGACAAACCATGATGCAAGAGAAGAATGTCATCATTAAACTTAGACTTTAATAAGGAAAGGTATGATTTAACATTTAATTATCTTTTTATAAAAATCCCAAATTGATTCACATTACATAATATGCGGAGATTAATTGCAATCTACATCTATACATGTATTGATCAAGTGTTATAAAATATCTCAAATTTCATATTCAAATCTTAATTTTTGTCCTCCTATATGAATCTCATACTTAGAGTTTTTCTCTTCAATGGAATATATTAAATATTATTTTTAAATTAAATATAATAAGTTAATTTGATATATTTACTTTGTTAAATATTTATTCTTCCGGAAAGTAGTTACATTTCCAAGTTTTCTATCTGATTTCATAAGAAAATCATTCACAAGAATTAGATAATACTTCTAGTTTTTACAATTCACATTGATTTGATTTAGTCAATCTCTATCATGCTCATGGATAATAGCAACTTCATGCATGGTGTACTTTTCTACTGTTAAACATCAAGGAGGGGTAAATTTTTTATTAAAACAAGGAAGCGTTACAAAGCAAGGGCATTAAATAGCCCTATCAAGTTTCACCAAGTGATCCAACTGATGAGATAAATCTGAGGGTAGTTGACCCTGCTCTACCAAATTCCAATCATGAATATGATTAGAAGCCCATTTAGCCAAACAATCAGCAACACCATTCCATTCTCTAGGAATATGAGTGAAAGTAATATACTCCAGAGACCACAGAGAGTGAGAATTTGTTCAAATATCAAAGCCAAATACCAGCTCACATCATCTAAATGCCGCCTATTTAGTAAGTTTACCACAACCTAGGAGTCAGACTCACATATGATCCTTCACCATCCCAAATGACTGCCCCACTCCACAACCAATAAAATGGCCTGAGCCTCCATAAGATTATTAGTATGAAAACCATTATAAACAAAGAAGATAAACTAAACATCTCCAAAGTTATCCCAACCAACACCCCCAATGCCAACATGACCCAAATTTCCATGAGAGGAGCCATCCAAGTTGATTTTAAGGACTCCATGAGGAGAAGGGGTTCGTCTTCCCTCCCTATTCACCTTCAGGGTAGGATGTCTACATTTTTTGTGCATGACTTGTCATTGCAGAGGAGGAAGATGAAGATTATTACAACAACCAACATCACGAGGGTCCACCGGCATAGACATATCACACTTAGCCACAATAGTTTCCCCTAAAGAATGTAGAATTTTCCACCACAAGTGAGGGGCCATCAACAACAAATCCTGAAAAATCCGCATATTCCTTTCCAACCGCATGTTCCAAATAATAAAGGAAGGGCCAAGAGCCCAAGCAACCTAAAGATAGGAGGTAGAAATAGGGGCCCTTCCCCACCGTTCCCCAAAATCCACCAAAGAGGAGGCATGTGAGCAGGCCGTATTCGACACCCCCACCAAAAATGCCAAATCTCCCTAGCATAGGAACATTGAAAGAAGAGATGGGAGACACTCTCTTCACAACCACGACACAAAACACACATAGAAGGGCCTTGGAAACCATGCTTACATAAATTATCCCAAGTAAGACACTGATTTTGAGCCACTAACCACATGAAGAAGTTGCACTCAGGTCATGACAACTTGTGCCAAACTTGCTTCCACCATGGGACCTCAATGTCCCCAAACAACTGCTTATTACCAGCTGACATGGAGTACTTTCTAGACAAATTTGAACCATCCCAAGCCAAGACATCAAGACTCCTCAAAGAATTACAAGCATGTGTAGCCAGAAGCTAGGAAAGCTCACACCTATCCCCCTCAAACCCTCCAGATGGCCACTCAGAAAGATTCTTCTAGCAAAAACTTACCGCCAATCCACCATGCTGTGCCACTTTATATTCCTCCACAGTATCCCAGCCAACCATAATAAAAACATCATAGACGAACTAGAGGTGAGGAAAAGAAGAGAGAATAGGACGGTGACCATCCCAAGAATCAGACCAAAAAAGAGCCTATGACCCCGAATGACAGATCCAAAAAAGCTCACACTTAATCAACCGCACCCCCACTTTCAAAGTATGCCAAATCATAGAGACACTTCCCTCCAGATGATAGCGAGGAACCTCAAAAGAAGCAACACCCCAGAGATATTTATGGTTGAGAATACGAGCCAATAGTTGATGTTGATTGGTACACCAATGCTAGTAAAGATTGGCATTAAGAGCTTTCCCATTCAAAATAGCAGAACATAAACCAATACCACCTTGCTGCTTTGGTCTACACACAAAATCCCACTTAACAAGGCTCCACTTTGAAGATAGAAAATTACCGCTCCAAAGAAATTGATGAGAAAGAGCATCAAATTCCTTTAGGAAATACAAAGGAGTCACTTGAATAAAGCACCTGTAGATGGGAAGGGCCTGGATAACAAACTTGAGAAGAGTCACTCTAGCAACAATAGACAACCATCGATGAGTCCAATGAGTAACCTTCTGCCTTAGCTTATCAAGCAACAACTGTCAGGAGGACCTGGTCCGATGACCAACAACAGGATGAATACCCAAATAGACAAAGGGAAGAGACCCAATTCGAAACCACATAATAGCTACAATCCGTCATTGAATAGTCTAAGGAGTATTAAAGAAGAAGATAAAAGACTTCTGCTCATTGAATTTCTAGCCTGAAGCCGCCAATTAGATGTCCAAATCTTTTTTGAAGGATTCAGCCTCCTTAATATGAGCCAGACCCATAAGAGAGGTGTCATCCACAAATTGGAGATGAGAAAGAGTTGGTAAGCCCATCCCCCACTGCCACCCATGAATCAAGCTTTGTGAAACCCAAGATTTAAGAAGTCGACCCAGCCCCTCCGCGATTATAATAAAAAAATAAGGAGAGAGTGGATCTCCCTGACAAAGGCCCCTAGTAGCTCCAAAAAGCTCAGAAGGCTTGCCATTCACAATAACCGAAAAAGAGGAAGAGGTCAGACAACTCAAAACCCAGCTCACCCAATCAGGGGAAAAACCAAAAGCCAACATAATCTTTTGAAGAAAACTCCATTTAACTCTGTCATAAGCTTTGGCCATAACCAACTTGATAAACATAGACCTATCCTCAAAGGTTTCTATGGAATGAATGACTTCAGACGCAACCACCACCCCATCCAGAATTTGGCGACTTGCCACAAAGCCACCTTGCTCCTCAAAAATGATCACAGGCAAACAAGATTTAAGCCTTTCAGCAATCAATTTCGTAATAATCTTGTACACCACATTACAGAGCACAATAGATCTAAAGAGATCAAGCCTGTCAGCACCTTCCTTCTTAGGAATGAGAACCAGAAAAGTAGCATTCAGGACACAAAGCATCTGCTTGCTATGAAGAGACTCTTGAACCACCTCCAACAAATCCAACTTCACAATATCCCAAAACTCCTGAAAAAAATCAACTAGGAAACCATTAGGGCCAGGAGCTTTCCCCTTATTCATCCCAAACACAACCTCCTCCACTTCTGACAAAGTCACCGAGCGAATAAGAGAAGCATTCAATTCATTAGAAATCAAAGAAGGAATGCAATCAAGGACCATATTCTCATCAACCTCAGCAGAAAGTGAATCCTTAGTGAACAAATTAGAGTAGAACTGGTGAGCCTCTCTAGACAAATCATGTTGCGAAGAGATCGAAAGACCCTCTGAATCAACAAGAAAATAGATAAAACACTTATTCCAGAGAGCTTGCACCGACTGATGGAAAAATGCAGTATTCCTATCACCCTCTTGAAGCCAATCAATCCTAGCCTTTTGTTTCCAAAAAATCTCCTCACGAAGCTCCCACTCCTCCACAAAATTCAAAGCTTGGGCCTCAGCACGTCCAAGAGCCTCTGAGAATCCCAAATCCTGAATCTAGCGAGTAATAACAACAAGGCAACCCTATGCTTCTCTTTTTTTGGCCCGAAAATTACCAAAACATGACCTATTCCATCGATTAAGATGATACTTAACATATTGCATCTTCTTAACTAGAGAATACATAGTTGTACCATACGCAGGGGCTCCATCCTGCCACCACTGAGCAACAAGATCAGTCAAAGACAAATCTCGCAGCCACATAAGCTGAAATTTGAAAGGAGGATTCTTTGGATTTGGGAGAGATGAAGCCGAAAACTTAATTGGCCAATGATCTAAACCACACCAGTCAAGAATCTTTGAGTAAATGACCAAGCTACCTCTAACCCAAGAGCTAGAGACAAGGAATCGATCTAGCCGCTAGGAAATCGCTTCAGTCCCACTTCATCTATTATTCCAAGTGAATATTTCGTTAGAGGGTTTAACATCCATCAGAGCAAGAGAGTCCACATTATTCTGAAATAGATCTGAAGCAGGGCCAAGCCTAGGCAGCCCACCCCTTTTCTCCTCCAAGGTCAATGCAGAATTGAAATCACTAGCTAAGATCCAAGGTAGAAAAGGCGCACAAGACCTAACATACCTGATATGAGCCCAAAGCTAGATTTTACCATGAATGTCAGTCGGAGCATAAACATTACTAACCAAAATAGTCTCACCCAAATCCAAAACTGAAGACACCACAAAAATTGCAGACTGTCTTGAGATCCACCAACGAGGAACAACCTTACGAGGATCCCAAAAAAAAGCCAGACCTCCAGAGATTCCCCTAGAACCAATACACTAACATTGGCTAGAAAACCAAATACGTGGAGCATGTTGAAGCATGAGGTCCACTCAAAGCTTAGTCTCCTGAACACAAAAGATATTAGGAGAATGAACAACAATCAAATGTTGAATAGCCTTTTGATGGGAGGTGCTATTCAACCCCCTTTCATTCGATGAGAGAATAATCATGAAGAAGGTTGAGAGAAGTGGGCCTCAAGGGTCTTAACATAACTAGATTCCACCAACAAATCTCCAGTAGATTTAAGCTTGTCCACATCCTTCTTACGACTAGCTTTCGAAGAATTTTCAAAATGCCCCTTCTTGAGATGGCGTTACAGCACCCCCAAAGCCAGAGATGGTTCTCGACCTTTGCCTGAAGAGAACATGTTGGCTCCAATAAGCTATGTCCTTCTGAACCGATTTGATAGAAATAACCAAAACAGGGCGATCTTGACTCCGTGGCAAGCACCTGTTCACTTTCTTGAGCTTAGAGCTCTCACCCACAAAAGACGAGTCTGTCTTTTGTGCATGCATGGCTGCTGGAAAGGATTGAGATGGCTTTGTTCCAGAAATCACCAGGCTTTTAGAAGCCTCGGCCATACCCCCACATTGAGCACTAACCCCAACACCTCCAAACCCACACCACTTCCACCACCCACTCCCCTCTCACCACACAACCACCTCCCCACCACACCAGACGCCCCCAAACCCCCATGCAACAAAAAAAATAAAGGCCCTGGCCTGTTACAGGTCGTAGGCACCTAGGAACAAATGGTGCAAGTCAAAGCATGTGCGGGAGCTCAGCGGTTGCATCTCAATCATTGTGCACCATTAGTGTACTTTTCTACTGTTAACAAAGTATTCAATTCACCATTTGTAATTTAATTGATGCAATCTAAAGAAACAACAGGTTTGCATATAATTGTGCGAAGATATTTCAATCAACAACATATATATTTATTCTTTTTGAGATTTAACTTACTTTCATTCATAATGTATTTGAGTTCGTTTCTATACATATATTTAAATATAAATATATAAAAAATTGCGTTATAGCTGAAATAAGTTCTTTTCAATTACAACTATAAACATACCATCAGTTTCATCTAAGTGAAATGATATTTTATTTCAATATGTCTATATATATATATATGTGTGTGTGTGTGTGTGTGTGTGTATTTATACATACTTTTTTTGAAAATTGCATTAGTAATCAAAAAATAAATTATGTGCATTCACAGTCATACATTTCTCAGCATGCTTATAAGGTTCCACATATATCCACATACATATTTACCTATATTCATCTATTTATATGTATATACATATATGTATATGTATATGTATATGTATGTACATATATGTATATGTATATGTATATATATATATATATATATATATATATATATATATATATATCTATATTTTGATATACCTTTACACTTTCAGAAAAGAAAAATACATATGCAGACGAAAAATTCTATGCATCACAAATAGATATACATATATTTATTTAAATTCCACAATGCCTTATTCCTCAACAAATTCCACTTAATTCTCAGTGCATATATATAATACACACACACATGTATATTTATTTATTTATGAATATTTATGTATCGACGTTGTTAAAAGATAATGGCAGAGGATTCCAATCGAATTAAGAAGGATGTTGATCTGTTAACAGGCCTCATATATATTGTAAGGGTGACCAAGTATTACCATGGGCTGGCCTTACAAAGCTAGCGGCTCCCATGGGGTGCATTATCTATGGGGGTAGCGCCCCCTCCACAGGCTATGACCTATGGAGGGCGCTACCCCCACAGTGTAGCCTTCCCATAAGGGAGGCTTGGTTGTGGCCTGGTGAGCCCTCTTACAAAAAAATCTCAAATAAATAAAAGCCAATTCAACTAGAAGTAGCGGTTCCCAATTGGATTCTGCATATTATCAATTTCACCTCGAGATATTCATATATGTATTTACAGGATATTATATATATATTTATATATACACATATATATTAAACATTTTAGTATATATATATATATATATATATATATATATATATATGAATATGTATATGCAAGATAATTTAATTTGTATCACTAGTAAACAATATTACTTCAATCTCTTCTAAAATAAGTTGGTATCCCAACAACAGATTCAAATTTTGTAGCAAGAAATAATACAGTATACACAAATATATATGTATATAGCATAGGAGGGTATGATGATTCAGATTTGTACAGTATTGATTCAAAATTTATGGAATAAACTCAATCAATTGGGGGTTTTGACAGAGATAATTCTCTTTTCCATAACACAGTAAATTGTTCACATCTTGGAAATCAAAATACAATGGAAAAAATGTTAAAACCTGGAAATCGCTTTCTGGTTGAATTTCTTTCTCTTGTTTCTTTTCTTTCCCCATTCTTGGATTGCTAGAAATCTCTTGCTGAAGACTTTCTTCTTTTTCCCCCGAATTCTTTTCTATTCTTCTTTTCCCAATTTTTTTTAGTTTACTAAGCTACAGAAAACCCCCTTCCCCGCAACCATTTTAATTATTTCATTTACAGAGCCCCTCAAGAAAATTGTGAAAAACAATTACATCTCCTTTCGTTCTCCATTTTCCTTCTTTTAAAGTTTTCTTTTAGTTTCTCCTCCAAAACCTAATCTTGAAAATAATAAAAATAAATAAAGTTTATTTACATGCATAAGATTTATCCTCCATAAATATTAATAAATAATTCTTATTTTAATTACAAATGAAGTATTTATCCTCAAAAAAAAAAAATAAGCCATTTTAATTTGAAATTTAAATATTTGTTCAACGAAATCATTTCTTGCACTTAAAATAATTTTCCTAAATAACAAGGTATTTTCGTTTAGTTGCAATTAAATTAATTATTCTAAATAAAAAACATTATCACTTAATTGTAAAATGAATTCTCTAATTAAAATATAATTATTTCCTTTTTGTTTCATTATAAATTAATTTAATTAAACGTTATAAAATTATGAGCAATATAATCATTCAACTAAAGTAAATACTAAATGCATCAAAATAGTATTATTGAATTATAAATTACTTATTGAAATTAGGGGTCATGACACTTCTAGAACCTTAAATATAAGTGACATAATTTTTACCTTGGAGGAGATCAAAATTTGATGAGAAATTGAAACTAGTTCCAAGTTCTAGCTTCCATATGACCCCCAAAACCTATAAAAATAAACATTCCAAAATTTTAAACAATGATATTCAGACTTCTATTTATACTTGGAACCTTAAGTTCCAAATACTTAATCCCCTATATAAGCCTCAATGATAATAATTCATGCTTCAAAAAACATATTATAGACTTCATACTTTAAACTAAAGTTGGAACTTGGTTCCACATCCCAACTATGGCTACAATCTAAAGACTAACTAAAATAATATGGAAACCCTTAATACTATGGGCTTCAAAATATTGTAGGGACTTGGAACCAAGATCCAATTCCTTAATTAGTCTCACCTCTTGAAGCTTGCATGCATAGAATGAAATTAAAACTTCAAACACTATAGAACTTAGACTTTTAAGGTCTAGTTCAAATTATATCCCTAACCCTATTGGAGAAAACATATAAAATTTTAATTGCTTTGGGATTTGGACTTAAATTTTAACTCAGAACCTTTGGTTCCAAGTTCCAAATTCAGTTCAAAACCCAAATTCCACATACATAACATAGAGATTTTACAAGCATCATATATTTTGGATATAAGTTCAAACTTGGAACATTAGGTTTCAATTTTTAACTCTATTATGCAACCCAAACTCCAAACTTCATAAAACCATTTTGTCAAAACTTTAAATTAGAAAAGTTCAAACTTTTGTTTGAACTTGGGACTTGGCTCAAAAATCCCTAATTTCCTCCATAAACCCAACCCCTACATGAGCTTAAAATTGAAAATTTTAATGATAATTTATTAGATTTTTGGGGATCCAAGGAAATTTTTCATTTGATCCTTTGATTCTAATTTCCTTTGCCCATATAATTTTTGAACAATAAAATTATAATTATCACTTATCAAAAGGGTATATTTTCTATGCACATTGGAACTTGGTTCGGTTCCAAGTATGAGTAGTTGGTGTTGTCATTGATGTCAATAGGCTTATGTTTGTGTTGTCATTAATGTCAACTGTTGATGGTAGAGAAGTGGTGATGATGCTTTGATTATTCATTATGTTGCCATTAGTAAGTGCTACTATGTCAACCTCTAGTGTTGCTTTGATAAGATTTTTTTTGTGGATTTTGTTGTGGTGATGAGGAAGTACTGAATATGATGCTCGTATGTGTCTTTGGTGCTTGGTTTCTAAGTGCTTTTGAGAAAATTTGAATAAAAGAGGAAAATAGTGTGTTGTAGAGGTGTTCTAGTATATAGTTTGGTGTTCTGGTTTCACTCTGTGTTTCTTTTGTGTAGAAGATATTCTTGTATGATTCGTATATGTTGGTCAAAGGTGTTCAAAGGTTCTATATTCAAAATTTCTTGGTCTAGATCATTGTGCAGAAGAAGTCGTGTTCACTAGTGTGTGAATTGTGTTGCAGAGTTGTCTAGGAGAAATGGTTTTGCTCCACATTTCTCCATAATTTATTTTTTGGTCTTGCGGTTCTGGAAGTGTGTTGATAAGGTTCATATCTACCTACAATCAAATTTGTTGATGGTTTGGTGCTTTGGAAGTTGGTTTCTTGAGTTACAATATATGGAAGGTTGTCTAAGTGTAATAGATGTGTACATTCCTCAGGTGAAAGTTGTTGTGAAGGAACTTGTTGGATTTTAGGGTGTTTGTGGAATATTTCAGATTGTGTTCAAGTATTGTGTGTGGTTTGTGAGTCATCTTTGGATTTGAAGAAGTGTGCTCTTAAATATTAATGGTGCCTACGTAGGTTCAACTAACCTTGGATGTTTACACTAATTATGGATTTGCTTCAGTGATTGTGGAAGTGTGGTGTGGTGTATATGTATGATTTGGGTCTAAGTTAAGATGTGATGTCATCCACTTTCATTCCTTTCCACTGTGGAAATGCTTAGTTCTGACCTAATTTGAATTTTCATGGTTGAGGCGCATAGCCGGCCTTGGAGAATGTTTTCAAGGTTGAAGAAGGTATAAATAAGTGTTGTATTGATGGATAATTGAGTAGTGAAGTGTGTGATGCGAATTGTAGAGTTGTGAAGTGCAGTGCGAGCTTAATGAGTTAGACTACTCAAAGTAGTGAGAAAGTGTCTACAATCTTTAGAAGGATTGTGAATGTGTTGGTGATGTTGTGGTGGACTTCTTTGTTGCATTGAGATGGATTTCTCACTGTAACATTCTTCTTTCTTCTTTTTTGTAATCTGGTAGTGAGCCATTCTTTATTTTGGGCAGTGAGCCCTTTGATAGTAATCTTTTTGTATTTAGTGTTGCAACTACTTTATATTGTGAGCTAGTCCTCACCATGGTTTTTACCTTCTTGGGTTTTCCACATAAATCTAGTGTTCCATTGTGTATGATGTTGATGTGTTTCAATTTCTATTAATTGTTTTCATGCTAAATCATTCTATTAGATTAAGGGTTGATTAAGTTGGTGTGGATCTAAAGGTTTATGAGGGCTTTTGATGTTTTAATGTACAACTGATTCACCCCCCCTCTTAGTTGTCTTGTGTGCATTCAACAATTGGTATCAAAGCAAGGTTCCTTGGAATTAAGTTTAACTGCTTGAGGTAGATTTGGGATGGCACACAAGAGGGAAGCTCCTTTTTTTGATGGATCAGACTATGGTTTTTGGAAGACAAGGATGGAAGGTTTCTTGGTATCTCTTTGATTTGTAGTTTGGAATTCTATTGAGACTAGATTACTATGGCTACTGGTGATCCAAAGACTGATGATGAGATCAAGGCCTATGAGAATAATGGTAAAGTAAGGTATGTTCTTTTAAGTCGTCTTTCTAACACTGAACTTGTTGAAGTTATGAATTTGAAATCTGCTAAAGATATTTGGACAAAGTTGGAAAGTATTTATAAATGAGGTGATAAGGTCAAGGAAGTTAATATATAGAATCTAAAGATAACATTTGAGAACCTACAAATGTCTAAAGATGAAAACATTACAAGCTATATCCAGAAGGTGGATGAAGTTGTTAATTCCATCAGAGGGGTTGGTGGAAAACTTGAAGAAGAAGAAGAAGTGGTAAAGAAGGTACTGAGAAATCTTCCTAAATCTTAGTCATAAAGTTTATGTTATTAAGGAAGTTCAAGATTTAAAAAAATACTCTAGAGATTAGTTGTATGGTGCTTTATCTACTTTTGAAATGAGAGGTTTTGGTCCAAGGAACGTAAAAGTTGAGATTTCTTTTGAGGCTGGATAATTAGAGAAGACTAAGGAATCAAATCAAGAAGATCTTGATGATGTAGAGGTAAATTTTTTGAGGAGAATGAAAAAGGGTACTGGTAAATATAGAGGTAAGTTTCCTTTCAACTGTTTCAGTTGTGGTAAGATAAGTCATTATGCTTCAAGATATCCACATAGAGTTTTGAATGAAAAAAATAAGGAGAACAAAGGTAAAGAAATTAAGAAAATCTATTATGTTAGAGAAGATTCCAGTCTATCTAAGATGAATCTAATTATGGGGATGATAAAGATAGTGAATTCTTGTTCATGGCTATTAAAGATGGAACTAATTATGATAACTCTGAGAGATGTGTGAAAGAAAGTGCTCTAAAAGCAGGTCACAATGCTATGGTGACTTCTCTTCATGCTAGACAGGAGAAGAACTACTGGATTATTGATAGTGGATTCAAAAATCATATGATCGGTGACAAACGTAAGTTTGTGATATTGCTATTAGGATTCAACCATGTAATTTTATGAGTCAAACTCATTGACCCATGTTTCATGAGTAGTGGTTCACAAGAACCCATATCTCATGATAGTGAATGGTCCACTTAGCACTCATTGCATCTAGGTGATGCTCACAGAGGTGAATCATTGGGAATTCCCAAGAGGTCACCCATCCCAGTACTACTCCAACTCAAGCGCACATAACCACAAAGTTTTCCCCAAGATTAAACCCACTTAGCTTGCAACCCCATTTGCAAAACCTTCAACAAGTGTTGTGCCTTATGAACCATTTGTAAGATATGTGGAAAAGGTTCTATTAGTTTTGATGGAAAGCATAATATAAATGATGTTCTTTATGTTAGGGGTTTGAGACATAACCTCTTGAGTGTTGGAAAAATGTGTAGAAAAGGATATAATCTTATGTTTTAGGATGATGGATGTGAGATCAGAAAAGGATCTGGAAATGTGGTTGCTACTGGAAGAAGATAAATGGAAATGTTTATCAACTTAAAGGTGTTGATGGTCATTGCTTTATGACTCACATTAATGAAAGTGGGCTACGGCATAGAAGGATGTGTCATATTAATTTTAATAGCCTAGTGAGGATCAGTTTAGTTCAAGCTATGAGAGATCTGCCAAGGATTGTAAAACCCATTAATGCTATCTGCAAGGAATTTCAAATTGGGAAGCAAGCAAGAAGAAGTAGGAGGTATTTTTCCATAGCGGCCAATGATTTTGACTCTTAAAACTACACAGTTGAATCTTGATAGTAATATCATAAGAAAGAAGAAGTTTCAAAGTCAAAGAAGAATATATGAAGCTCTAGATAAGTTTAAAGCATTCAAAATAATGGTTGAGAATGAAATGGATATGAAAATCAAGTGTTTGAGGTTTGACAAAGGTGGAGAATTCACCTCCAATGAGTTTAATATTTTTTTTGTGAGAATCATGGGATAAAGAGGCATTTATCTTCCCCTACGACTCCTTAGTAGAATGGAGTGGTTGAAAAAAAGAATAGGATTATTCAGGAAGCTACAAGAACAATGATGAAAGAGGAAAACCTACCAGAAGTCTACTAGAGAAAAGTAATTCACACTGATGTCTACATTCTTAACAGATTTCAAGAAAGAGCGAACAATGCAAAGACTCCCTATGAGTTGTGATATGGAAGGATTCCTATTGTAAAATACTTCAGAGTGTTTGGAAGAAAGTGTTATATCATAAGAGATGAAAAGAACATAGAAAGTTTGATACAAGATCTGATGAAGATATCTTCCTTGGATATTCTAGAAGAAGCAAAGCTTACCCGTGCTGCAACAAGAGATTAAAGAAAACTATTGAAAGTGAAAATGTCAAAGTGGATGAAGACTTATAAAAGAATTATGTGGTGATAGATGAATATGAATTAGATTAGTCTTCTTGCAAAGAAAATGACAAAGATGAAGGTAAGGAGAAAGAAGTTGAGATTGAAGAGGAAGAAGCTTCAAAAAATATCCCTAAGACTCTTAAGTATATGCAAAAGGATCATTTAGAAGATCATATTATTGGTGACAAAAACAAAGGTGTGTTGACAAGGAGAAAAGTTGCCATGGCTGAAGAACAGGTAAACTTATGCTTACTCTTTAAAATTGAACCTAAAACAATAATTGAAGCATGCAAGGATGAGTATTGGATCAAGGCTGTGGAAGAAGAACTAATGCAGATTGAAAAGAATGAGACTCAGGAACTTGTCCCAAGACCAACAAACAAGAATGTGATTGGAACTAAGTGGGTATTCCAGAACAAATTGAATGGGAATGGAAAAGTGGTGAGAAACAAGGCAAGGCTTGTGTCTAAGGGCTGCTCACAAGTAGAAGGAATAGATTTTGAGGCATTTGCTCCAATGGAAAGAATGGAGGCTATTAGGATGTTTTTGGCTTTTGCAGCACATAAATATTTCAAAGTATATCCGATGGATGTGAAGTCTGATTTCTTGAATGGTGAGTTGGAAGAAGAGGTATACATTGAACAATCAGAAGGATTTTAGTTATCAGACAAACCCGATATGGTTTACAAATTAAAAATGCATTATATGGATTGAAGCAAGCTCCCGAAGCTTGGTATGCAAGGTTGGATAGATACTTGATACAAAAAGGATTCAATAAAGGTATCACAGATAGTAATCTTTATTTCAAAGTGGAAAAAGATCAAATATTGAATGTGGTTGTGTATGTTGATGATATAATTTTTGGAGGAAACGAAGCTATACATACAAGATATTTCTAGAAGATATGTAGAAAGAATTTGAGATGTCTATGTTTGGGGAGATGAATTTCTTCCTTGGACTTTAAATTAATTAGACATAGAGAGGTATATTCATTTCACAATCAAAGTATGTCAAGGAAATGTTGAAGAAGTTTGGAATGGAAGATTCTAAACCGGTATATACTCCTATGGTTACTGGTTGCAACCTAAATAAGAATGGTGAATCTCCTAAGGTTGATCAAAGCAAGTATAGATCAATGATTGGAGGATTGTTGTACATCTAACTACTACGAGACCATATATAATGCATGCAATTTATCTTGTGGCTAGATTTCAAGAAGATACTATAGAGTCACATGTTGCAACAATGAAGAGGATATTCAAATACTTGAAGGGAACTCTAGAACATGGCTTGTGGTATCCAAAGGATACTGATTTTTCTCTAAGTGCTTATACATATGCAAATTGGGCAATTTTTTGTGGATGAGAAGAAAAGTACTAGTAGTGGTGCATTCTTCCTTGGCTGCAGATTGGTGTCTTGGTTGAGCAAGAAGCAAAATTCAATATCTTTATCTATTACAGAGGAAGAATATATTGCAACATCTTGTTGCACACAGGTGTTATGGATGAGGAAAATATTGAAGGATATCAGAGTTGTATATGATGAACCAATTTTATCTTTTGTGACAATACAAGTGTCATTAACATTTTAAATAATATGGTGATGCAATCAAGGACAAAGCATATCTCAATTTGGAATCACTTTTTGAGAGAGAAGGTTGCAGAGAATTAAGTGAAGCTTGAGTATGTGCCCATAAAGGATCAGGTTGCCGATATATTCACTAAGGCTATTTCGAATGATACTTTTGAGTATCTCTAGGAGAAGTTAGGGGTTATTACCCCTTCTTCTTTGAACTAGATGCATAAGGATATGCATTAGTCCAGTAGATTTCAAGAGTCATTCCTTGTTTTGGACAGATGTTGGAGACTACCTCTCAAGGGGAGTGTAAGATCCCTCCATTTCGCTCTTTTCATCGAACAGTGTTCTGTTTGGTTATGTTTTATTTTATGTTGTACTTTAACTTAGAACTCAGTTGCTATTTGATCACTATCTGTAAAGCGATGTGAATGTAATATTCTGATGTGATGGTATTTGATCTTGATTTTATCATTATGACATGCTTTGGATTAGCATTGTGAACATTTGAATTAATAATGTTTTATGTTTTGATTATATTAATGATGTTATATTCGTCAGTCAGTGATACTGTATTGGTGAAGGGGACGGTATCGCATCACTCGCTTGCGAGTGCCCTACGATTCTGTGATTCCGTCTTCACGATGTGCCATATTTATGACATGTTTATGTATGTGGATATACTCTTTGTTCGCAGGTTGACAGGTACAGGACATCAACTCCACTTGGTTTCACTGGTTTGAGCGTGTCCAATGCCCAACGGTATTCAATTGGGAGATAGTAGCTAGGTTTTTCGTGCCAAGTCGTCACCCTAGTCCTAGTGTGTCATTTGGTGTTAGTCGGGTTAAGTTGCCTTGATTGTGTCATCTGGCTTTGATTTCAATTTAAAGTGCAAGTTAGAAAAATGTTAAAATATATGCTCTTATAGTTAAATTGACAATTACCTTATTTGGTTTATGTTAAAATGTAATTTATCGTATTATTAATTTAATTTGATTAATAAATAATTAAATCGTTGATTAAATCTATTTATTAATTAATTAAATTTATGTTGTTGAAATAAGTTAAGTTGTTCATTTTGAAATTATTGTTATTTGGTTTGGAATTGAAAATAAAAGAAAATGTTTAAAAAGTCAATTTAGAAAATTTGAATTCAAAAATTGGAAAAATGAGATATTTTCTATTTCTGTTTTCTGAAATTGATGAGGGTGGTTGTAGGATTTTTTTTGAGAGAATTTCTTTATTATTGAATTTTTTCTTCACAATTTTGGAGGATGAAGTTTTGAAAATGAAAAATGGATGAGAGAAAGAGTTGTTGTATTTTGTGGGTTTTGCGATTGAATTTGTGGAGAAGTCTGTTGTTTTGTGGAAAAGAAGCTGGAATATGAGGAAGGAATCCTTGCACCATTAGCAACCTCTCAAGCTTTAGGATTCAGGTTTTCTTCCTATTAAATTAATTCTATTTTGTAAAGATTCACAACTTTATTTGTTGGTTGGAAAATATACAATCTTTGTTTGATTTGCAAATGAACCCAGGTGAAATCTGGTTTTAAAAACTTGAAAACCTCTCTTTAAAATTGAAATTCTTCAAAAAAATCATGTTCTTGGTTGTAAATGATTATTTTGAATGTTATTTGCTCTTTAAATCTTCCAATATCATATGGGGATAATTAAATTTATATATATATGTATATATATATATGTATATATATATTGATGTGTATATATATCTACATATATATATTTTATATTTTTATTTGTTTAGTGGAGGTTATGATGTTAAAGTTTTTCTTTAAAAAAAAAAAATGAACCCAATGGAGGTTCGCGGATTTCGAAATCCACAGTCGGATTTGAAGGAATTTTTTTATAAACAAAATTATTTTATAGAAAATCAAATTTTTTGTGGGGTTTGTTGGGGGCTCAACCCATAGCCGCCCCCATGGGAGGCACTAAGGGGAGCCACGCCCAGCGTGCCCCATGGCCGCGCCCACACTGTGGTGGGTCGGCTGTGTTAAACACAGCCGCACCCACACACAGTGGGTGGGACAGTTGTGGTTAACACAGCCGCGTCCACACACAGTGGGTGGGACGGCTGTGGTTAACACGGTCGTCGCCCACAGTGGGTGGGTCGGCTGTGTTAACCACAGTCGACCCTTCCCCTAAACTCCGCATGCGGCCCGAGGCATGTGGAACGCGTGTTGACTTTTCAATTTCAGTTTTTAATTAAAAAATTAAATATTTTTTAATATCGTATTTTTATAATATTAAAATATTCATATATATATAGTTAATAAAATATATATATTAATATTTAATATTATATTATATAATATTAAAATATTAACATATATTAATATTAGATAATTAAATGAATATATATTATATATACATAGGTATATATATATCATATGTGGATGTATATATATTATGTATATATACATATGTATATTGTTGTTTTTATATACATGTTGATTTATCAATTTTAATATAGGTATATATATTAAAATAATGATTTAAGTAATGGAAGGATTTAAATATAATAGAGAAAATTTAAATATTGTGTTCATAGTTAAATTGATGAAATGAATTTAGAATATTATATTTGAAAAGATAAATATTGAATCTAAAAGAGATGTGTTAAATAGCAAGATGGATGATTTTAAACAATGTATTTTTGCAAAGGACCAATAGTGTTGTTTTAAAAAAAAATGATATTTTCTGAATAGTTGAAATAAAGGGTTAGTTTATTATTATTTAAAAAGAAAGTAGGAAATTAAATGATTAGTGTTAATTTCTCCCTTATCTGAAAAGACATATTTTTAATTCAGTTTTATTGATGCAATAAATTACTGAATGTAATAAGGAAATGGATTTAGAATATCCAAAGGTAGTTTCTTTCAATTGCCTTCAGTGAACATTTCCTTCGTGTTCTTGTTTGGGAAGTGGGTTAAAAGTGTCTTTAATCTATAATTCTTCCAGAAGACCCTAGAGGTTGGGGGTTGTCATTTGTGATGTCAACCCGTTGTGAATTCCCTTGGGTAGTGCATGGTGTCTGGTCAGTGTTTAACCCAGTTTCCACGAATGGGGATGTTTTGTACCTCCTATAGAAGGAGCGGATTATGTGATTTGTGCCTCCTTGAAAGGAGTGGTTTTGTTATTTTTGTTACCTCCAGTGTTTGGAGAGGGTTTTGACTTATGTCACCTCCTGAGAGAGGAATGGTCATGTTATCTTGTTTGTTGCACTTTGGTACCCTTGGTGTTTGGATGGTATGTGTGTTGTCAAGTAGAAGAGTGGCTTCTATAGGGGCCAGAGCCCAAAGAAGTAAACTGGATAACCTACGGGGGTGGTTTAATCAAGTGATAACTAAAACAAAACTTAGAAGATTAGGTGGTACTTCTCACTAATCAAGATAATTATGCCTCACTCATAGACACAAGGGATCGTTTAGACTTGGGATGAATGGGAAGGCTTGGAATGGCAAGGCCATATATCTTGTTTGTACAAAAGGTATTTGATTCCGCATGAGCAAGTATGGGGGCTGGGATTCGGTAAAGGTCACCAAGATAACCCTTAGTGGGGGCCGGAGCCTATGAAGATTCCCAGAGGACAACCCATGACAAGCTGTGTGATGACACTCTGTCTAGGACAACAATTGGTATTCGATTTTATGGGTATGGTTTCCTTAACATACCTAATGTGACCATAGTTGGTATTTGATTATTATGTGTATGGTTCTTTTAACATACTTGATCTGCTTTATTTCTGGAATCAATGTGACCATGTTTGAGTTGTATTTGAGTTGTGCTTGTGATGTACTTGTGTGGCACATGTGTTTGGTTATGTCAGTTGGTTCAATTATGTTTTAGCCTGTGTCTAGAGGTAGATGGTCTTGGCTAGGATTCCTTGCTACTATCTCCTAGCACGGGGGGTGGGCCTTTGGGTTCCACTTGGTTGGGTGGCCTGCACCTAAATCCGTTGGGATTTTTTCTTGTTCATGTGGATGAGACTTTCAGTTGGAGAGCTCGTGGGATTGAGTTTCAGTTTATGCTTAATTTCATTTCAATTGATCTTGTATTATTTTACCCCTCATTTGATATCGAGGTGGAAGTTGTATTTGTAACCTTATTTATTGGACTTGCCTCATTCGGGGAATGAGATTTGTAATTGTAATATTTAATTATGGGTAAATGAAATTGAAATTTATCTTCTATGCTTTGATGTAATTTATCTTGTTTGGAATCTATGCGTCCTTATTATCTTAAGTAGATAAATGTCATGGATTCATTTATGTTGTTGTGGGTTAAGAGGTAATCTCAATCTCATAACCTTAGAGGTTGTTTGCAATGGGTAGCGAACTTGCATGTTCATTATACTCAAACAAAAAAAAAAAATAGTACGTTTAAGTAGTTAATTGCAACTTCCTCTAGGGTTGCATGGTGGGGCGTTACACATGGTATCAGAGCCTAGGTTGAAACATTGGGTTCTCTGGGTACATTTGTGCCCACTATGTTGTCCCTGTGAATTGTTAGTGGAATGGTTAAACGATCACGTGTTCATTGCTTCTACTTTACCGTGATGTACTCTGTGGAAAAGAGTAGTGTGAAAGAAAACTTGATAAAAGGTTTTGGTTGGGAAGTTTTGATACATATCCCATGGGTTATGGAATTGGATGATCCCATGGGATTATGTATGTAGTAGTACCCCTGTAAATGTAAGAAACCAGTAATTGTATCTTTTTTGAGATTCGTTGATACACTCTAGGTCATGTGGATCATGTACTCATTTCTCATCACATGAGGGTTGTTATCATTCTAGTCGGACGTTGTTTCCTCCTTCCTCATTTGGTGGCTAGTAACTAGTCACATAGTGTTGTATAGTGCAATTTTAAAGATTGTGAAATTTCTTTTGGTTATTGATGACTTTTCAGTTGATTGTGAGGGTCGACACTTTGTTTATATTTGATTGTGAAGGTTTAGCCATGACTTGTGATCTTGTTTTCTTATAACCCTAGTGGTTATATATTTGATTCAGTGTTGAAATTGAACTTTAACTTTCTCTTCTATATGAACTTGGTGGCTAAGCTAGTTATCTTTGTTGTTTTCAATATCGGCTATGTGTTGTATTGTGATTCCTCTCCAAGGACATATGAGATGGACTTGGTGAGTGTGTACGAGGAAGTAGATGCAGGAAACATTGAGGATGGGGGTATGTGAGGTTGTTTTGCAACTAGGACCCAATACTCACCTTTGGTGTGATGACTATCTCTTGGAGGTTGATCACCTTATACAACAAGAGACAGGTCATGGTGGTCTTGTTTGGATGGTCTCACTCTATGTACGACCTAACACCATCCAGTTACTGGTTTTGGTGTTGTTTTATTTGTGATGGTTATTTGTTCTTGGTTCATGGATTCTTCTATCATGGATTGGTATGCTACTTTCCGGTGTCCAGATGGACCCTTGTGTAGTCTTGCGATGTTTCTCGGTTATGTGTATCGGTACATATGTGTATTATGTAAGTTAATCCTTGGTTATGTGTTTCTAGAGACTTGGTTGGTGGTTGCTTCACCATGTTACTTGATTTGGATTCACAGTGTTCTTGGTTGGATGGTATATGACACGGATTGTTGTTGTTTTGTGTTGAGGTTTGGAGTGGTTTAGTTTGGAATCCTTGGTTATGTGTGATTGTATGGAGTTTGCACTAGGAGTAGTTGCAAGCTTCCAGGAGAAAGCCTGACCCTAGGGGGGGAGGATGTAAGACCCCTCTGTTCCGCTCTTTTGATCGAACAGTGTTCTGTTTGGTTATGTCTTATTTTATGTTGTACTTTGACTTAGAACTCAGTTGCTATTTGATCGCTATCTGTAAAGTGATGTGAATGTGATATTCTGATGTGATGGTATTTGATCTTGATGTTATCATTATGACATGATTTGGATTAGCATTGTGAACATTTGAATTAATAATGTTTTATGATTTGATTATATTAATGATGTTAGATTCGTCAGTCAGTGATATTGTATTGGTGAAGGGGACGGTTTTGTATCACTCGCTTGCGAGTGCCCTATGATTCTGTGATTGCCTCTTCATGGTGTGCCTTATTTATGACATGTTTATGTATGTGGATATGTCGGGGATATAGATTTAGACTGTTGTCAAGATAGGCATCTAAGATAGTAGTGCCTTAGTGATTTCAATTCAAAATCACAACAAAGACACAACCAACTATGCTATAAAGCGGAAACAAGCACAGTTGATCCCCCATTGATCCTCTGAGAGAAGTGAATGCAACAAGAAACTGATTCAACATAAATAGATACCATAAAATACTAAAAGAAGACACAAAGATATACATGAGGAAAACCCTTTCAGGTAAAAACCCCACACTCCAAAAGTTTGATCCATTGTATTATTCAGCAACAAAAACCAGTTACAATACAATATCAGGCTCAAAGCCTGTACAAGAGTTACATCTTGTTCTACTGGAGAAATAATAGGTAACCGCAAGATTCCTTTCAGCTCCTCAAATGACTGTCATGGCCAGCCTCATGGCCAGCCCAATCATTCGGCCTCCAATGATTCCCATGCCCAGATCTGAGAGATAGAGTGTTCATAGTTACAATGCCTAAGCAAACTGCTCGAACACCCTCTCCATCTCTCTACAAATCTCTTCACACCTTCGGCTCTCCAACCTGCAAGTCCAACTTCTACAATCTCGCATCATGCATCATGCATTATGCTTGTAGCCCCATGCTCACGCATTCACATGCCCACGCATTCTGCTTGCAATCTCATGGTCGCGCATTCAGCTCGCACATCTCACACTTGCTCTGCAACTCACTGCTCTTTCAGACTCATCTAACTTATGAGAAATAACACATCTCTCATGCATATGTAACCGACTCAGAAGAGCAATGAAGTCCATCCTCAAATCATGCATCTAGTTGGATCTAACAGATTTCTTGCAACAAGCCGACTTTGCATTCAAAGCCATTACTCAAAACGGTTGAGCTCGCCACCCTTCATTGACAAATGCAACTTCCACAATAACTATCTTGGTATCCGTCCAATCACTATTCAACCAGGTGCCACGCATCCAAGACCCATCAGCAATCGCAGCTGATAGAGCAACCAAAATGGTCAAACAGACATCGGGCACGACCAAGACTTCAAGTCATTTCTAACACTGTCGGAGCCGGAGTTGAAACAGGAGTCGAAACAGGACTCCACCAAAAATACATACTGTCGGAGTCAAAGTTAGAGACGGAACTGGAGTCGAAACATGACTCCACCGAAATTATAGGTTCAGGAACCAATTCGGTTCCGCATCCGCCCACGGCAAAGGGGAACTCATCGGAAACAGTTCTGACTGGGTAAAGTCAACCCGGGGTCAAACCAAGACGGGAACACAAAAGACTGGCGTCAGAGTCGGAGTAAGAACAGGAACAGAAAACAAGACTTCGCCAAAAAAGTCCAAGATCAGGAACCAATCCGGTTCCGGTTCCGCCTCCACCAACTGCAAGAAACAACAATCCAGAACCAGGACAAGGCGGAGGAAAACACCTCGAGTAGAATCCAAATATCCAGAAGAACCAGATCGTAAAAGCAGGAGTCGAGCTCAGAGTCAGAACAGAAATTGAAATAGGAACCTGGCAAATGGACATTGCCAACTTCCAAAACTGGTTTCGCCTCCGCCAAACCCAAGCGGAGATAAACAGACTACCGGAACTGGAGTCGGATCCAGAGCCAAACCCGGAACATGAAAAAAGAAACAATGCCAAGTTCCAATCTGGTTCCGCCTCCACCAGAATAAAACTCGAAGATCCTAGAAAGCGAGGAGCGGAGCTGGAGACGGAACAGGAACAAACTTGGAACAAGGCAAACGGAACAATGCCAAGTTCCATCCCAGTTCCGCCTCCGCCAGAACAAAAGACTTTGCCAAGGCAAACAAGAGAATTTGCCTGAGTCTTCAGAGGGGGTCAAACAGAAAGTTGAGGCAGAATTCCCAACAAGATATACTCTTTCTTCGCAGGTTGACAGGTACAGGACATCAACTCCACTTGGTTTCACAGGTTTGAGTGTGTCCAATGCCCAACGGTATTCAATTGGGAGATAGTATCTAGGTTTTCCATGCCAAGTCATCACCCTAGTCCTAGTGTGTCGTCTGGTGTTAGTCAGGTTAAGTTGCCTTAATTATGTCATCTGGCTTTGATTTCAATTTAAAGTGCAAGATAGAAAAATGTTAAAATATACGCTCTTATTGTTAAATTGACAATTACCTTATTTGGTTTATGTTGAAATGTAATTTATTTTATTATTAATTTAATTTGATTAATAAATAATTAAATCGTTGATTAAATCTATTTATTAATTAATTAAATTTATGTTGTTGAAATAAGTTAAGTTGTTCATTTTGAAATTATTGTTATTTGGTTTGGAATTGAAAATAAAAGAAAATGTTTAAAAAGTCAATTTAGAAAATTTGAATTCAAAAATTGGAAAAATGAGATATTTTCTATTTCTGTTTTCTGAAATTGATGAGGGTGGTTGTAGGATTTTTTTTGGAGAGAATTTCTTTATTATTGAATTTTTTCTTCACAATTTTGGAGGATGAAGTTTTGAAAATGGAAAATGGATGAGAGAAAGAGTTGTTGCATTTTGTGGGTTTTGCGATTGAATTTGTGAAGAAGTCTGTTGTTTTGTGGAAAAGAAGTTGGAATATGAGGAAGGAATCCTTGCACCATTGGCAACCTCTCAAGCTTTAGGATTCAGGTTTTCTTCCTATTAAATTAATTCTATTTTGTAAAGATTCACAACTTTATTTGTTGGTTGGAAAATATATAATCTTTGTTTGATTTGCAAATGAACCCAGGTGAAATCTGGTTTTAAAAACTTGAAAACCTCTCTTTGAAATTGAAATTCTTCAAAAAAACCGTGTTCTTGGTTGTAAATGATTATTTTGAATGTTATTTGCTCTTTAAATCTTCCAATATCATATGGGGATAATTAAATTTATATATATGTATATATATATATATATATATATATATATATTGATGTGTATATATATATCTACATATATATATTTTATATTTTTATTTGTTTAGTGGGGGTTATGCTATTAAAGTTTTTCTTTAAAAAAAAAAATGAACCCAATGGAGGTTCACGGATTTCGAAATCCGTAGTCGGATTTGAAGGAAATTTTTTATAAACAAAATTATTTTATAGAAAATCGATTTTTTTGGGGGGTTTGTTGGGGGCTCAACCCACAACCGCGCCCATGGGAGGTGCAGTGGGGAGCCGCGCCCAGCGCGCCCCACAGCCGTGCCCACACTATGGTGGGTCGACAGTGTTAAACACAGCCGCGTCCACACACAATGGGTGGGACGACTATGGTTAACACAACCGCGTCCACACACAGTGGGTGGGACGATTGTGGTTAACACAACCACCTCCCATAGTGGGTGGGTTGGTTGTGTTAACCACAATCAGCCTTTCCCCTAAAATCCGCGTGCGGCCCAAGGCATGTGGAACGCGTGTTGACTTTGTAATTTTGATTTTTAATAAAAAAGTTGAATATATTTTAATATTTTTTAATATCGTATTTTATAATATTAAAATACTCATATATATATATATATATTAATATTTAATATTATATTATATAATATTAAAATATTAACATATATTAATATTAGATAATTAAATGAATATATATTATATATACATAGGTATATATATATCATATGTGGATGTATATATATTATGTATATATACATATGTATATTGTTGTTTTTATATACATGTTGATTTAGCAATTTTAATATAGGTATATATATTAAAATAATGATTTAAGTAATGGAAGGATTTAAATATAATTGAGAAAATTTAAATATTGTGTTCATAGCTAAATTGACGAAATAATTTTAGAATATTATATTTGAAAAGATAAATATTGAATCTAAAACAGATGTGTTAAATAGCAAGATGGATGATTTTAAACAATGTATTTTTGCAAAGGACCAATAGTGTTGTTTTTAAAAAAAATGATATTTTCTGAATAGTTGAAATAAAGGGTTAGTTTATTATTATTTAAAAAGAAAGTAGGAAATTAAATGATCAGTGTTAATTTCTCCCTTATCTGAAAAGACGTATTTTTAATTCAATTTTATTGATGCAATAAATTACTGAATGTAATAAGGAAATGGATTTAGAATATCCAAAGGTAGTTTCTTTCAATTGCCTTCAGTGAACATTTCCTTCGTGTTCTTGTTTGGGAAGTGGGTTAAAAGTTTCTTTAATCTATAAGTCTTCTAGAAGACCTTAGAGGTTGGGGGTTGTCGTTTGTGATGTCAACCCGTTGTGAATTCCCTTAGGTAGTGCATGGTGTCTGGTCAGTGTTTAACCCGGTTTCCACGAATGGAGATGTTTTGTACCTCCTATAGAAGGAGCGGATTATGTGATTTGTGCCTCCTTGAAAGGAGTGGTTTTGTTATTTTTGTTACCTCCGGTGTTTGGAGGGGGTTTTGACTTATGTCGCCTCCTGAGAGAGGAATGGTCATGTTATCTTGTTTGTTGCACTTTGGTACCCTTGGTGTTTGGATGGTATGTGTGTTGTCAAGTAGAAAAGTGGCTTTTGTAGGGGCCAGAGCCCAAAGAGGTAAACTGGATAACCTATGGGGGTGGTTTAATCAAGTGATAACTAAAACAAAACTTAGAAGATTAGGTGGTACTTCTCACTAATCAAGATAATTATGCCTCACTCATAGACACAAGGGCTCATTTAGACTTGGGATGAGTGGGAAGGCTTGGAATGGAAAGGTCATCTATCTTGTCTGTACGAAAGGTATTTGATTCCACATGAGCAAGTATGGGGGCTAGGATTCGGTAGAGGTCACCAGGATAACCCTTAGTGGGGGTCAAAGCCTATCAAGATTCCCATAGGACAACCCATGATGATTTGTGTGATGACACTCTATCTAGGACAACAATTGGTATTCGATTTTATGGGTATGGTTTCCTTAACATACCTGATGTGACCATAGTTGGTATTTGACTATTATGTGTATGGTTCTTTTAACATACTTGGTCTGCTTTATTTCTAGAATCAATGTGACCGTGTTTGAGTTGTATTTGAGTTGTGCTTGTGATGTACTTGTGTGGCACATGTGTTTGGTTATGTCAGTTGGCTTAGTTATGTTTTAGCCTGTGTCTAGAGGTAGATGGTCTTGGCTAGGATTCCTTGCTACTATCTCCTAGCACAGGGGATGGGCCTTTGGGTTCCACTTGGTTGGGTGGCCTGCACCTAAATCCGTTGGGATTTTTTCTTGTTCATGTGGACGAGACTTCCAGTTGGAGAGCTCATGGGATTCAGTTTCAGTTTATGCTTAATTTCATCTCAGTTGATCTTGTATTATTTTACCCCTCATTTGATATCGAGGTGGAAGTTGTATTTGTAACCTTATTTATTGAACTTGCCTCATTCGGGGAATGAGAGTTGTAATTGTAATGTTTAATTATGGATAAATGAAATTGAAAGTTATCTTCTATGCTTTGATGTAATTTATCTTGTTTGGAATGTATGCATCCTTATTATCTTAAGTAGATAAATGTTATGGATTCATTTATGTTGTTGTGGGTTAAGAGGTAATCTCAGTCTCGTAACCTTAGAGGTTGTTTGCAATGGGTAGCGAACTTGCATGTTCATTATACTTAAACAAAAAAAAAAATAGTACGTTTAAGTAGTTAAATGCAACTTCCTCTAGGTTTGTGTGGCGGGGCGTTACAGGGAGTAGGTAGTACTTTGGTGGTGTAGACACTCAAAAATTTTCCTCGCAATCATCCTATTTTTTGTCTATTAATTAAATGGATATTAGTATCTGTTTAATTAATTCATTTAATAATTTCCTCTATTTTCATTAATTCACTTAAATCATTAACATATTATAAGTATTTATCCATATTATAAGCATTTAATCATTTGCATAATCAACCATTTATCCATAAATCATTTCATATTACTCCATTTGCATTAATCATTAAAATATCCATTACATTTTCATTAAATCATTTGCATACATAAATCCATTTATATCATCCATTAATTCACAAATCCATCTTTATTCTAAACTCCTATACCTACATTATATCATAAAATGTCTCATTTATCTCTCTCATTCCCATCAATTTCATTTGATTAAGCAATATGGGATAATTATGCATTTCTCTAATTCACTCTTTTATCTCACATCTCTCTCGTAACTTGGATCTATCATGAGAACATGTATATAAGCCCTCTCTTCTCACCAAAAAGAACTTCAATTTTGGCCATACAATCTCTCTTCCATTCATCATAGCTTTTTGTTGCACTTGTGCTTGTGAAAATCTGAGAGCACTAAATGCATAAATCAAGATCTTGGTGAATAGGAGAACAATGGAGTGACTTTTTCTTTTGAATGCTCATGTTTTGGTTTTCATAGTTTAGTTTACATTTTTGCATGTGCTTTCATTTTAGATAGGCTTCATTGGTGTTGTGTTGAAGCTTTGATTTTGAGTTTATAGATTTAAAGCAACTTTTCAGTTTTCAGCATAAATAGGTGGTTGTTACAATTAGGGGGAGCAAGTGTTGGTGTAGTTTGGTGTTGTCCTTTGTCAATTGTGTCAAAGGATATGTGCAATGGTTGTTGATTGGTACAGTTTGTTGTGTCCTCCTAAGGGAGATTATGTAGAGAAATAAAGAGAGAAAGTATGTATGTTTGATGTCAAAGGGGGGACAAAATGCAAATGTGTTTCCCTTTTCCATTGATGTCAAAGGGGAAGAGAGCAATGTGAAAAAGAAAGGGAGAGAAAGTAAAGGAGAGAGCAATGTGTAAAAGGATCAATTAAGAAAGAGGGAGAGATGGTATGGATTAATGTGTTGGTGATTAGATTTGTTATGATGGTTTTTCACATCAAATCATAGATTATGTTATGCAACTTACACTATCATAGATGCTTTTACACATATTACATGATAATTTATTATCTTACACACATCTACACACATTCTTACAAATTATGCATATGACAATAATGACAAAGTCATCTAAACACATCCTAAAAAATTATGAATATGGAAATAATGTCAAAGTCATATTGAGACACCTTTTTTTATGAAAACTCACATATAATTAAAATAATAAATAAATAAGAACGTTATGATGCAAGTTTATGACATCTTGACTAAAAACATGGAGTGGATGTAGGAGCATCTTGTACTTGAGAAATTAATATCACCAAAAATATTTTTTTGTTTTGCTTAATTTATTTTTTATAGCCCTTATTTCATTGATGTAAATAACTAATCATTCAATTTTTTGAAATTTAAATGGTTTCCTTTGCATCTATACATTCACCTTTGGTTGGAATCTTTGAAGTGCCCATCTAGCCCACCTTTACTTATTAATGAAACCCCACATAAGTTGAAGAGTCGCAATGTCTAATAAGGATGGTTTGGGTAGTGAGACACTTACATGTTGCTTATTTAAATTGCAATTTTGACCTTATTTTAAACCCAATGACATTGAATAGGCACTCATGTATGGATGACTTACTCTAGTAGGAGAACCTACATATTTACATTTATGGTTGGTTGATGAAGGGAGTTACTTGATCTAATTGATTCTTGCTTTGAATTCCTAGGGGGATGGAACCGGTTGTGTGGAGGGATATAGAAATATGAGTTACTTTCTTGCACCTTTTTTAATGCCTTTATTCGTTTAGAAATAGTATCACATTCAAGGGGAGTTACATTGGAAATTTTAGATCCTTCTTGAAATGACTAGTCATGGAACCATAGTTGGACTACTTATAGAAGGAGAAGGCTTGGATAAATTTGGGTTGGATTCCATATATTTGTCTTGAAGGTTGAAAGTGGAAGAAATAATTGGAGATGTCATTATAAATTAGGAGCTTAAGGGTGAATTTTTGTGTCATTGATCAAAGCTAGTCTAAGCACATGTATTTTAGAATTAAATAAAGTTGTTTTATGTCTCAAATTTGGTATTGTATGATTTTGAGAGGTTTCATATTAGAAGGATATTATTTTGTAAGGAGATATACTATCCAAATTTCCCCAAGCAAACTTTAATGTAATCTTGTTTGTTAATTGTAATTAAATCAATAATGTTTTACATGTTTCATGTTCATAAATAGTCAATAAAATTAGCAAAATGAGAGAAATGGATTTATTATTAGTAGTTTTAAATTAGTAATTTTTGTAGTCTTTTAATACTTGTCATGGTATTCTATAAATCAAAAAACATGGATATCAAAGTTCCTCAAAAATTAGTATAAGTTTTTAGTTACAAAGACCTTGTTTAGGCGCATACTTTGTTCTAATTTTTGTCTATGTTTATGCCTTATGATTGAGTCTTTAAATTTAATTTATTGATTGCTTTATAACTCTTTTGCACCCTATTAAAGAGTGTTGGGAAGTCTTGCTACAAGGGAATGGTCACCATTTAGTTGGCTCCATATCCTTGGCTTCATTAGGATCCCTAGATGAAGAGACAAGGATCCATAATGAAATATATAACAATAAAGATGAATCAAGAAAGGGTGGGGAGGGTGTGTATAAACCCTAATATAAATAAAAATTAGGTCTAAAATGAAAGACAAAAGAAATCATAAATATAAGACTAGAAACCATAAAGACAAAGAAGGTCAAAACATTAGAGGAAAACTCTAAAGTAATTCAAATGTCAAGTTCACCAAAATGTAAAAAAATTAAACATCCATATGTAAATGTCTAAGGTAATTAAATGGAAATATGAAATAATGGAGAATTTATCTAGACAACAAGTTGAGAAAAAATGTGTACCAACTTAGATCTAAAATAGGAATAAAATAACAATAATAAATACATACTTTGATTTAGAGAAGAGAAGATGGATTTGAGTGTGATAAAATATTATTGCTTGATTTCTAAAATTATATCTAAAATGAGCAAGTTGAGATAATTTTGCCTTAGAAGTTTTGAAATTTTGAATGGACTTGGGTCAATCTATTGGCAATTTAATTTTCATTGATGTCAAAGGGGGTATCTAAGTGATATCATGTAAGGGAGATTGTTGATTGATGTCAAAAGAGAATTAGTGAAGCAAGCCTTGAAGAATTGCAGAAGTTTAGGCTTCGAACCTCAAGCTTACCTTATACTACTTGCTAAGTAAAGGAGTTAGTCATTTTCAGCTAAGTGTGATCAAGCTTCGGACTTCGGGCTTGTGGCTTACTCTCAACTGTAGGTGATCAAACATCGAGCTTGGGTCATACATTATATCGCATGACTCAAAGAAATGGTGAAAACAATGTGCTAATTCCAAAAGGTTTCGAACTTCAAGCTTCGATGTTAAGGATTACGCCTTAACATAAAGTAAAGCATGTAGTGTGTGGGAGACTCAGAACTCGACACCCAAAATGGTTTCAATGTTCGTGGGTCAGAGATAAGGCTTGTACCTTAACATGAAGTGAAGGAAGGGGTAAGATGAAACCTTGAAGGTTGATACACAAAAAGGTTTCGAGGATCGGAGGTCGGTGTTAAGGCTTACACCTTAACAGGAAGTTAAGTAAGGTGAATGATGAAAGCCCGAAGACCAACACCCAAAAGGGTTAAAGGCTACGAAGGAAATGTTTGGGCATCATGGGTCAGTAGAATGGTTTGTGACTTATTGAAAGGATGGTAAGTGATAAGGTGGAAGAGAGAACCTCGACTTCTAACTTGTAAAGAACTGATCAGAGTTTTATGGATCAATGGTTCGAAGGTTTGTGTATTGACTAAAGAAAGATGCAAAGGAGGTAAATGGCAAAGGGTAAGGTCAATGGTCGAAACTTGTCAAGTGTATGGAGAAGCATCAAAAAGTAGTGTTTGGTCTTGCTTCTTAATATCTGTTATGCACCTCAAGTATGAGGTAAGAGGGATTAGTGATCCCTGACTGCTGACAAGCATCAATGAAGGAGTAATTCCACCATTCCACAGGAAGCTTGTGTTGACTTGGGTTGACCAACACAAGTATGCGACACGTGGTGAGAGACGATTGATCGAATGATTTATTCACATCAGTGTTGTGAATCACTTAAGGTTCTACAACCACATTTAATGCAAGTCAAATCGGATGATTATGTTTTAAAACAAGGCAAGTAAATGAGATACGCTAGATCATGGCACAAATTTCATGACTGATGGCCTGCATTCAAAGATTGAATTATGTCAATGATCAGGCGAATAGAATTATGGCACGAAAAAATGTGATAACCACCCCAACTACATTCTTGTGAAATATTGGAAGGAATTGACGATGCCATTAATGTGTTGTCAGCTGCAAAACTAGAATAAGATCAAGCAAGCAAGAATATGTCATAAATACAAATCAAATCCTAAGATTGTGATACGCCAAAAATAGAAAATGCATTGAATGAGGATGGTGGTGTTTGGATCAAGGAGAGATGGCTTATCGATGAAGAAAATAGGAGTTGTGTGTATGAAGAAAATAGGTGAAAACCCTAGCAGAATATATAATTTAGTTGAATCACTTAGTGTAGATATGTATGAGTGTGAAGAATAACCCAGACCGAATATTGAACATATTATCAAGGGTTTATATTCAGAAAAGAGCTGAGAGGTATGCAGATGCAAAAGAAGCTACAATAAGAGATAGAACAAAGCATGTTCTAAGTGGGTGACAAAGCAGAGAGAGGGGGAAGAGAAGAGTAGAGATATGAGTTGTTGAGTTGGTAGTAGAAGAGAGAGATATAGAATAGAGGATGTTCTAAGTATGCAGAGAATGAGAAGTTGTAGATCAATTTTGTAACAAAGAAATGGATTCATTTGAATCACTTGCAATCTAGAGTTGTAGCTTCGTATTGTTATTATAAATTTGATTGGTTGGTGCCATCAAATAGCTGATTTGGTGCTCAGTTAGAGAGTGGGTGCTTCCTTGGAGTTGGTGCTCCTAAATCAAGGGATTGGTGTCTCCTTAGGATTGGTTCCCTTAAATATTGTAACCAGTGAGGTTCTATTGTGAGGCTGGATTGGGACAGTAGATCCTAGCAGCTATTCTCACCATGGTTTTTCCCATATTGGTTTTCCATGTATATTTGGTGTTATGTGTGTGTTAATCTCTCTGCATATAATTTTATATTGGTTTAAAGGTATTAAAGAACTATTTTTAATTGATCTATTGATTCACCCCCTCCCTCTTAGTAGATTGTTGTGTTCCAACACAATCTCGCCCCTACAACCTTGATACCTACAATTGCAATTTCAACCCAGATGGTGTAGTTTTGGTCTTTCTCTACAAATCCAATCCTATTGTCTTAAAAATTTGTGTACCTACAAACAATTTTCATGTGTTCCTATAACATGCAATGAAATACTTGGTGTCGAGGAACACCTTTGGAACTTAATATCTTAGGCGTAAAAAGTGACTTGATCCCTTCCTTTTAATGAATTTGACAAAGTCGAAAGATAAAATGCAACAAGTGACAATTACAATTATAAAAATATGATGATGCTAAGTGATTCAAATTTATACTTGATGCAATCTATACAATGTAAAGGATGTAAGAGTGACCTAGTGTAGGAACTCGGGTTTTACCATGTGTTGATCTGACCAATACAAGTGACTAAGTAATGATTGTGAAGTGATTCCTTGTGAAAAATTAATACACTAAGGTCGTCTTAATGATGGGTGGATTAGGAATTGATTCATGATTCAAATGATCTAGGTGTGGTGTCTTTTTATACTTGTCTTATGCACATAATTTGAAAGCTTTAGCGCATGAAATGATAAGTAAAAATGTTAGAAGCATATTGTCTTAGGCCTAAGATAAAATTTAAATTTGATTAAGGGGTCAATCCTACAATTATGGTACTAACTTGGGTCAAAATTACACCTACAATTTTGAAATTTATAAAGGAACTTACAATTTAAGATTTGGGAATTATATGAGTAGAGGTTAAGTTTTGTTTGTAATAGTCAAATTTAAGTTTGAAGTCAATAAGAATGTTAAATTAATTAGCAGCATAAAGTTTCCACAGTACATGATGATCAAGTGATAGCTTTTTTGGATTGTAACTATGTGATTTTTTTGTATCAACATTTCAAATCATACTCCATGATCCATCATCAGGATGATATGCATGCATAAAGATAGAAGAATCAAATTAATTGAAATCATGCATTAAGACAAAATACTTAAGGCACCCACACAAAAACGTGCAAGATAGAAAAAGAAATAAAAGTACAAGATATGCACTATTTAGCCTTACAAACATTAAAGGATTAGACAAAGTAAAAAAAAAATTACCTAACTTAAAAGGAAAACAATACAATCCTAAAGAATCCTTAATTCACTTTTTCAATAGATCTAGGGGAGAGGAGTTGATACATAGGCGGGGGCCCGAATGTGCGATGGGACATGCACTCATTGGGGCCCACACCTATACATCGGTCCTCCACAACGTAACCTTAGCTTCATCCATAGATAGGCGAGATCACATCAAACATAAATTAGATATAAAATGAACACAAGTTAGCATTCATTTAAAAACTTAACAAGTACACGCTGGCAGCCAAACATGATGAAGTGTATCCAGCTTGTATCTGACATATAAAAAGTACCATTTCGACATGGAATTTAAACAACCCAAACATTAAGACATGCACCCTTCCCCGTAAACTATTAAACCCAACTTTCGCACCAATGCAAGCATCACTTTCACATTAGTCACAACTACACAAAATAAACAAGGTGCCAACTCAACAACTTTGAAACCCATCCGACCCATCTTTGACCGACTGGCAAACCCATTACAAGAATGTTTCCCATCATAGCATAACCAAACCAACATGCAAATGCATTTGCCTGTCTTGTCTACCATGAGATCTACAACACATATCAGCTTCAATCTATCTCATCTTGCCAAGTAGGGTGTGCATGTAGTGGAGCCAAACACAAATATCCCACCTGCATCCATTTAACACTCCTGTAAGGCCACCATTATTCAAAACAGAAACATGGAAACAATTTCAAACAATCCACCAAACCAACCAAGTCAAGAATTAAAGGCTGAAATCAATCAAATCTCCAATTCATATGAAACAAAACTCAAATTCAAAAGAGGACAGCAATTTATTTCACCACACCAAACAACCATCAATCAAATTCAAATAGCCGTGAAAACCAACAAGTATTTAGTTATTTTGCAGTGAGTGACATAAGAAAAGGAGGAGTGACAAGCACAAAATTGAACGAGTTAACATCAAGGGGAGGCAACGGCTCAGATTCCAGTGCACCAGCATCCATATTGTACTAGGTTTTCCTTTTCACACTTGTTCTTCATTATAGCCATTACTAGCATCCATATTGATCTTCATTACACCCATTACAATCATAGGTTTTTGTTTATTTTTCCCTACGGTTTATATTGCAAATATTGCAGTCATAGGTTAGCATATGTGCTCCATAGGGTTTATAATGCAAATATTACAGTCATGGTTTACCATTTAAAGCTTTCCCTAGGGTTTATATTGCAAATATTACAGTCATAGTTTACCATCTTTGTTTCCCTAAAGTTTATATTGAAAATGTTACAGTCATAGTTTAGCCTTTCTGTTTCAGTAGGGTTTATATTGCAAATATTACACTCATAGTTTAACATTTTTGTTTGATAGGTTCTACATTATCATTCACTCTGATTTTCATGTGTCTCAATGGTTTTGCATTATCATTCACTCTGATTTTCATGTGTCTCAATGGTTTTGCATTATCATTCACTCTACTCATCGTAGTCTCACATCGTAGTCTCATAGGTTCTACATTATCGTTTATATGTTAAATATTGGTCATGGTTTACCATTTCTATTTCAATGGTCCTACATTATCATTCACTTTGCTTATTTTATTCTCATAGGTTCTGCATTATCATTCACTCTAGCTATATTATTCTCATAGGTTCTGCATTATCATTGACTCTACTTAGCATAATCTCACAGATTCTACATTATCATTCACTCTAGTTATCTTATTCTCATAGCTTCTACATTATCATTCACTCAGGATATCTTATTCTCATATCTTCTGCATTATCAGTCTCTAAAGTTTCTAATCCTAGAAGGCTTTTTTTTCATCATTTTCATATGTTTTTGCTTCATCAATCGACAAATATTTATGCCTGTCAATGAGTTCATCATAGACAATATATGTGAGCTTTGTTAAAATCTTACTGTTTTTCATTTGTAAGCTTTATGTTGTTCAAAAATGAGTGTGGTTTTCACTTTGTTGTGCATGAGAATGTTAATGTTGTAAACGCTTAAGAGATATGAGATGTTCTTAAACTCTATCTCCCTTGCATAGTTTGTAATTTTGTGCTTCTTACTCCTCTACTTCCTTATGTCGCTCACTCCAGAATAGGTAACACAAGATAACAAACTCCTGTTACAAAATATAATCTCAATTGAAATGCAAGAAACTAAAAAGATAACACATACACAAACTAAATAATCTTCTATTCAAGCATCACTCTCTTCATACAGATAAAGATAATTGCTAAAGCATTTGTGTTTCATAGTTTACCATTTATCTTTCCTAGGTTCTGCATTATCATTTACTCTGGTTATCATATTCTCATATGTTCTGCATCACAAACTAATTATTCTTCTGTTCAAGCATCACTCTCTTCATACATAGAAAGATAATTGTTAAAGCATTTGTGTTTCATAGTTTACCATTTATCTTTCCTAGGTTCTGCATTATCATTTACTCTGGTTATCATATTCTCATATGTTATGCATCACAAACTAATTATTCTTTTGTTCAAGCATCACTCTCTTCATACATATAAAGATAATTGTTAAAGCATTTGTGTTTCATAGTTAACCATTTATCTTTCCTAGGTTCTACATTATCATTTACTCTAGTTATCATATTCTCATATGTTCTGCATCACAAACTAATTATTCTTCTGTTCAAGTATCAAAACGCTCTCTTCATACATATATAGATAATTGTTCAATCATTTGTATTTCATAGTTTACCATTTATGTTTCATAGGTTATGCATTATCATTGACTCTGCTTATCATATTCTCATATGTTATGCATTACAAAGTGATTTTTTTTTGTTCAAGCATCACTATTTTGATTCTAATTATTCTGTGTAGATGGCCAAGGGCAATGCAGTGGTGACCCGTACTAGGAACAAAAAAAAGAAAAGAGCCACAACAAGGTTGCCTATCGAGAAATGAGGATGCAGATTCCCCCTGAAATAGATCATGTTGCACAAGTAGATGAGGTTTCTACTCCTCAAATACCGCAGATTGAGGTTACTACACCTCAAATACTACAGAAGGTAAAACAAATACAGAAGTTGTGCTTTGAGGATGACATGAAAAGGGAACTCTATGATGTTGAAGAGAATGACATGTCGATAAGGGGGGCTTCCAAAAAGTGGTCAATCCCAACAACCACACTGTCCAAATGGCTAGGGGGCCTAACAACAACTTCCAAGAAAGGTCTGCCAACAGTCCTCACAGAAGAGGAAGAAAATCGCATTGTGGAATGGTGGGAGCAAATGGTTGATATTGGTCATGGTCTTGAGATAGTCAATCTTAAGTTTGAGGTTGCTCAAATATGTCAAAATAGGCCAAACCCTTTCACCAATGGCTTCCCAGGGAAGTCCTGGTGGACAGGCTTCAAGCACAAACATCCTCAACTTGCATTACGAACTACTAAAGGCCTAGACAAAGATAGGGCATTCAATCTTAGACCTGATGTTGTAGATGCATTCTACAAAACACTGTTTGCAACATACAAAGCCATGCCATATGGTCCTGATCGCATATGGAATTGTGATGAAACTGGCATCCAAGTAGGCAAAAATGGGTCCATGAAGGTGCTCACATGAAAAGGTAGCAGGAATGTCTCTTACATTATCCCAAAGAGCCATGAATGGATAACCATTCTATGTTGTGTCAATGTTGTCGAGCAGAGCATTCCAGGATTCTACTTGTTCAAGGGGAGTGTGAACATAGATAATTACATCATAGATTGTGAACCAAGTGCTTGCATGGAAGCTCAACCACATGCATGGATGACCAAAGAATTGTTCATAGATTGGTTGACCCACTTCAAAACCTCGATTCCAGGTGGTGTCTCACCCACAAACAGGGTCTTGCTGATCTTTGACGGCCATGGAAGCCACGTAGCACTCGAAACCATCTAGGAAGTAAGAGATATTGGTATAGATTTGTTAACATTGCCATCACACACATCACATAAGCTACAACCGTTGGATGTGAGTGTGTTTGCACCTTTCAAAGCTTACTTCAAATCAGAACGTGCAGAATTTTTGTCAAGGTTTCCAAACATTGAAGTGAGGAGGAGAGAACTTGCAATGTTAGGCAACAAAGCAATGAAAAGAGCTTTGACAGTTGACAACATCAAGGCTGGGTTTAAAAGGACTGGTATATGGCTACTGAATCCCGATGCACTTTTCAACGACATGCATCCCAGTGAGACATTTGTGGTCAGTGAGGATGATGACGCAATTGAAAACATTCTCAGCCTTTCTGGACTTGGTGTGTCAAGTGACGATGTCACAATATTGCAGTCCACTCTTCCAGATGGACATATGCAGCCTGCAATAGAAACACAACACTCACCTCATACATGTCATGCAGAATCAGTTGCACAAGTGGTGGTTAATGAACACACCCCTCCCATGGTGGACAAGGTCATTGATCAATTCAGCGAAAGTTTAGATCTTCCATCACAATGAAGCCAATCATCCTGGTTGGTTGAGGGAGCAATGAACTTGGGCATTGATTTGGAAGTCTGAGAACAACAAGATACCTATAATTTTCCATCACCACCACCACAAATTGACCTTTCTCAATTTGTCCATTACTATGCTTGTTCTTGCAATTCAGATTTACAAGCCAATGAAGATGTACCACAGGGCTCACAGGTAGTCAAGGAGGTCATTGGCACAGAGTCAGATGGGACACAAGAAACACAAACAATTCTGCACATCAGCAAGTTCCTCAAGTTTCCTATGCACATTGTCCGTCAAATGAAATCCAAAGCAGGTGCAATTCAGATCAGTAGACAATCTCAATTGTTGACAACAGATGACTACATGAGGCTGTTAATGGAGCAAGAGAAAAGGAAGAAAGAGGTGGAGGAGATAAAATCAAGAAAGAGACAACAGAATGCAGAGAAAAGGGAAGCAAGAATTATGGCAGCAGAGTTGAAGGAGAATGCCAGAATTGAGAAGGACATACTGCGAAAAGAAAAAGAGCAGCAAAAGTTACAACAAAAAAAGGATAGAGATGCAAAAAAGGAGCAAGAGAGGCTTCACAAGGAACAGGACCGAAAGGAAAAAGAGATTGAGGAGGCACAGAGGGCTTTACAGAGAGAGAGAGGCAGTTAAGGAACACTTCTGATTCGTTGTCTCAAAGTAATGGAGTCTTCCGTGATATTCTCAACATTAATATCCCTCAATTCTCCACAGCAATCAATTATTCCAGCCTCTCCCAATCTGACTTCAGGGGTAGTCAATATCCATATCAATTTGGCACTCGGGATGTACAAATGTCTTCACCATCACCCCCAACACATGTCACTTGCACCCAATTTACCACTCCAAGTCCCACTCATGTATGCAGCAATCCCCGTCGACTGGAAGAGGACGAGAACATGGCAATTGGCACCCCAACCAGCCAAGATCCTTTTCACAACAACAACAGCTATACAAATGCTAGTTTCATAGACTTTAGAAGTATTGATATTTACAAATGCACTGAAATTGTGGATAGTTGTAATTTTTTGATAAGTACAGATTGACCGTTATTGTTTTGTTTTGTGAAGTAATCTGATCAAATTCAAAAAAGTGTTGTATGTAATTTACAATTTGTGTTATTGTTTTGATTTGCAATGTATGCTTCTTCGTTGACATTTTTAAATATATGAGAATTATAGATGCATCATTTTTGTTTTGATTTGCAATGTATTATGATCATATTGCAATGTGTGTTCTATGTAATTTGCAATGTGTCATTGTTTTCATTTCAAATGTTTGCTTCTTCATTGACATTTTGTCATTTTCTATTCCTTTTTCCAAATATTTTTCCACATGGAAAGTCCAACTTTGTCCACACCTAGAAAAAAACTTTTAAAAGACCCGTTGACCGATACAAACACACCTCGGGTGCCACTACCTATGTGGCTCAGTGTCCGAAGGTGGCAACCTTGCCACGACAACTCCTCCCAGTCTGCCACCCTAACAATCCACTACTGAGCATTTATCACTCACCGCCACTTCCTATTCCTATCGACTATCCGAATTAAATGTTGTCACCTCTCCTAAGCTCCACGCCACCCCGCAATTTTATTCCAACCAACCTATACATATACATATCCATATACATAGACATATATGCATATACATATGCATATGTATATGCATACATATACATATACATATGTATATATATACATATCCATATACATAGACATATATGCATATACATATGTATATATATCTATATACATATGTATATGCATATACATATCATACATATCTATATACATATACATATCTACATACATATGCATATACATATACGTATGTATACACATATACATACATATTTTCCGGGCCAACCTGCATTGAATGCTCCCCAGTGCTTCGCTCTTCTCGCCATGTTTTCAGCCTTCCATTTTAGCAAGTAAACATTTTGTCTTCACTTGCTCGCCGGTACCTACTTGTTTCGTCGTCTGCAACCTTCATCGTCTCACCACAACCTGCGATGCTCAGAGACCATATCGTGTTTGGGTAGAAGCCGATACGGAGATGGGTAGACGCTAGTTACCAAACATCACCAATAGCTCCACTTCCGCCATGCAAGCAACGAACAGGTTCCTTTCCGCCATGAACGGATTTCATATACATATACATGTATATACATATGCATATGTATATGCATATGTATATGCATATACATATGTATATAGATATACATATATGTATGCATATGTATACACATATATATATACATACCAATATACATACACATACACATACACATATACATATACATACCAATATACATACACATACACATACACATATACAATTAAGTCGTGCAACTATTCTATCTTTTTCAGGTGCCATTGATGAATTTGGGGGTGTTAAATTTTTCATAAGTGATGGCAACCTATGTTGCACGGGTCCACAACTCCATTCAAATTGTGAAGTGTTGCATAGGTAACCATGACAAGCCTTCACAAAACCAAGTCCCCTAAGTCATTCAAATACAAAGCTATAGTAATCTATGTGAAGTGCTACATAGGCCACACATGTATATACATAAAACATAGACTTACAAATATACATATGTTTCTGCTTCATCAATTCAATCAACTAAGCAATAGAGACATGTTTTAGGGAGACTTGATTTTGTGAATGCTCATTTGATGGCAACCTATGCTGCACGGTTCCACAACTCCATTCGAATTGTGAAGTGTTGCATAGGGAACCATGACAAGCCTTCACAAAACCAAGTCCCCTAAGTCATTCAAATACAAAGCTATGGTAATCTATGTGAAGTGCTACATAGGCCACACATGTATATACATAAAACATAGACATACAAATATACATATAGGTTATGCTTCATCAATTCAATCAACTAAGCAATAGAGACATGTTTTAGGGAGACTTGATTTTATGAACGCTCATTTGATGGCAACCTATGTTGCACGGGTCCACAACTCCATTTGAATTGTGAAGTGTTGCATAGGGAACCATGACAAGCCTTCACAAAACCAAGTCCCCTAAGTACATGTTGTAAGAAAAATTTAGTGCTCAATATTGATCTATGGTAATACATGTGAATACTTGAAGGTTTTCATGGCTATTTGAATTGGGAATTATTTGAATCTGATTGATGGTTGTTTAGTGTTGTGAAATAAATTGCTGTCCTCTTTTGAATTTGAGTTCTGTTTCGTATGAATTGGAGATTTGATTGATTCCATCCTTTAATTCTTGACTTGATTGATTTGGTGGATTGTTTGAAATTATTTCCATGTTTTTGTTTTGAATAATGGCAGCCTTACAGGAGTGTTAAATGGATGCCAGTGGGATATTTGCATTTGGCTCCAAAACGTGCACACCCTACTTGGCAAGATGGGACAGATTGAAGCTGATACGTGTTCTATATCTCATGGTAGACAGGATAGGCGAATGCATTTGCGTGTTGGTTTGGTTATGCTATGATGGGAAACATTCTTGTAATGGGTTCGCCAATTGGTCAAAGATGGGTCGGATGGGTTTCAAAGTTGTTGACTTGGCACCTTGTTTAAATTAATGCTAACTTGTGTGCATTTTATATCTGATTTATGTTTGATGTGATCAAGCCTATCTATGGATGAAGTTATTTTGACATTGTAGAAGACCGACGTATAGGTGCACATCGTATAAAGTTGAGGACACCCCCAAATTAATCAATGGCACATACAAAAGATACAATTGTTGCAGGTCTGAATTTATGAAGCATACAAATAGACATATACATACACATACACATAGACATAGACATAAGTGAATTAAACACGATTGTAGAGAACTATAGGAAGGGGCAGCGAGTGATAAATGCGACGAAGTGGATTGTTAGGGTGGTTGACTGAGAGAAGAAGATGTGGCAAGGTTGTCCACTTAAGACCTCTTCACACATCTATACACACACACATTTACATATAGACATACACATTCACACATACACATTTACATATAGACATAAATATAGACATACACATACACATACACATACACATAAACATAGACATACACATAGACATAGACATAGACATATACATATTTACATATACATACAAATTTACATAGATTTACATACACATACACATATAAATACACACATAGACATTGCCATCATTGTGAAGATAAAATGAGAAGTTGCTAGAATGAAAGGCTGTAAAGTTGACAAGTGTGCGAGGCATTATGAGCATTGGATGCAGGTTGACTCAAAAAATATGCAGTATGTCATGAAAGTAGTATATGTATATGTATATACACATATACATATACATAAATATATAGACATATTCATATACATATACATAAACATAAACATATGTATATGTATATGAATATGTCTATACATATGCATATATATATAAGTAAGATGCAAAGACCTTAAGCATATACAAGTTGGATACACTTCATCATGTTTGGTTGCTAGTGTGTAATTGTTTTGTTTCAAAATAATTACAATTATGTGTGCATTTAATATCTGATATACATATACATATGTCTATGTATATGTGTATGTATATGTCTATCTATATGTCTATGTATATGTCTATGTCTATGTATATGTATATGTCTATGTCTATGTATTTGTCTATGTTTATGTTGATGAAGCAGAACCTAAAAAAAATAGAACACCCTCATATATTTCCAAGACACAAAATTAAGGTATGATAATTGGATGACTGATATGATGGAAAATAACCTATGCAAAAGATAACACCCTCAAAATAACCAATGGCACCTAAGAAAAGATAGAAACATTTGCATTACAAACTTATTGAAGTATATGGGTTTTTTTTTTTAAATGTTATTGGTCCACGTGGCCTGCCATGTGGACTGTGTGATTTTGGGTGCGTACGTATCGGCTCCTCTCCCCTAATACGTAAGCGAGGGCCCTAATGTACGATGGGACATGCGCTTGTTAGGGCCCACACCTATACGTCGGTCCTCCACAATGTAAGCTTAATTTCATCCATAGATAGGCTTGATCACATCAAACATATATCAGATATAAAATTGATGGAGCATAACCCAAAATAAATAACACCAACATATTTATCTATGGCACATAAACAACATCAATTTATTAAGTCACTGAAAAGATGAAGCAAAACCTAAAAAAAGATTAACCCACATTTTTTTTTGTTAATGAAATAGAGAACACAACCTAACTCAATGATAATGGCCTATGATAATACTATAAGCAGAGTCAATGATAATGCATAACCTATGAGAATACGAAAATCAGAATCAATGATAATGCAAAACCTATGAGAAAACAATAAGGAGAGTGAATTATAATGCATAACCTGTGAGATTACGATAAGCAGAGTGAATGATAATGTAAAACATATTGAAAAGAGATGTGATGTAATATAAGTTAGACAATTATTTGAGTTTTGCTTCCCCTTTGACATCAAATAGTTTCTTATTTTTTGTAGTTAGGATATTGTTTTCACTATGTACCTAAGCTAGAGGATTAGTTGGTTGATTGTGATAATGAATTTTAGGTGAGAATAAGAGATTGGACGAGACTATCATTAAGACATGTTATAATGTTGAATCTAAATTGGGATACCCAAGGCATGAATAAGGATGAGTCTGATTCAATGGATAAAATATACTTCGATCATGTATAAATGATGTTCATTCTTGCTATCAATTTGAATAATAAGAATGTTAAACAAACATAGATGGGAGAACAATAGTTTCACTAAAGAGGAAAAACATAATGGATACTAAAAGGACAACGTAGAAATAATATTCTAAGGAAAAAACTATAGATAGGATCCTCTTCATAGATTTTATTTCTATCACATATGAGAATTGAGACCTATATGCTATGGGATCATATCCTTCTTTAATGAATCTCTGGTGGCCCTTATGGTTTATTGGGGCTTTGTGGTCCTATGTATGTCTAGTTGGTGTAGACATCTTCTCTTTTTTTCCCCAATTTACTTCCTATGGAGAATAGTTACTAGGCTTTAGTAAGATAGTTGTCTAGATGTATTGAGACACCAATCTTTTTGGTTTTCAAGTGTTTCTCTCCTCTATTTGATTTTGTTTGGGAGGTGGGGGATCAATTTTAAACTCCCATTTAACATTCTTTCACAAAAAATATCTATATTTTTCTTTTATCTCCTATCTTTATGTGAACTCAAATATTTATATTTTTATGTAGCTTGTATTGATTACTTTTAAGTTGTCATCACTTACTCTTGCTTCTTTCAATTATAATAGGTCTACTTAGCTTAGCTATGTTGAGTGTATTTTGGCTATGATTTCGGCATCATAGGATGTCAATATTATAGGCTTTTTATTGTTTCTCTCTTGTATTTGTTTTTGTTTGGGAGGTGGCTGATCAATGATAACAAAAATTTATGAGCTACATTAATTAAGCAATGCCTATTGTAAAACCATAAATCAAAATACAGTCATTTGACTATAAATGATAATAGTAGCTGAAAATCAAAATCCATTACAAATGAGCTGAAAGTTCAAATTACCAATTACAGTCTAGGGTTTGTATGCACCTTTATTTGCTGTTTTTAGATGATTTTTTTCCTAGTGAATATTCTTATTGGCAATTTGGATCTACTCATTATGTCTTGCCATGTGATGACACTAATGACTAATGAGTTGTTGATGGTAAATTCTTATCAAATTCTTTAAAAACTTGTATAGCAATATGTTCTACGAATAAGTGAAACTATTTTAAAAATCAAATCCGAATGAGCACAACATTGCAATGCTGATATAACAACAGTTATGTAATGCTTATACCCATTATATGTGCATAAGAAAGTATCAATATAGATTCATCAATGAAGACCAAAACATGTATGATGAAGAAACTGACAAGCCTGCACGAGCTCGAACATCCAATTTAAATGAGGAACTTGGGCAAGTTGGCACTATACTTTCTGATAAAACTGGTACATTGACTTGCAATTCAATGGAGTTCTTGAAGTGTTCCATTGCAGGTATTGCATATGGTGGAGGTTTGACATAGGTGGAAATAGAAATGACATACACGTACACATACACATAGTCACATAGACATACACATACACATACACATACACATACACATAGTCACATACACATACACATAGAAATAGACATAGACATAGAAATAGACATAGACATAGACATAGTCACATAGACATAGACATAGAGACATACACATACACATACACATAGTCACATACACACATAGACATACACATAGTAACATAGACAGAGACATAGACATAGACATAGACATAGACACACACATACACATACACACACATACACATACACATACACGTACACATACACACATACACATAGACAAGGAGAAGATGACAACTCACTCTTCAAGAAGTGTAACTCCCAAGGAAAAGCTCACTCCAAAAAGAGAAGTGCAACTCCTAAGGAAACACTCAGAAAACACCGATTTATGATTACACAAACCAAACTTTTTGAAAAACTTGGAAAATTACACATAAAACACCGATTTATGATTAATCACTATTTTTTCTTGAGCAATGCTACTATAGTTTCCACAATTTTTCAAGAACTATATGCTCCCAAGCATTCTGACTTCAAGAAATATTCAATGATAATGCAGAAAACGTATGAGAATACGATAAGCAGAGTGAATGATAATGTACAACCTATGAGAAAACGATAAGCAGAGTGAATGATAATGCAGAACCTGTGAGATTATGCTAAGCATAGTCAATGATAATGTAGAATGTATGAGAATACGAGAAGCAGAGTGAATGATAATGCAAAACCTATGAGAAAACGATAAGCAGAGTGAATGATAATGCAGAACCTGTGAGATTATGCTAAGCAGAGTCAATGATAATGTAGAACGTATGAGAATACGAGAAGCAGAGTAAATGATAATGCAAAACCTATGAGAAAACGATAAGCAGAGTCAATGATAATGCAGAACCTGTGAGATTATGCTAAGCAGAGTCAATGATAATGCAGAACATATGAGAATACGAGAAGCAGAGTAAATGATAATGCAAAACCTATGAGAAAATGATAAGCATAGTCAATGATAATGCAGAACCTATGAGAATACGATATGCAAAGTCGATGTCAATGCAAATCCTATGAGAATAGGATAACCCTAAACTATGACTGTAAAATTTGCAAAATAAACCCTACTGAAACATAAATGCTAAACTATGTGTGCTATATTCTCAAAAATAAACCCTACTGAAAGAGAAATGCCAAAATATGAGCGTAATATTTGCAATATAAACCCTACAGAGCAAAACCCATATAAACAACGAACATTATTACATGTCGAAAGAAGAAAACAACCAACTGCATTAATATATTTAATATAAATAGAGCGATGCTTGAACAAAAGATTAATTTCCAAAGATTTAGTGTGCTTATGAACACAAATAGTGCAGTGTTCATAAACACTAAACTTCAACAAAATAAACAAAATCTGCAACACCAAAAACCCAATAAAACAAAGCAAAATTGCAAACCAAACACAAACAGAAGAATAATGGCCAGCCTTAGTGAGCAAGCTCACCTGGGTCGAACACGTGATGAACCCCTCTGTTGCTTGCAGTGACCTTCATGGCGGCGAGGAACCCATTCATGGCAGCGAGGAACCCGTTCGTTGCTTACATGGCAGAAGTGGACCTGCTGGCGACGTTCGGTAGCTGGTGTCTACCCGTCTCCGTATCGGCTTCTACCCAAACACGATATGGTCTCTGAGCATTGCAGGTTGTGGTGAGACGGTGAAGGTTGCAGACGACGAAACGAGTAGGTACCGACGAGCAAGTGAAGACAAAACATGTTTACTTGGTAAAATGAAAGGCTGAAAACATGGCGAGAAGAGCGAGGCACTGGGAGCATTCAATGCAGTTCGTTTCGGAATAAACACGGGGTGGCGTGGAGCTTAGGAGAGGTGACAACATTTAATTCGGACAGTCGATAGGAATAAGAAGTGGCGGCGAGTGATAAATGTTCAGTAGTGGATTGTTAGGGTGGCAGACTGGGAGGAGTTGACGTGGCAAGGCTATCACCTTTAGACATCGAGCCACACAGGTAGTGGCACCTGAGGTGCGTCTGTATTGGTCGACGAGTCTTTTTTCCGTTTTTTTCCACGCGTGGACAAAGTTGGACCTTCCACGTGGCAAAATATTTAAAAATAAAAATAAAATAATAATTTATTGTTTAATTTACGTTTTTCTCTAATGGGTTTTTTTTTTTAAATGCTGTTGGTCCACGTGACCTGCCAATTGAACCGTGCGATTTTGGGTGCCTACGTATCAACTCCTCTCCCCTAATGATAAAGAAATTATACTCTTATAAAATAAATCACAAATTGAAAACCTTAAAGCGGAAAGCGGGTAGAATATGTACACCTTAAAACTATAAAAGACCTTTCCATTCCTTTTATAGGGAAGTTTAATTCAGTGTAATCAGTTGCAACAAGCACAAGGCGGGGCATCAAAAGGGCGCATATACGGAGCGATTCTTTTGGATCTTAGTGACAAAGCTTAATATTAAAACAGAAAAGACCATAATTATTTCTCACATTTTTTTTCCTAACAATATTAAAAGCCTCCGATAACCCTTCCTCACCTATAAATACCCTCCATCATCTTCACCGAGCATCCACGAGATTTCCTTTAGCTTCTGGTAATGGCCTGCAAAGGGTTTCTTTCGCTGGTGCTGCTTCTCGTTCTCTCACTTTCCTCGCCTTTCGTCTTTGCAGATGACTCGGTAATAAGCAAATCGTTACATTTTTGGTCAAATCTGCCTGTAAATTAATGTCTTAATGAATGTCTTTTTTCTGTTTTAAGCAAATCATTACATTTTTTGTCAAATCTGCCTGTAAATAATGTCATAATGAATGTCTTTTTTCTGTTTTAGGCAAATCATTACATTTTTTGTCAAATCTGCCTGTAAATTAATGTCATAGTGAATTGCCTTTTTCTTTTTTTCAGGCAACCTGCGTTTACACAGTATATGTGCGCACAGGCAGCATATGGAAGGGAGGAACGGATTCGAACATCAGCCTGGCTCTCATCGATTCCTTAGGCGAGGAATTATACACGAGTAATCTGGAGAACTGGGGCGGTCTGATGGGACCAGGCTACAACTACTTCGAGAGAGGAAACCTCGACATCTTTAGCGGGCGAGGCCCCTGTCTTTCGTCCCCTGTGTGCAAAATGGTCCTGTCTTCCGACGGCACAGGTCCTCATCACGGCTGGTACTGTAACTATGTCGAGATCACATCCACAGGCCCTCACATTCCCTGCCAGCAGCAACTCTTTACAGTGGAGCAGTGGCTCGCCACAGACGTTTCCCCCTACGAACTCACGGCAGAGATGGATCTCTGTCAATCTTCTGGTATCCGCACTCGGAGCGCCTCAAAGCTACGAATGGATTAATTTTTAGTACTGCTAGGGTTTCAATCGTTATCTGTGTGTGTATATGTGAATGTGAATGTTCTGTAGTAAGTTTTAGTCTGTAGTCTGGGAATTTATCAATTTCCCCTCCGGAGATTTGAACCCCAGACTAAAGGCGATTGCTGGATTTGGTGAATGCAATAAATGCATTACTTCATGGCATTTAGTTCAGTAAATGCATTAAAAATCGTAGTTTATTACATTAAATTGTGAAAAGATAAACGTTTCTAAATTGTTCCGCTATGTGTCTATTTCAGTATAATATCAGTTTGACTATATTGTTTGGCCGGCATCTGAGTTTTCGCCATGTGCGTTGCACAGACGGTGATGATGCGTCTGTACTGATGGACAAAAACAAGTGCGCATATTGTGGTGGTTGTCTACGATGGGATTTTTTTATATTTAATTATAAAATACGTCACGTGTCACGATCTAGGAGGGTTTAGATTTTGAATTTATTCTATATTGATTATCTAATAGTATTAATTAATTAATTAAAATTGAGAATATTAAATGATTTTTCTGTCTGTTTTATTTCTTTGGATTTTATGAAAAGTTTGAAGATTCTACCAATCAGTTTCTGTTAACGTTACTGTACTCTTACTAAATCTAGTGGTCTACACTGTTTGTCCTTTGTGGAAAATTACCATATGGTATTTAGTAATTCTTGGTTTTTATTTGCAAAGATTTTTTTTGTTTATATCTACGAAGGTAGTTACGGCCTTTATTAGGCGCGTTGTAAGGCAGGTATTATCTTTAATCATTTACAGTAATAAATGGTTCTCTTTCTATCCAGTGAAAACTAATATTTACTTCATGAATAATTTCTGTATAATAATTGGGTAGGGCCTTATTGTTTGTATAATAGTGTTGTAAGAGATTTAGTTTTGTAATGTTGTAACAAATATTTTTTATTTTATAAAATATCATATTTATTCAATATAAATATGTTTTTGTTGTGAATAGATATTTTTTTATATGTACAATTATTGAGTTGGTATTGTATGTATTGGAATAACTATCTTATATATTGATTTATAATGAATGTAGAAGAATATCCAAAGGTTTGTTAGTTACATTTTAAAAAAGAATATAATTTTTTTATAACAATAAATAATATTTTATGTTCAATTATTAGGTGATTTATATTGGATATAAGGGTAAAAATAACAAGATTTATGGTTACCAAAAAATATTAAAATCATATAGATTGCATATAAAATTATATTTTTAATAAGAATATGGTATTGGTCTAAAAATAAATGATACTTTTAAATCAACTATTAGGGATAAGTAGGCTTTTGGTTTACCAAAAGGTATTAAGATTATTTAACTTGCATGAGTTATATTTTAAATAAGAATACAATGTTGCATCAACAATACATTATCTTTTTATTTAACTTTAAAGGACTAGTGGCAAAGTTTTGGTCAAATATTTAAAAATCATTTTAAGGATGCCCTTCATTACACATGTTAATGTGGAGAGTTGAATGATGAGTCAAACCTCCAAAACTCAGCTCTGGATGGATTAAAATCCATATCACATTTTTAAGAAAAGGAGCTCTTATGTAATTCTATGCAACTACTACATGGCCATAAAGTTAGCTTGCATGATTGGTGACTATGAGAGTTTTTAATTAATTCTAGATTCATTTATTTGAGAGTTGTCCTTTTGGTGGACATAAGAAACTATTTAAATACATATGTTTTTGTTTTGTTGTAAAGCTTTAGGGGCATAAAATTGAATTTATGATTTTTCAAGTCTTTTAGATCCAAATCTTTTGTTGACACATGATACTTATAGGAGATTAGCCTAGAATTCAAACAAAGCTTATCTAGATGTAACATGTTTTTAGAATGAAATTTTTATAAACATTTTGAAAGAAATTTTGTTCTCTTTTTTGGGTGTATTGTAGAGAGTAATTTCTCCATGTATTATAAATCTATGATTTGTTCCAATGTTTTAATTTAGATGCAAGTGCGAGCTAATAAAATTGCACATGTAGTGGCCCACCTATAGGTGCTTGATTACTAGAATAGTACACCTTGTACTATTAATAGAGCTTCACCAACCTTTCCTTCCAACAAGGATCAATTTCCTCTTAGAGTATGTTGATATGATATAGTCATGATACTTGTGGGCATGATTTCATAATTCACATGCTTTTGAGTGCAAATCTTGTGCTCACAATCCTCATAGATGATCTTTAGCTTTTCATAGACCTTTTGCTTCCTCTTAGTTAATGTAAGAGGTGCCTCAAGTTGTCCAAATAGTCGCAAGTCCCTTCATCTTGCATTGACCATTTCTCCTCCTAGAATTGTTCGTCAACCTCTTGAAGAAGTATATGATGAATAGGCTAATGATTGTGTTGTTATGCATTAGGAGCTTATAACAGATGGTTAAGATAATCTTGATGTGTGGAAATTGAATGATTATGACTCACCTCCTACTACTAGATGAGTACCTCTTAATAGTTAAAAGTATATTGCATTTTTCTTTCAATATATTATTTTAGACTAAACTTTATGCAATTAATATAATAACACTATTTCACACACATATATAAGTGTTTTAGAACAAGAAAACGTAATGCATGGTATTAGGAACCAAGTGTATAAGTGTATGCTAAATCAAAACATAAAAAACATTTGGCCTCCCATTATGTAATCAACTTCTTGGATCCATTTGGCATTCATGTTTGACCTTAGCATGTCATTGGCACATTGCATTACTCATTTATGTCTTTATGTCCTATTCAAATTAATGTGTATATTGTCAATACTCTGGCTAAACCACTCATTACGAAGTAAAAATAAGTTAGGATTAGTTAAACATGGATATTTTTGATGGTCATGATCTATCTGATCAGTGGGACATCGAGTGAGGCATAAAGTGTTGGGTGGTAACTCGCCTTTTGGGCTGAACCAAAATGTAATGATGAAACTCAATGGATTTTCAAAAATAATCATTGTATACAACCCTAAGTGTGTGGGATGATACCTAAATTTTACACACATGACAAAAATCTAGCCTAGTAAAGTTTCCATGTGCGTGTGTAAGCATTTGATTGATCCTTATTTGTTCAATTTCGTTTCTTGACCACTGGGGTCTAAGTATATGTTATCCTTTTGTTTTATGGAAGAAAAGTGTTGACATGTATATCAATATTGGGCCAAGGTTATTGCACCTTGTTAGGCATTGAGATAGCTACAAGGTAAATGGCATAGGAATGTTTGTGAGCTTGTTAAAGCCTAGATAAATATGATGGTGACATGTCGCCTAGAGCACTCTTTTATTTGGATAAATGATTTTATTTAATCACAATAAGCAACTCATTATGAAGTAATCCCCTTGTGCTTAGGTTTAGTAAAACCTCAACTCTTTCGAGAGGCAATATTTATTTATTTTTATTCTATTTGATTTAAAGTAGATTACAAAGAAATTGTAGTAAAAGCTGCAAGAAAAAAATTAGCAATTATGAAACAGTTCAGTAAGAAAACATCTATAAAAAGCTAGGGAAATCAAAATAAAAAGTTGTAACTACAATTGCAATAAAACATTTGTAAGAAATTAGAAAATGCTTGAGTAAACTGAACAAGATGGACTAACAATTATCATAAACACATAATTGTAGTAGAAGAAAGACTAAGAAGAGCATAAATCAATCTTGAAAGTAAGACCTACCCTGTGCTATGATAACCTTCCTTTTGTTGAGCAGTTGTTTAACTTGGATTTTGATTTGTTGAATTTGAGAATCAATCTTTAATTTCTTATCAACCTCAACCTATAGTTGAGAAAAAAGTAAAGTCGAACAAAAGAAAAATGTCAAGAGTAAAGCCTTAGAAATGCAACTTCCTGGTGATCATTTAGGTTATCAAAGACAACTTTACACCTATTTCTCCATATGTGAAATAAAATGGAATGCTTGACTCCATAAACAATGATATTAGCATGTAACCCAACCCCAAGAAGGGATTCTGTCCAATTTAATTTATATTCAAAGATAACCAAATCATTAAAAATAACATTCCACTACTTTTTAATAGATTGGCATCCCCAAAAGATATGCCTTATTTTTCTTTTCTTTGACAAAAGGGACAATTAACTAGTTGGACCATCATACATTTCAACCTATCCACAATGGGAAATTTGCAATGCAGAATCTTCCAAGCAATTAATTGAGCATCTGAATACACTTTTGATTTCCAAATCTGGATAAATAATTTTGACCAAAAAATTTCATTAAACCTGCAATTCCATTTGGATTCCAATTGATACTTAAGGGAAAATTTGGAAGAAACTACACGTAGACCTTTTTTAAAGGAAGAAAAAGGGTAAAGATGTGATGACATCCATAACCAATCTTTGTAGAAGTTGCAATGGATAGGAATACATAGTTTCGTAGATAGATCCTACGAAACCAAAGACTACACAAAAATTAAAAAACACTTTGTATTTATTGCTTAGATTAAATTGAGCTTTAACAAATGTCATGACAACCAACTCATAGTATGAAAATCCCAAAGATCTCCAACATTGCAAACTTCTTTTTAAACAGTGAACTTAAGATTGTTTTGGAAAGCTTAAAGCAAGGGGTTGATCTTGATAAAGAATGTGCTTATTTCCCCAAGTAGATGAAGTGGAGAAGTCAAAACCATGTTGAAGTGAGTTATCTCTCCATTTTAAAAGATAACAATTAAGTTTCCAAGCCTTCCATATAGACTGGAGGGGAGGAGAAGCCTTTATTGAAAAAAAGAGGCATGAAGAATTTTATCTAGCCAGCCCACATGCTGCCATTCGCCCTTGACAAAGGCAAGGTTAATGCAATTTCATCTAAGAATCTTCCATGGTTCATCCCCATGGACAACTTTAATAATCCATTTGGTAGCTAAGAAAAATCCTTGAGGTCTTGGATTTATAAGCCCCAAACCACCTTTTCAATTAGGTTGAATACAATGGGTCCATGATATGGAAATAAACCCTCTATTGTTGTCCCATTTAGCCCAAAGAAATTCACAAATTTTTTGATTAAATTGTCATGCCCCTTTTTTGAGGGCATCCAACATGAAGAATAATAAACATGTGTAGCAAGAAATATTTTATTGGCAACCTGTATTTTACTAGTCAAAGAAAGAAATTTGTTTCCCCAAATGAAAAGTTTATCCCTAACTCTATTAAGGTACCAATTCTACATAGAAAGAAACACCCCGATGCCAAATGGTATACCAAGGTGTCTCATAAATTTTTCGTGTTTAATTTGTTTCCATTCTCGGGGAATCCATTGGGGAATAGAGCTAGTTTGAACCATCAATTTTTTTGTTTTATTCGTGTGCAAGTTTAAATCCTGAAACAACACAATATAGATCCAACATGTCCACCATGTTAGAGATATTATTTTCATAATTTTGTAAAAATAACAAGTTGTCATCACCAAAATGAGAGTTAGTTACAACAATGTTATTAGGAATAGAGTTTCTTGAGATGAACTTCATATTATTGGCACTTTGAAGTAAATATCCCAAAGCATCAATCACAAGGACATAAAAGTAAGGAGCTAAGGGATAACCTTTCCAAATGGATCTTTGAAAAGGAAATGGATATGTCGTCACATTATTGATAATAATCCAAGCATTAGCATCTCGAAACAACGTCTAAACATGAGCTCAAATTTTAGGGCCAAATCCCAACCATTTAAGCATTTTAAGAATAAAACTCTAATCTATTATGTAGATACCGAAAATTGGTCTAGGCCTGCGAGTACATATTCGACATAATTTTCTACAGTCCATGGTCATGATTAAATAATGTCAATTATTTAATTACCCTTTCTAACACATATTTCCTCTATTAATTAAATATCCCTTTTTAATTAATTCATTAATTCATCATTAATCTTTATTCAACTTGATTAATTAAATAAATCATACTTATTTAATTATTTTGTGAACTAATTAATTCTTCCCCCTTTATCTATCAATTAAATAATTTACCCCTTTATCATACTTTTCCAACTATAATTAAATATCTTTATTTAATTATTCATTTAACCCCCTTTTCAACTATAATTAAATATTTATTATTTAATTATTCAATTCTACCCTTTTCGAAAATCAAATTAAATAAATTATCTTTATTTATTTAATTAAATCTTCTATTTTCGAATATTGAATTAAATTAACATTTAATTCATATTTATTTATTTATGTCACATTCCTCTATCATTCAGTTATCTAAGTCATTCACTCACCTTCTGACTTGAGATCTATTTTTAGTTCTCCAGTTATCTCTAAATTCAACTGCGGATCATCTCTGCAGGAAGACTCTCCGTCACAACTAGTCGATTAAGTAGTTCTAACTCATATGCATGTATGCATCTATTAATTAAATGTCTTTTATTTAATTAATTAATTAATTATGCATTTGAATTCCTCATCTTCGAGTTCTGACTTTGTCTTTGACATTCAAAGTCTATTTCTTCTTCTATCTGACAGAACTCACATCGCATGGCATTCATCAATCTCATCCGTCGATCTCTCTTTCAATATGAGCCGATCGTTTGAAAACCCAAAATCTATAAAATGGCCTATAATTATCATTATTCCTCCTCCTGAAATCACAGACTTTTGAGAAGAGATTCAACTTCGATATTTAGCTTAGACACTCGACAAAGCTATACTTGCATTCAAACACAGAAATCTGAGGGCAAGAATACTAAAAAGGAAAAATGGAGGACAATCAAGATAATTCAAAGGGATGAACACATATTCGGTGAGATCATTTTGGTTTTATTAGTTTAGTTTATTTCCTCATTCTTTGTTGTTAGATTTTAGATTATTATTTAGATTAGGATTTAACATTGTTATTCTAGTTTGCAGAAAAATCTATGATGTTACATTTGGTGAACCCGACGTGAACACGCTTAAAAATTTGCGCATCTTTTTTTCATTTTTTCGTTTTTTCGTTTTTTGTTTTCTGGTTTTTTGCAGATTTTTGTACGACGCACTGCATTTGTTAAGGGAAACGATGCATCTGTATCCGCGAGCCGCATCTGTCAAAAACAACGACGCATCCGTCATCACGAACTGCATCCGCGAAGTCAAGAACTGCATCTACCTGTCAATAATTTTGTGAGCCGCATCCGCCTGTCAATAGTCGAACTGCATCTGTGGCTCAAAAAGCTGCATCTGCCTGGTATAACTTTTTTTTATTTTTTTATTAATTTTCGTGCATCCATATTTTCATTTTCCCTTTTGAAGCTGTTTTGATTTTCGCTAATGGTTGATTTCAATTGTGTTAAGGGGGAATAACATAGTGTTTGCAGGACGAAGCTTTGAAGACAATTTTCTATAGGATGAAAGCTGAAGACCATGAACTACTGATAAATTTGCATGCAGGACCTAATGCCTATGCGTTTATTTATTTAGCAAGTTTTCTTTGGTAGATAGATAATTATCGTGGAGCTTAAAATGAATTTTCTGATTGATAGATAGAAAATTATCGTTTGGATTAAAAAGAACCACTGTCTTCTTTGTTTGGTGCTTTGCACATATCTGTAACCCTTACGATTCAGTACACCGAAGTATCCTCTCCCCTTGCACAGTCATGAGATTCTGGGTGTAAGAGAAATAGTTGCTAACTCTAGAACTTGGGTCTGTCTTGGTGGGAAAAAGTACTTACCCCAAGATGACTCAGACCGGTAGCACACTAAAGCCAAGCGACTTCCAGCCGGTATATAAAAGTGGATTCTTGGGGAAAGCCCAAGAATCACGCGCACTATTTCGACGAGATGGACAGAAATGGACTCTCGCCGACGTTGGATAGTGTCCCACGAATGGAATGCCCTTATTAAACACCTTGTTGTAGAATGTTGTAGAATTACCAAAAACCTATCTATTTGCTGGCACAACAGATGCATAACCTATGAAGCTGTCTTACAAATTTAAGGTTCTTGTGTTGAGGTGACATGTATGCCATGGGAGTTTCATGGGTACAGTAGCTTGGCTACCTCATATAAGTGAGTGTCATGGAGGGGAGCTAGTGGGGTCAAGCTACTAGTCATCCACCTTGAATGTGCGTAGCTGGAGAAATCCAAGTAAGAATTCAGCAAGTAATGTCCAAAAATCCTAGGTTGTAATTGTTTTTCGAGTCTTAACTGTCCTTTCATCACACAAACTAAAAATATATTGATTGTTGTGTTTATTCTTTGTTGTATTCGTCAAAATCTTGATCAAACAAACAAAGTCAATCAACAACTTTCGAAAAAAATCCAACTATCAAAAAGCCGAGTCGCATTTGTTAGTTTAAACGCCACATGTGTCATAGCGAATCACATCTGTTAGGGGAAATGCTGCATCTGTCTGTCAAAACATTCACTTTTCACAATCTACATATCACGAGTCACAACAGTCACATTCTGAGTCGCATGTGTGCATGCAAAACCGCATCTGTCAGTTTAAAAAATGTATGTGTCCTGGTAAACTGCATGTGTCAGTTTTTAAACCGCATGTGTCTTGGTAAATCGCATTTGTTAGAGGAAAAACCGCATGTGTCTTGGTAAATCGCATTTGTTATAGGAAAAACCGCATGTGTCTTGGTAAATCGCATTTGTTAGAGGAAAAACCGCAACTGTTAGAAAAACCGCATCTGTCGGAGAAAAAACCGCAACTGTTAGGTGAACCGCATTTTTCTACCAACAGAAAACATCAAAAACCGCGAGCTAAGTTTGAAACATCATTGTCACTGTTTGCTTTAGGTTTTTAGGATCAACCTTGGATTAGAAACTGGTTAATTTTGCTCAAAGCCCTTGCATCATTAGGTGTCATATACGTCTTAGTTACCATCATTAGGTGTCATATACATCTTAGTCATAGTAAACGTCTTCGTCATAGTCATCCTAAGTTGCATGCATATAGGTACTCCCTAGGAAATTGCATATCACAGAATAGATAACTTTCCTCGTCTTTGGAAACGTTCATGTTTCAGTTTGTCACAGTCATTGAACCTAGTCACTTTGGTCTCATTCAGTCAATCTTTTCAGCTCAACAGTCTAGTTTGGAAAATTCAGCTTGTCATACAATTAGGTTCCTTGGTCAAAAACAAATTTTTGCATGCATTTATTCCATAGGATGTAGGTTATACCCATCTTAGAATCATTTATCGTCATTAGTCCACTCAGAATTTTGCATATTGTTCGTTCTATCATGCATCATTTTAATCTTTAGCAACATCCTTATTGTCAAAAAAAAAAAATCCAAAAACATAGATATAGGTCATATCAGTTTTTAGACATAGTCTGCATTACCCATTTTGAGCAACTTTTTCATGGTCGAAACAAGGTCCAAAAAGAAACACAAAGCAATGATAGACCCCAACGAATTCATCAATCCGTTCGAAAACCAACCATCAGGCAGCAAATGTCCACACAAGTCTTTACTTGAAAAACATGTCACTAGAGACACACATGGGCAGATTTACATAGAAGACATAGATGCAGCAATTCAAGATCCTGAATTTGCATCCTTCATGGATGAGTGTTTGCTAAACGATCCACAACGCTACTTAGTAAAATTGCTAGTAGAAGGTGCCACACTACCCCCAGGATTTGATGTCCATTCTTTGGCAACACAATCAACTCAACCAACACAAACTGCGACATCTACTGTCTCTATTCCCCAAATAACCGTAGCGATACCAACAGGTCTATCAACATAAACATCATCAATTGTAAACACAACTCCTTTTAACATAACACAAGGTTTACAATTCACTGCGGGAGCAACTTCCTCCAACCCCTTTGGCACCAACACGACTGGTAAGAGAACCAAAGTTGGCGGAAATATACCTATACCAAATCAGACAATTCAAATAGGAAGCATTCCTATTCCAAATCAGACAATTCAGACAAGAAGCATTCCTAATTACCAAATCAAACCATATTCCCTCGCCCAAGCATTCCTATAACAATTCAGAATATTTTGACAGGATATACTCCCTCGCCCAATCATAACTCGTCACAAAATATGGCATATCAGAACATCTACATTGATCCAAATAACACAAACACCATTTCCTTGACACAAGTCGACATCCTTCAAAACCAAATGCAGACTCTACAACAAAAGATGGACGACATGTCTATGTTAGGAAAATGAACTATATCAGCACAAGACCTATGTCCATGTCCATTTGACAAAGCACTCTATATGACACCTTTCCCCCATGGATATATTATACAAAATTTGGCTAAGTATAATGGGAGGAAGAATCCTTTAGAACATATTAGAGAATTCTCAACGACATGCATGGACATATCGTATGACCCCACTTACTTGATGTGCCTATTTCCACGAACCCTCGTAGGGATAGCGTTGGAATGGTTTTCCAAATTGCCATACGTTATACGATCGTGGGTGGAATTGGCTGAAAATTTTGTCGAACATTTTGCGTTTAACATAGACAGTGAAGTAACCATAGCAACCTTGTGCCACACGACACAAGAAGATGGCGAGATGTTCATCACTTTCTTCCAGAGATGGAAAAGTCTAGCTAGACACTGTCCCGTCGAAATACCTAAAAAACAAAAGGTCACTACCTTCCTCGAAAACATCAACCCCAAACTGAGACGTGACTTACGGGTACACTGTTGCACTTCATTCATTGACTTGGTACAAAAGGGGATCATCCTTGAAAAGAGCCTTATTGACAAAGGCAAAATCAAAGTACTAGGCAAGAGCCCAATTGTCCAACATCCAAATGTGTCGAATGATAGAAACAAGTTCTGGTCTAGGAACAAGAATGTCACGAATGACGATATAGTTGATGCTAAGCACATACATACTAGACCGGTTATCTCCCTTAGAGGATGCAACCAACAAGAAGACATGATGAACAGTCCTGATCAAATGGCTAACTATGTCCAGAATTCACAACAACAAAGACCACAACAAAGGAGATTTCGAACGCGAGAATTTACACCTTTAGGGCAACCAATCGAGGTAGTCTTCAAAGAATTGGTCAAACATAATCTTATCAAACCTTTAGAACCAAGAGAGTATGATCATGAACAGTTCAAACCTTCATGGTGGGTCGATAATGCTTTCGATGACTATCATCGAACGAAAGGGCACAACCTCCAACAATGTCACCAATTAAAGAACATCATACAATACTTTGTTGAAAACGGAACCATAGAAGTTGGTGGGCAGAAAAACACTAAGAATAGTGATCATAAGGTCTTCACGGACCCGTTACATGACCACATAAAAGGAAAAGCCTCCAGTTCGGGACCCCAGAATAATCCATCAACCAACTATAACAATACCAAGTATGACTATGGTAAAGGAACGATCATAAACCACCTCCAAGCCACAAATGAGAATGTCAATACTTTCACCATTAAGAAGCATCCAGAATGTAATGTAAACACACGCAGAACTAAGATTACTATTCCTGGTCCTTCTTCTGAGCCATCTACGCAAATTTCCAAGTTCAAGTACAACCTTCTTGATCAATTGAGTAAAACCCCCGCGCAAATATCTATCTTGGAATTTTTGACCTTATCACCTCAGCATCGATCCATTCTTGACAAAGCTCTACAGAACATAACTATTCCTACAGACTTAGATGCCAATTGTTTCAAAGAGATGGTGGGATATTTGACCAACTCGCATCATGCCACATTTTCCCAACAAGATTACTCAACTAAAAAGTCAGATCATAATGACCCCTTACATCTTGAAGTCTTAGTCCATCAAAAAAAAGTCCGACAAGTCTTGGTAGATGGAGGAGCAAGTTTGAACCTATGTACCCTTAAATTGGTTAAGGCATTAGGATTCTCGGAAGACTGTGTAGATACCTCTAAGAGTATATTCATCAAGGCTTACGATGATGAGGAAAGATCGTCCAAAGGAGTTGTCACACTCCCTATCCAAATTGGCCCAACAATCATGAACACCAGCTTCCAAGTCTTGGATCTCACCCTTCTGTACAACTTGTTGTTAGGTAGACCTTGGATACACACAAGGAAATTTGTACCTTCAACATACCACCAATGTCTCAAGTTCCCCTATAATGGCACAGAGATCACCATTGATGGTGATCCAGATCCTTTCCAGTATTGTACAAGCTTAAGGGATCTTCCACAACGACAAGTTCCTGTTAATCAAGAGGCTTCATCATCCACTCTATCCCAATACATTGACCCATCACGTCTCACTAAGTCTATTTCATTCAAACCACCATCATCCACTCCAAAACTCGATATCCAAGACAAGGGTTGTGGCGAATATAATATAAAGGCATCATACTGTGTTACTGAACTGATTCCACCTAAGGCATATGGCCTACCCATGGCGCATAGAAGACAGTCAATGGTCACATTTTATGTTCCCCCTACAACGACATTGACAAAATGGGGAGAGTTAAGTGAAGAAATTGTGGATCAAGGTGATTCCTGGTTGTATCAAGAAGAACATGAATACCCCTCCCCGTCTATTCAAATAGCCAAGGACCAATATGGAAAAGGATTTAAGATAATGCAAAAGGAAGGCTATGATGAGCATAGTGGGTTAGGACTATATCAAAATGGAAGGACGGAACCGATTACTATCTACCCACAACTGAAATATATAGGGCTAGGGTGTCAACCACTTAGAATTGGGTTTCCTGGTACTTTGTCATCGTTTCAAGAGGAAGTGAATGATTACACAGACATCGAGACATCTCATGAACCACTTCCCCCAATTTGTGACAAACCCCCAGTTTACGACAAACCCCTAGTTTACGATAAACCTCCAGTTTACAACAAACCTCCAGTCTATGATGAATCCCCTTACTCAAGTGATGGTGAATGGGAGTCCCTCTCATCTACTAGTACCATGAACATAGATGCCTTATTTGGAGAGTTGGACCTTAATGTGAAACCTGTACCAAAACAGTCTAGTCCTCGTCCTAAGAAACACTTGTCCAAAGCAGAATGGCAAGAGAACTATTATTGGGAAACCATTGATCATGCATCTTGGGCACCTGACAAACCATCTTCTGATGAATCTGCCCTCACAATAGTCCCACAACAAAATATACCTACCCCTAGGAGGAAGGATGAGAAGGATTTAGTCCAAAAATTTTGTGACCATGTCAACCATTCCATATTCACCTTGTCAGCAGTTACCCTTATAAACTTCGATGATGACATGCCCCTTGTATATCCTGAACTTATCAACTGGGATCAACAAGGTACACCTATCATAGATACATTCGAGAACGACGAAGCAATTGCCAAGTTCATGGGACTTAGAGAAGGCATACCTAGAGGGGATCATAAGGTAGGTTTTTCCATAGACTTGGATGATAAAGCATATTTCGGGGAGTCTATTGACACCTCTAGTCGCAAAAATGAAAATGAAAATAAAAATGATGAGTCCCCAGGTGAAAAGCGAAAGGCGCCTTTGGACGAAGAAAAAGTCAAAATAAAGGATGTATCCGAGGGCGAAAACCTCTCAGAGGTACCCAAGGATAGAGGTTTAAGTATTCTCCCCTTTGAATAGGAAAAGTCACCCATGCTAGTAGAAGAGGCTGTTGTAGTCAACATAGGAACAAAAGAGAATCCTCGGATAGTATATTTTGCAGCTTCTTTAACAGAAACAAAACAACATGAGTTCAAGGACTTCTTCAAAAAGATACAAGTAAACTTTGCATGGTCGTATGCTGACATGCCTGGGCTGGATCCAAACCTAATATTGCATCATTTACCACTACAGCTAGGTATCAAACCAGTCAAATAGAAGTTGAGGAAGATGCATCTGCAAATTACTCTATTGGTCAAGGTAGAACTTAAGAAACTTTTGGATGTAGGATTCATAAGGACAATAGACTATGCATATTGGATATCGAATCTTGTACCAGTGACTAAGCCAACTAGGGGCATTCGTATTTGCACTGAATTTAGAGACATCAACAAGGCATGTCCTAAAGATGACTTCCCTTTGCCAAATATCGACATGATCCTAGACCTTACTGCAGAATATGAGATGCTATCCCTCATGGATGGTTTCTCTGGATATAACCAGATAAAGATAGCACCTGAAGATCAACATAAGACAACTTTCATGTGTCCATGGGGTGCATATTGTTGGAATGTTATGCCATTTGGCCTTAAGAATGCAGGAGCTACTTACCAACGAGCAATGACTACGATTTTTCATGACTTTGTACATACATTCATGGAATATTATGTAGATGACATTATAGCCAAGTCAGAAACAAGGGAAGATCATTTGGAGGTGTTAGACAAGATATTCCAGAGGCTAGAAAATTACAATGTCAGGCTAATTCCAAAGAAGTGTGTCTTTGGAGTGAAATCAGGGAAGTTATTAGGGTATATCATCTCTCAAAGAGGCATTGAAGTAGATCTAGAGAAGATAAGAGCTATCATAGAAATGCCTCCTCCAACCAGCATTGGTCAACTCAAAACCCTACAGGGGAGATTACAGTCCATTAGGCATTTCATAGTACAACTGACGGATAAAATACATCCATTTCAGCATCTACTCAAGAAAGGAGTGTCATTTGTGTGGACACCTAAATGTCAAGAGGCCTTCCAAAAAATCAAGGACTATTTGCTTACTCCACCAGTCTTAATGCCACCTACAGAGGGAAAACCATTGATACTTTACATCTCAGCAACTCAGTCAGCATTAGGGGCTCTTCTTGCTCAACACGATGATCAAGGTCATGAGAGAGCAGTCTATTATATTAGTCGAACCTTAGTGGGCTATGAATTGAATTACAGCAACATAGAACATGTTTCTCTTGTGGTATTTTTTGCTACCCAAAAACTTTGGCACTATATGCTCAATCGACAAACCATGTTGATTACAAAAATTGATCCACTTAAATACCTCCTAAGTAAGGCAGCTTTAACAGGCCGATTGGCTAAATGGGTTATGATACTTAGCGAGTATGACATTCATTATGTCGAAAGGAAGGCAATAAAATGACAGGTGATTGTTGATCAACTAGTAGATGCACCTATAAATGTAGACCATCCATTAGTGGTAGATTTTCTAGATGAATTTCTCTTCAACATTGACGTTAAAACTGAATGGAAACTGTACTTTGATGGGTCACATACAAATCGTGGTTCAGGGGCTGGTATCTTATTCGTCACACCTCAAGGTGATACCATTCCTAAATCATTCAGGATCACATTCCCTTGTACCAAAAATATAGCAGAATACGAAGCCTTAGTGACAGGTTTAAAAATGGTAGTTTAGTGGAACATTAAGAGCCTACATGTCTTTGGCGACTCTCAACTGGTAATCCAACAGGAAAATGATGATTACGAGACTAAGGATGAAAATATTGCACCTTACAAACGAATGGCTGATAGTTTCAAGCAGTATTTCAACAACATAACTTTTCAACAAATACCATGTATCCAAAATAGAGTTGCAAATGCAATGGCAACCATGGGTTCCTTGTTGGATATTCCAAATAATGTGCCTAAGTTCGAGTTTCTGGTTGAACAACTTTTGATCCCCACTTATGATGTCCCTGATACTGCAATAGTGTGTACCATTGTTGGTCCTATGTCTCCTTGGTATAAATACATATTCGGTTACCTCACTGACCAAACCCTACCTCAAGACTTGTCCAATAACCAACATCGAACCTTCATCCAAAAGTCAGCTAAGTACACCATCATCAGAGAAACCCTGTATAGACGTACCTTAGATAACACCCTAATGAGATGTCTCGATGTTGAGGAAGCACAAACAAATTTACGAGCGGTACACGAGGGTATATGCGGATCTCATTTGAGTGGTCCCACTCTAGCCCATAATATTATGAGACTAGGTTACTATTGGCCTACAATAGAGAAAGACTCATACGTCTTTGTAAAGAAATGTAGACAATTTCAAATACATGGAGACTTGATAAGAGCGCCAACGCAGGAGCTTCGTCCAATTATTTCACCATGGCCCTTCGCCCAATGGGGACTTGACCTCATAGGTAAGATACACCCTTCATCCTCTAATGGTCACAAATTCATCATCACTGCCACCAAATACTTCACCAAATGGATCGAAGCCATCCCCATGACATACATAACCGACACACAAATATCTAAGTTTATCCTAAACTATATCATTTGTCGGTATGGTGTACCTCAATCCATAATCACAGATAATGGCCGCCCATTCAAGAACCAAGAAGTACGCCATTTATGTGAAGAATGCCACATCAAACACCATTTCTCCACCCCATATTACCCACAAGGTAATGGCCAAGCTAAGGCATCTAATAAAACTATTGTTAGAATCCTTAAGAAGACTGTCAATGACGTTGGTCATGACTGGCACCTACAGCTTAATCCTACCTTATGGGCTTATCGCACAAGCATCCGTACTCCCACCAACGCCACTCCATATTCCCTCGTATTTGGGTCCGAAGCTATCTTGCCTATTGAGGTTGAAATACCTTCTCTACGGGTAACCTTGAAGGGTCATATTGATGATGAAGAATACCGTGTCTCTAGGTTACAAGAGCTAGAATTGCTGGATGAACGAAGACAAAAAGCATTAGATCATTTGCAAGCATATCAGAATCGTCTTTGTCGTAGTTACAACAGGAAGGTTCTCAATAGACACTTTGACATTGGTGACCTAGTATTAATGGAGAATCCTAAGAACCAAGCTGAATGCGAGAAACCAGGAAAGTTTGAACCTAACCGGTTGGGGCTGTATATTGTCATAGAAGCCTTTGGATCAGGAGCATACCAACTCTCTACTCCTGAAGGTGAACCGATTTTTTCCCCTATCAACAGTCTACATCTAAAGAGGTTCTACGCTTAAGTCTCTGAGAATCCATGTCTTAATCTGGAAGAATGCAGAAAAAAAATGATGAAAAAAAAAATGGTTACCTTGATGAAAACCTGGCAAACAGGCGTCTTTGTAACACCAAAAAAATTGAGAAAATTAAAAAAAAGTAAAGAGAAATAAATCCGTCCACTAGTGAAAACTACTTCAATGGTGCTATGGATAAGTACCATGGTGAAAACCTGGCAAACAGGCACCATGTGTAGTCAAGGTTGCTCTTTTGTCTACCATCATGCTAATCAAAATTTTTCACCATCACTCATAATAAATGGATGTCCTATCCATCATTTGGAACGATTGACATCAAAGTCCATTCCATCATATTACCCACTCCATCTTCCAAATCATATTCCCAATTGGGGGCAAATCCTTGTTTTGTGCCCTAACACTTTGTACATAACGTCACACCATCGAAAATGTCTTGAAAATCCCAAAAACATTAGAAAACTCCAAAAATCCAAAAAAATCAGAAAAATGTCAGAAAATCCCAAAAATCATGTCAAGTCAATCATGTCTAGTCAGTCATGTCAAGTCAGTCATGTTAATTCAGTCGTGGACATAGTCGAACTATGTTGCCTTTGCGACTGGGACGTAGGCAAGGCCATCAATTGATGTGCCCTCGAGGCATTAGGTCAATCAGTCTAGGTTTGTCATGTATCACACATTAAAATCATGATGCTTTGTATATACAAAGTCATTGGTCATGTTGAACTATGAGGTCTCTACGTGTACAACGTAGGCAAGGCTAATCAATTAATGAGCTCCCGAGACCACACTAGGTCAGTCTAATAGGGTTCATTCACAATCACTATCACACAAGTTTCATATCATAGTTTAGGGTATCATCTCATGTCATACATTGTCAATACACACGCACACACTTTTATCAGTCAAAGAATCAAAGCAAGTCATGTATTAACAAGGAAAAATGTCTCAACAGTCATCAAGTCAATATCAAACACATTGTCAAAGCGATCAACCTATGTCTTACGCAAGATATGTCCTTCTTGTCAACAGACATCATCAAATTGTCATAGTCTAATGTGGCTTGTCACATCAATGTCATCAGACTCCAACGTCTTATACAACACGTGTCTTTCTAAAACCAGGCTTTGTCATGCCTTATACAAAATTCAACAAGTCGAAACTAGAATCAACGTCTTATGCGGTATGTGTCATTCTCTCACATTGCGCTATGTCAAACATCAACATCAAACAATCCCATAAGATCAAGTTTTGGCGAATACAATTATTTGGCTTTATGACTTTATATCTTATTTTGACTTATCTTTTTATCGATTTGTGCAAGATCCTGTTACTAGCTTTCTCAAGGATGTCCCTTAAAGGATTTAGAGAAGCAACGATGTCTCAAGACTCTTTTTCTTTGGCTGCTATCTATCAACTGTCTTTTTAACATTGGTTTTTGAGTCATGTTACTAGTTTTCTCAAGGATGTCCTATCAAGGATTTAGAGGAGCAATGACGTCTCATGACCCATCTTTTATTTGTCTATTGTCTGTGGTTTGTCTTGACCAAACGACTGGGGCATCTTGTCCTTAGTCTGAGTTAAGACACTCCTTGTCTACGACTGTCTGTTTTTCACAGGTGGATAACTTTGTACACTATGGTCTATCTCATATCATAGTGTGTACTATCCATTTGTGTCATGTCCTGCCCAATGATGATAACAAAGCAAGTATAGCGTATTTGGCAATCTATCGAAGGTTATATCTTTTTCTCAATCGATCAACCATCATTATATTATTTTCTCAATCAATCGACATTAATTATTTCTTACTAATCTTCTGAATTCATTTTCATACTAACATTTCTCTTCTTTGACATTAAGATAAAGTCTTGTGACACAATAAAAAAAAAAACATTAGATCATTTGCATTCGCATCCATTCAATAATCATTTCATATAGTTGCATTGCATTTTCAACATATGAATAGTACCATTCATCTTCATTACATACATTCAAAATCATGACATAATAGGCATTGCATCATCATAACATACATAATGTAAACATTGCATGTACATATTACCATCACATATAAGCATCATGTAGAACATTGCATCTATTATCATAAGTAAAATAAGGCATCCATAACATCGTTATTCACTGCATAACTCATTAACATATAGAAAAATTCATTCATAACACATGTACATACATCATTTAGGAAACATAATCATGTAGAAATAAAGCATCATCCATAACATAGAACTGCATATCATGTAGAAGCCGCCAAAATCATATATATATCGCTCAAAAATAGTGTGTCACAGTACGATGTCCGAATGTAACCATAAATACAACATGAGCTCGCAGGCTCTCTGATCAAAAATACAAATGTCCACAAGTATTTGAAGCCCTGTCATCGTGTCCCACTACCCCTGTTGTCATGTGCTGATGGTGGTGGGAAAAGACTCGAAGGTGGCCTCTATGAGGTGGAAGGCCTATCATATGGACCTATCCTCGGGACCTATCCTCGATGGTCCTACCACCCCCTCAGTGCTCTGTGTCCTTTGACTCCTAGTATGACCTCTGCTCTGACTGCGCACCTCTGAAAATGTAGGAGCCCGTCTCTTTGCTGGCACTGCAGCCTCATACAAATCCCTGTAATAAGTGGCTCTCTCCACTGATTTGACCAACTCTTGTACCATGCCATCAGATGAGGACCCACTACAAAGGCATCTAACCTCTGTGAATTGCTACTCTATCTCATGTCTCCGAGCTATAGCCTGGTCTCTCTCCATGAGAGCATTGTCCCTCTCTATACGAGTGTTGTCCCTCTTGGTGTATGCATTGTCCCTCTCTACATAGGCACTGTCCCTCTCCGTGTAGGCAATGTCTCTCTCTAGTCTCATCGCCTCAAACTCTGCAGTCATAAGTCTAAGTCTCTCCTCCAAAGCCTCCCTGTCACCATCTCTAGGAGCATCCTCATCCCGTCTCCTCTCTACAATCCGATCTCTGAGCTCTCTCTCCTACTCCTCCATCGGTGCCTCCACCTCAACATCATCCTCAACATTGTCCTCCACATCATCCTCTCGGTATCCTGCCAACACACCTAGAGGGTCTAAGGCCATGTCTGCATTAGATTCCTCTGCAAAATCCTCTACTCCGACATCTACCTCTACACGCTCCTCAACCACTACCTCCGCTACAGCATGCTCACCCCCAACTAGTACATCCACTCTCCCTCCGATATCTGCCATCGGTACATCAACTGCTACTACCTCCCGAATAGGTGCATGTCCACCTGCCTGACCCCCTCTTCGTCCTCTCCGTCCTCGTCTCCCACCTCTACCTCCGCCTCTGCCATCATCTCCATCACCTCTACCACCAACTCTACCAACTCTGGCACCTCCAGCTCTCCGACGTCCTCTAGGCCCTATGCCTCATCTCTCGACTGGTGCTGGCTGGTCAGGATCTATATAAGGAATCGAGCGATGCTCTGCCCACCATGCCTCGTAAGCCATCGTGGTCCCTGGATCTGCTAATCCACCTCTCCATCCCCACTGTACTAGCTAAAGTGCCTGTATCTCTATCTCCGCTATAGCCACTGGAATCATGGGTCCCCACCATGGAACCTCTCTCGATGACCGAGCAAACTCTGCTCTACTCCGAGGCTCATCCTGAACCTCCCTGAATCGTCTCAGAACTCTATCTGGCAATGTCGCTCAATAATGTGAACACTCAAAATAGTCCTCCCAATGAGATACTGTGTCTGTCTACAGAATGGAAAATGTATATCCTCGTCCACCCACTCCTCACAATCCATGTAAGGTCTCCATGTGAACTGATCAAGAATATCCAAGGTGTGTCGCCAATACCCTGTGTCTCTCACATGGGTCTGTGTAATCTATCCTGCATATTGAAACACATACAGGTGCCTCTCCTCTCTCTCTACTGTAACTGGAGGCTGGAAAACAACTATCCTCTCCCAACCCCATACCATCAACAGTGTCATCCCACAGCTCAACGACTGTGCATCTCTGTAAGCGATGTCATGTAAATGGAAGTACAACATCCCAAGTAGACATGGACCCCATGCATATCTCGTCTCATTCTCCAACATGCTGACCAACATAGCTCCCCATCCTACTAGAAATCCGTGTCCTCGTTTGTTTGGAAGAACTATACCCCTAATCAAGGTACATAGGATACAGTCGATCCAATCGTATCTGTCTGCTAGGACTGGCCATCTAATCTCATAATGCTCGATCCCAAGCCTACTGATGTCATCTACCTGATAGAATCGTGCTAACTCCGTCAATCCTCGCTAGGTATCATACATAACCCGCTCACCTCTGATAGGCAATCTCAGAATCCTGTACACATCCTCCAATGTGATAGTGGCCTCCCCAGTCGGTAAATGAAATGACGATGTCTCTGAATGCCATCACTCACAAAGTGTCGTCAGCATCCCCATGTTTGCTCGAATGGCAAGCATCGACAAACAATGACGTAGGCCTAGCTTCCATAGAAGTCAAATATCTGCACTCGTCAAATGCTCTCTCAGATCGAAAGTATCTAGTCGTGAATCCCACGTATAAGTAGGATCTAACACCACTTGCAATTTTAACCATGATGTCAACATTTTTCAACTTTTCCTTGAAAATTTTACCAATCAAATGCGGCTCACTTTTACAGATGCGGTGCATTTTTTTCAAATGTGTTGCACAGAGCCTCACATGCGGTGCATATTACATATGCGTTGCACATTTTTGACACACCCTGTCCGACTACTGCACATGCGGTTCACTAAACCACATGCGGTGCATTTTTTTCAAATGCGGTGCATGTTTCTTCAGTCTACTCAACTACCACATATGCATCTCACAAATGCATATGTGGTTCACAATTACACCTGCGTCTATCCCTAATGCATATGCATTTCATAACTACACATACGGTGCATAATGCTCCACATGCGGTCATTCCCTAATCAACCGAACCTAGCCCTAACAAGTTTTTGCAAATGCGTCATTTCGCAGTCAGATGCGGTGAATATGACGACATATGCATCATTTATGACGCACCGCATTCGGTTATGAATTTTCTAACTGCCTCAAAATGTGTGCAAAAATAAATTAGACAAGTTTGTTTTTGGGTACATACCGGTGGTCCTGCGTCAGCTGGCCTCCTGAATGTCCGGATCTGATATCCTCGATGCCTAGTGTACGGAATAGGTGCCATTTCGTCAGTCAGTCAGAGCAAAAACTCCTCTTTTTCTATCTCCTCTGGGTGCAAATGAATTGATTTTAGCCCTAATTCCTATTTATAGGTGGGTTAGAAATGACATTTCTTCAACCCTTCTCTATTGGCCGCTTAGCCTTTCAACTTCCAATGACCCGTATTCGTCTGAAACATCTCCAAATTCAATTTCTTCCACTCCATACCATTTCTAATGGTCATCTTGACTTATCGAGAATTTTTTCTGATTTTTTTGAAACTTTTCAAAAAATGTCAATTTTCTCGAAGGGGCATACCTTACCCTATTTCATGTCGAGGCACGATCGGGGCATATTTTCTTTGACACGGTGTCGTACCAACATTGTATCAAAGAGGGGAAAACTGTAGATACCAAAAATTGGTCTAGGCCTACGAGTACGTATTTGACATAATTTTCTATAGTCCATGGTCATGATTAAATAATGTCAATTATTTAATTACCCTTTCTAACACATATTTCCTCTATTAATTAAATATCCCTTTTTAATTAATTCATTAATTCATCATTAATCTTTATTCAATTTGATTAATTAAATAAATCATATTTATTTAATTATGTTGTGAACTAATTAATTCTTCCCCCTTTATCTATCAATTAAATTGCCCCTTTATCATACTTTTCCAACTATAATTAAATATATTTATTTAATTATTCATTTAACCCTTTTTTCAACTATAATTAAATATTTATTATTTAATTATTCAATTCTACTCTTTTCAAAAGTCAAATTAAATAAATTATCTTTATTTATTTAATTAAATCTTCTATTTTTGAATATTGAATTAAATTAACATTTAATTCATATTTTTTTATTTATGCCACATTCCTCTATCATTTAGTTATCTAAGTCATTCACTCACCTTCTGACTTGAGATCTATTTTTAGTTCTCCAGTTATTTATGAATTCAACTGCTAATCATCTCTGCAGGAAGACTCTCCATCACAATTAGTCGATTAACTAGTTCTAACTCATATGCATGTATGCATCTATTAATTAAATATATTTTCTTTAATTAATTAATTTAATTATGCATTTGAATTCCTCATCTTCGAGTTCTGACTTTGTCTTTGACATTCAAAGTCTATTTCTTCTATTTTTGAAGATTCTTAACTAAAGATTAAGATCTTGTTCTATTTTTAGTCTTTCCTGACTCATGTTCTAACTCACGTTCTATCTGACAAAACTCACATCGCATGGAATTCATCAATCTCATTCGTCGATCTCTCTTTCAATCTAAGTCAATTGTTCGAAAACCCAAAATCTATAAAATGGCATGTCATTATCATTATTCCTCCTCCCGAAATCATAGACTTTTGAGAAGAGATTCAACTTCAATATTTTGCTTAGACACTCGACAAAGCTATACTTGCATTCAAACACAAAAATACGAGGGCAAGAATACTGAAAAGGCAAAATGGAGAAGGACAATCAAGATAATTCGAAGGGATGAACGCATATTCGGTGAGATCATTTTGGTTTTATTAGTTTAGTTTATTTCCTCATTCTTTGTTGTTAGATTTTAGATTATTATTTAGATTAGGATTTAACTTTGTTATTCTAGTTTGCAAAAAAATATATGATGTTACATATTCCATCATAAGCTTTACCAAAATCGAGTTTGATCAAAATAACATTTTGACCATTTTGTTAAGCTCATTCACAAGTCTCCCATACTAACATAAGATTATCAAGAATAAATCTACCAATAATAAAACTTGCTTGTTCAACTCTAACAATTCCTTGCACTGCCAGTTTGATCCTAATGGCCAAGGCTTTTGCTATAATTTTATATGAAGTATTAAGAAAGGTGATAGGATGTCGACCAAAAATGGAGTCTTCCTTTTTTCCTTTAGGAGGAAGATTGATTATACCACCATTAATAATAGGACCCAATGATCCATTTTTAATAGCCTCCAAATATAAACAATAAAAATCATCCTCAATGTGTTGCCACATAGCTTGGTAAAATTTCATAGGGAGCCCATAACTACCTAGACTTTTGTAAGGGGCCATAGAGAAAAGATCATTTTCTAGTTCCTCCAATGACAAAATTCTATCTAAATATTGACTATAATTGTAATCTATTTTGTTCGAAATATAATTTTTAACCATATCTTCAAGGGTTTGTTGTATATCCTTCCATTGATCATCTTTGAAAATGTTTTCATAAAATCATTTTAAAATATTGCATATATCAAAAGGGTTAGATTGAAGAGCATTGAATTCATCCCTTATTGCATTGATTCTTAAATTTTTATGTTTGTAGTTGAGATAATTAAAAAAATATTTAGTGCCTTTATTTCCTTCTTTTATTCAATGAAGTCTAGATTTGACTTTGACCCTTTGTCCTTTGTAATTATCAATTTTGTGCAATTGAGGTTTTGTAGCAACAATATAAATTTGAATTTTAATATTGATATGATCATTATTAAGGAGATTTCTAGCTCGAAATTTTTTTCCTTGGAGGGATTTTTCCTTGCATTTGTATTGCCAAGCCATTCTTTTTCCAAATGAACGTAAGAAGGTAGTGCACTCAGTAATGGCAACACAACACCAATCAATCCAAGACTCCCCTTCATCTAGTTTAGGAAATGAATTCCAAATCCCCACAAGAGAAACTAAACGAATAGGATTCTTTAAATGAGAAACATGTAGTTTGAAGGGAAGAGAGTGGTCAATGCTTGGAGTTTGAGACAAAATTATGTTGCAAATCATGGGATAATGATCAGAAAGAGTAGAAAAAAAGTCCACTTGAACACAAAATCCCACTGAATCTTGGACTGAAGGTAAGACAGATGATATATAAAATTTGTCCAACCTACTCAACTTCTTGTCCTCTCTCATTTTGTAATTAGACTAGGTAAACAAATTTGTAATTGACTAGTAAATTTTTCATGAATAGGATCTACCACTCCCAAGGAGTTTTGGCAAAATAAGCAACTATAAAATTCTTCAAAGTTGAGATTAAACTGTTTGGACCAGCTACAATTATCAAAATGTTCAACCATATTAAAATCTCCCCCTAAAATCCAATCAACATTAGGGAGGTTATTAGACATCCAATTCCATAACTCGATTTGATCTTTAGCATGATTGGGAGCATAAATTGAATAAAAATCTATGAGCTAGCCATTAATAAAGGTGAGAGCCCAAACACAACTATGAGAAGGGCCCTCACCTTTACTAATGATATATTTAGCAACCCATGGAGAAATTCCAATAATAGCCCCGCCTCTGCCATCATAATGGGATGAATGCAAAAACTAGCATCTCTCCAAATATTACATAACGAAGCCTTAAGCTTAATACTGTTGATTTCAACTTCTTGGAGGAAAATCACATCTAGATTTTATTTCATAACCATATCCTTCACTTTATACTTGTGAGGAGGGAGAGAAATCCCTTGTACATTCCAAGAGGATTCTATAATTCATGATGGGAGTGAGAAGAGTCATCTTCTCAGGACATTATCTTGAAACTATTATCAATATTCAATTTTGAATCCTTGGCCTCATGATCTTTAGAGGTGGAAGAAGGAGAATTGGATCGATGGAAGGAGAAAGAAGAAGATGAGTGTAATTGTGAAAATTTGGTTGAGGAGAAGAGTGGTGGGAAGGAGAAGAGGAACCTTGAGCATTAGGAGAGGAAGGGGAAGGTAAAAGAGGGGTAGAGATGGGTGGCTCTTTCCTCTTCCTAACCATTGTTCATCCATCTGACATGATTGCATCCTCAAAAGGGGGGCAGACTCCTCATGAGCTTCAGAAATATTGTTAGGGGTAGAAGAGGAAATATGTATATTTTTGGTGACAAGTGATGGGGAAGAAGAGGGTTGATTAGTAGATGTAGAATAAGCACAATGGGAGAGGACAAGTGGTTATTGGACAATGCAGAATTGGAGAGAGGTTGAGTTGACTTATTTCTCCTAATAGGACATTCGTGAATCAAGTGACCTTCTTTTCAACAATAAAAACATGCATTGGCTTGTTTAGATAGACTAATGGATAATCAAACTTGAAACATGGGCCAATAAGTTTAATGTTCTCTGGCAATGATTTATTTAGGTTTACATCCACATAATCCCTAGGATGAACTCTTAGGCTTGAAAATTTATCAAAATTATGTTTGCACTAGATTACTCTCCCTGACTGAGCCACAATATCCTTTATACATGGTCTAAAATCTAGATTGAGGAATGGAAGCTTGACCCACATGGGATAATGCGAGTGAGACAAACCTTTGAGATGAAAATTGAAGGTCTAACCTTGCAGATAACAATTTTTCCCATAAATGACCCCAAGTTTCATATTACATAATAGCTTGGGTGTGGTCTACTAACTTAAACATGCGTGACATACCATTTACCAAGGCCTCTTAGGGCTTCAATCTCCCATCCCTAATTTTCCCAATTTAGACAAGTCGATTTATAAAATTCAACTTCATATGGGATTCCTCGTAAGAAAAAAAAAATAACAATTATGTTTCGACATTTTGAAATAACCCTAATAATGTTATCAGGAAGTTGTATTTTGAGGGTTTTACTTGATTGGTTGTCTGGCATTGGCTCGTCTGGTTAAACACATGTAGCAATGGTTTCTTTCTCCACAACACAATCATCAGAGGCCCCAAGATTGGGCAAACCATTTTTCCTAGGTTTTGACTTGGATTCTTTTGCTTTATCTTCTATGATAGAAATCTCCCTGCTCAATTTGGCCACAATTTTAAGCCTCGTTGAGGCTTTGTAGCAGTGAAAAACACCCAAAATCTGTTGTAAAATGTGTTGCTATAGTTTTCAATCAATGGCCACAAATCATGTAAATTTTCGAGTGTACACATAAACATTTTCAAGTCTTCGTCTGAGAGGCAATATTTATTTAGCTTTAAATTAATGGCATGGGATATAGTTTAAGGTGTGAAGAAGGGGTAGCTTATTGATACATCTATTGTTTAAATTGGATGTCTTATATATCCTCATGTGTCCATATCTTTAAATACCAAAAATAACATCATAGAATTATATAGTTTGTGGTTTATAGTGCACAGGTTTAATAACTATCGTAGTTTTTAATTATTTTTGTCTAAGTTATCTCATTTTTCTCACTTAGATAATAAATTTTTAAATTCATAGTGTATGAATAAATATTTGATAAAGTATTTGAAAACTTTAAGAAAAAAAGCCACTGAATGTCAACTTCCTTTAGCTTGAACCATCAAATTTTTCCCCACAAAGACCTTTTATTTTGTTTGATACTCATGCAAAGCATCAATGACATCCGCTTTGCTACCACCAAAACCTTTTATTGTGTTTGATATTCTTGCAGAGCATCAATAATAGAGGAGAATTATGCAAGATCCAATATCCATGGTTAAATTTCCTAAGATAAAGTGTCAACCCTTTAATAAGGTTATTTGTGCCAAATGATAACACCTGTGTCTATAGGTAAGTTGTCCCTAGAGGACAATAACATTGAGTGCAAATGTAATAAAATTTAACTCAATCACTTTCCAATGTTCACATTTCTATAATTAATTGGTTCTTCATCATCAAATTCCATGTCAAACCCCCATCCCCACTTTATCGACCAATAGGGTTAACATAATTCATTATTGGTCTTCATAAATATCAATGGATACTGCTTCAAAACATTGACATATAAGACAAAATCTAGTGGGCTTTGATGATTAGGGATACATTGCATGAGTCAAGTTCTATAATCTTTAACTTAGTCATTTTAGTGTGGGGACAAAATATGACCTTAAGGTTATGCCTCCCTCAATTAATGTCTCATGTGTACATGAAAATATAATAAAAATGTGCCTTGGTCGATTTTTAAATATACATATCAAGTCTTTAGTTCTTGAGCATGTGACCCCAAATAGATCATATTTTGACTTCTCTTGATTAACTAGATTGAGCCACATTAGGTTTACCTTTATTTTTGTAGACACCTCAAATTTAACCTTTTCATAATCAATTAATTAAATTATTTATTTATTTATTTAAATTTGCTTTATCTCTTACAAAAAGTAATTAATTTTACCTTTTTCTTCTAAAATGATTAAATTTCTCCCTTCTTCTAAAAGGTTAATTAATTACTTATTTAACCTTAGATCCCATCCTTTAAATCCTCCAAGACCATTAAGTAATTAATCCTAGACAAATTAACTAGCCATCCCTTAAACCTCTATTAACCTTTTTTTGCTAATTTTATATTCTCCCACCTCCCAAACTTGTCATCACCTGCCATGTGTCCTCCCTCTTCACATGTACAAGCTTGCGCATTAACCCAATCACTATCCACCTCACTTTCCATAAACCCACTAAGGATAAATGTCACCTTTCAATTTGACTTTGCACAAGGTCGCCTCCCTCTTTTCTATTTTTAAATTCCCACCTCCCTCAAAATAGGAAAAAATCAAAGATTGTCTCTTTTGGGAATCCTATCATAGTCCCCCATAATATTATTTAATCTCCACCATTTATCCCTCATCTCCATTAAATCCCCATTAGACACTTGCCCATTCCCTCTTTCTTGAGAGAACATCTTCAATATAAGCCCTTGATCTTTTGGCATAATCTAAGCCTTCTATTTCCTTCACCTTGAATCTATAAATTGGAACCCTCATCCTTCATTATCATCAATTCTATTGTTATCAAACATATATTGTCATTTTTTTAATCACAACATAACAATCATACCAAGGTTGTGCTAGTTTGTTGAAAAATCCACATTCTTACATAAGCTAATCAAGAGAAAATCATTTGGGGTTTTGGGTGCAACTCCATTACAAGCTCCATCTAAGGAGTCATGAGGGTTTTGAGGTACTAAGATATTATCTATGTTTTTATCTTTGTTATTTATTTTACCTCATCACTTTTATTATCCTCATTTTGGCATTGCCCAATGGGACCCACATCCCTTTTAATAATTTATTTTGTTGAGCTTTTCTAAAGTTCAAGATCATGCAAGTTCTTAGAATGGTGCCTATGACTATGGTTTAGCACTTAAACTTTCCAAACTGGCACTTGTGTCAAGTATCTTAGCACCTATGTTTTGTAATCCAATTCCTATTTTTTACAGCTTGACACCTTTTTTTGTTATTAGGGTGCCTATGTTTCAAATAGCTGTAGTTTAGGATAGGTTTTTGTTTTCTAACTTCTGGGGTTTTGCGATGCAGATTTTTGTTTCCTAAGTTGTTGTTTTGCAAGTCCCCTATTTAGTTTTTTATAAACATTCGGATTTTTATAGTGTTTTTTAGATTTGACAAGTTTGAGTTGTTTTAGGGTTTGTTAGTACTCAGGGTTTTTTTCTAATTTGTTATTTATAGGTTTATTTAAGTTTTTAGAGGTTTTTGGTTGATCTATAGTTGTAGGTTGTTTCCTCTTAACCTTTTATTTTGCAATTTTTTTTGGATTCTTAGGTGAAGCAATGCCTCTATGGTAGGAAACAATGCTTATTTCTATAAAGTATAACATTTTTTTGTTTTCATATCTAGGTTTTTTATTTTGGCACTTGTGTTTCACAAACTAGTACCTATATTTCACACACTAGCACCTATGTTTCACAAACCAACTCTGGTGTTGTACAAAACAACTCATATGTTACACAATAATGCATGTGCCTATTTCTATCTTTTATGAATTTGCAAGGTTTTACTCTTGGCTAACCTTAATTTTGATTAATTAACCTCATAATGCAACCTGTTTACACTTGCCAAAGAAAAATAAAGGAAACTAATATTTTGTTTGTAGATTCATTTGTCTAAGGTTTTTATTCTCCATTAAGTTAGGAACTAAAGTTAGAGTAGTGGGTAAATGAGTCTTATTTTCTACGTTTGAAGGGGTGTATAGACATATTATCTCTCTTTGCACTTAGAGAAATCTTGGAGATCGAATTATCACATTTCTTTATTTGTGTTTTAGAGTAGATCCTAAAGATTGCTAGCTCGTTTGTATGCTCTCCCCCAAACCTAGTGTAATCTTGGGGATCAAAAACACCTAAAAAATTATTTCCATGTAGGAGGTCTACATTGGAACTTCATCACCCCAAGGGATGACCTCAACCACATGAACCAATAAGGTATGTAAAGGGGGGAGAACGAAATTTGTACCCCAATCTAGTTGCATCGTATCTAGTGAAGCCTTGATGTCTGGGAGATTCCATGACAAGAGGTGCATGTTTGGTTTGATCTTTCCTATAGAAATTTCTTGATCCACACTTTTCAAGGACTAGCGTTTATGAATGTGCCTCACATACCCTTGTGGTATTTAGAGGATGCCCTAGGTAGCCTTGTATTTCCTAGAATAAGATCATTCAATCGTTGCTTAGTGTGGTGCAAGGTTCAATATAAAGCCTGAAGTTACTCGCCATGTACCCCCTTGAGAAGAGATAGAAGTTTTTTGGGAAAGGTGTACAAACATCCAAAGAAATGGAAAAGGTGAAACCTTGTGCCACTTGATTCCTATCAACTCTTGAAAGATAATTTCTTTGCATGAATATTGAGGCATTTTATTGTATTACATCCCACCCTACTTTTCAAAAGACTAACTTTACTTTCAGTAAAACTTGCAATGAAATATTATAAACTCTGAAAAACAATGATTTTATGATGAAAATTATGCAATGTTTTATTTTGGTTTTCGGTTAAACTAGGAATGCTTTGTTGTCATGAAACAAAAATAATGTGAATGCAAGGTGTTTCTTATTGAATATGAAAATTATAGACTGAATGTAATATGATGATGTAACTATATTTCCTATCAAGCTAACTACCATTGTTTCCTGAGTGATGATGCAGGTTGAAACAAGCGCCTCTAGTTCGAATGAGGGGGAATATCATTTGGGAGAGAGGTGAAGTTGGGAAGAATCTAGTTTACCATTTGAGCCTGAGTCAGTTCCGAATGACCTTCAACCCTATTAGATAGTGGTCAAGTCTTGGGATGCTTGAGGTAAGCCTTTTAGGGTTAGTTCATCTTGTGTTTTGATTTACAATAAAAGGAAGATTAGGGTTTGTTTTTTCATGTGTTCCTCTTTCCGTCATGTGTTTAAAACTAAACGAATGTATAGTTATGCAAATGTGATTAAGCGAAGATTCAAACCATGCATGCACAAATCTGTGTATGTGTACATGGATGCATGTGCACATGTGGAGATGTAACTATATGTCTACAAACATGCATGTGCATTCATGTGTGCATAAATGAGCACGTGCATGCATGTGCAAATGCATACTCATACATTCACTCCATTTTTAAAACAACGTCTTGGCATGATAATTCCTTGTCGATGCTAAGGCCAAGTTAATTTATATTATCGTCACAATTCACAACTCTTCAATTGTCTTACTCCTTGGTATTTGGTTGGAATACAAAGTGGAAGTAATTATTTATCTCGACCTCTTGTGGCAGTGTAATGGCATGAATTTGTACCCCTCACAAATTCCCCATTTACACCCCTTACCTTATAAAAATCAAACCTGATGATGTTATCCATGTCATCTATCTGCTCTCCATCCATTTGGCAGTTGTTTGTAGTGTCGGTGGGGGAATTTATGTCAGGGATGTGAGCGCGACGTGCGAATGTCTACATGGTGCACTACCATCCTGACAAGATTCTCGCCTCTGGAATCTGCAAATTTGTTACACTTCTCCATTGTTGATGAAGCATAACACCTTTGCCCATTTGACCAACCTTGAACGGTTCTTTTGGCTCCCATTTCATCTTCAAAAGACTATCTTCTACATTCAATTCAGCTTCTTCAGTCTCACTACACACTCCTTGAGCATTCTATACAACACTTTCACCATTTTTGAAGCTCCAAGTCAACACTCTGCTAGATTCACTCCTCTCGTTGTTGCAGAAAATTTGGCATCCTCAACTTGTGAGCTCACATCTCCCTTCATGTGCCTTGAGTGCATCTTATTGGGGAGGTGATATTGATTCACTTAGCATCATTATTTGTTTACATAGCATATTATTGTTAGCACTGCTTGGTATTCTTCCTTTCAATACTTTCTTTATTGGATTTTCTCTATCATGGCTATTTTGGTTGTCCATGGACGTGGGAACATTGAAATGGGGTTTGACTGTGGCAATCCCCAAAACAGCCCCAACATTTTTCCTCATTTTGTTGTGTGTAGGTACTTCATTTGTGTGGAGCTTGCCGGAGGCTAGACCGACCGTAAGTTGTATTTCCACCACCCTTGCTCGTTATTCTATTCCTAATCAATTCATTTATCAAGTTAATGTATTCTTCTTATTGCTTTAGCCATTTAATAGTTTTCAGCTTTCTATCATCATATAAAATCGCACTTATTAGTTCCTCTATTAGTTTCGACTGTACTTTATACTCTTTGCCCATACAGATGCCAACGCCCAAATGGGATGCCAACGTGTCACGTTGTCGTCTGTCTTTTGCACTAGAGTCCTTTGGCAGAGAGCTTCCTAGGTTACAGTCCAGACTCGGGAATTCGCTCACCTGACTTCTTAAACTCTTGAGTTGATAGAAGGAAAGTGATAGATCAGTTGCCCTTCCTTTTCACCCTCTTTAAACATCAAAATTATCTTAGACAATCCCTTAGCATGAGGTAGATTAGGGCAACCAATTGTTCTAGACCCCCCTATGACCTGGGGTCCTGAAGAGTCAGTTCCCCTCTACAAGCAGAAAAATGAATAAGTGATATCTATAATAACAATGTTATTATATAGTTATAATATTGATATCTTATTCAATGCCAAATAGTGGAAGCAGTTTGATGCTTATAATATTGTTTATATACTTTTATTTTGAAGGCCAAAAGGCTGATGTCGACCATCAATCTCTCCTTTCTTAAATTGTTTAACCTTTGTACTAAGGTCATCGAATACTTTTTAATGTATTCTTTAAAAGCCACGTATGGAAATTGGGAGAAAATTAAAGGTCGTTTATTGTATCTCATGTTGGTTTTATTATTATGCCCATTATAAGGGTTATTGATTCATTGAATGATCTCATATTTCTCACCTTTGAGTTGGTTGATATATTAGGGGCCATATTATGTGAATTACGGTGTTTCATATGTATTCATCACTATATCAAAAGCAGCGATATTAGTAAATATCAAAATTGATTTCTTGAGATAATAATAAGATCTTTTCAGTTGCCTTAATCTGCTAAAAATATTATTACTCTCTTCCTTGGCCATGTAGTATTACTTTTGATGGTTTCTTTTATTTGTGCTTAAGCTGGAGGCTAGAATTACGTGGAAAGACAGGAGTTGGTAGCGCCTTCTCACTATTAACCAATTATTGAAGAATAACTTGATTGGCCAAGGTATCAAACTAATTTTTTTCTTAACTTGGGGGTAAATTTGAAGATAATAAAAAGTAAGATTGTTCGAACCACATTGTAACCAAATTTGAATGATTATGAAACGATATTAGTTGACCTATTATTTATACACTTTCCTGAGATTGTATAGGGTTTGGAAAAATAAAATACTTTTCTATGTTAAGCGATTTTATGCTTTAGAAAGGTATTTTTAAGTAAGAGGAGGAGAACAACAACAGTTTGGGGAAAACAGTGTTCTAGTAGGAACATTGTAGGGAGTTGTTTTTTTCAACAAGAGCCTTTCATTTAGAGATAGATTCATCTCTCATCTTCCCTAACCCTTGAGCACGCATGTAATCAATTCCACTGATCTTTTTCCACCTCTTGAAATGTTGAAAGTTGGTGGTTAGAAGCGTTTTGGAGCTAAATTAAGAGCATGTTAAAAAAACTGAAAAATTATATTATAGATTGATTTCAATTGTTTAATTGAGTCTCTGTAATTAAAAGAGGAAAACTCGAGTTGTTTAATTCTTGCTATCTCTTTTAAAGAATAGTTTGTCCGAGAAGAGTTTGGATTGTTGCACAATTTGTAATGTAATACTTGATCGTTTCTTTGTTCTTGAAGAAGAGCTTGTTTATTGTGAAGAGCCTTGAGCTCGTTCTTTTGATTTGATTGAAAAGTGCTTAGGAAGTCTATTCAAATTTTTCCTAGGAGGGCTTAAAAGATGTTCTTGAATTAAAATCCGTTAAGGATGAAATATTTCTCAAACTATGATAAGAACCCAGTTTGGAGCATAGTTTGTGCAGGGTGGCAAGATTGTCACATTAAAAAGAAAATTCCGGTTTAAAAGGTCGAACCTTTATGAGTTATAGATGTCTCTATTCCAAAAAATAGGTTGCCAAAGCCAAGGTCTAAACCCTACTAGGGTTTTCTTTTGACTCCTTAATCTTTGGAAGAGATTCTCAAGAAAAGAGATATCATTTTGAAGTTTGGCCATTCAGGTCAAGTTATAGAAGAAAGAATCCTAAGGTGTCATAAAAACTTGAACTAGTGGTCATCGCCACATTCTGAGGTTTATGCCTCATAATGCAAGGGTTCTAGAAAGGGAATTCTTGTTAAAACCTAGAAGGATTTGTAGGTTCCAATCCTTGTGAACTATTATCTTGTGATTGCATGATGAGCAAGACAAGAAGTCCAATATGCCCAAGGTCAATAGCGTTTTCCAAGTCGATCAAGGTGGGTGAACCATGACTATGCTCTAGAAGCATTTTCAATAGTTGTACAAAAACTATGGCCATAATGAGTGCAAGAGCCATTGCTTGCACTTGTTAGTTCACCATGACCCAGTTGGTTAACTAGCTAGAGTTGTCATGCTTAGTTGGAGGGTATCCATAGTAGCACGATAGTGTTATTTAAGTAGGGCACAACACCAAAGCTTAGATGGAAACTAAGAAGGTTCCCAAAAAACCTTTCATTGAAGGGTAGGGCCACTTCCAGTCAGGAAGGTGAGGGGGGGGCCGCTTAAGTCCAAGGTTGGAGATAAAGAACCCAGATGATGATGTCCCTTTTGTAGATAGCATACCAAGTCTTGGAAGACAGTAAGAATCAGATGAGGTTCTCTGACCCTATTCTCTCACAGTTCTTTATTTAGCTTAACCAATTAAATGCTGAAAAGATTTGTATCTTGTTTTTGATATTGGCGTTATCAATTAAAAAGTAAAGATGCAACTTTCTTTATATTATTATGCAAATGAAATGTAGTAGCATGATGGTTAATGATTACATATTTTTGAAAAAAAATATATTCACTTCTCTTGTTTATGATTTAACCTTTAGGTAAAAACTCTCGATTAATCTGTGTCAGGAGATTGGTTGTAACTTGTTACATATTGTGTGGGATTGCACTAAGTCAATAATCCCACGACTAAATTTAGGAAATGTGTTAATGTTCTTGGAGTGTCTTTATCTATAAAACCATTGAAATCCATTCAACCTTATGACCTTGAAATTCTAGTTATCCAATGTGTCTTTTTGTTTACAAAAATATCTTTGCCAAAATCAAACCAAAACAAACTGAATGTAGTCTATAGTCTATGCTTCCTACTCTAGCACTTGTGTTGTCTATTCCAATGCTTGTGTTATCTGTATTAGCACTTGTGAATTGTTTGTTCCAATGCATGTGCTTTTTTATTCCCAACGCCTTTGTGCTTGAGTTATTCCCTTCAACACCTTTGTTGGTTTGCAAAAAACCACCCAATTAAGTATACTAATTTGAAAACTTCAGCTTTACAAACCTAAAATAGGCCTAGTTTAGTCACTCAAAACCACCACCTAATTCATCCCTTAAATCTTAGACCATGCAACCAAATTCACATCATCCTCAAAATTTGACCCTTCACCTTTGGCATCCATAACCACCATTCAACCTTGTGAGTTAGATCATCCTAGTTCAACCTAGTCATCAAAAAATCATTTCCTATCATATCCATCATTATTCCATTTTGGACCTTTAGACTATACACAAAGAATTTTTTTCCATCGTCATAATCAATTGTCTAAATCATCTTCTAGTCAAAATCCTATCCAAACAAAAATTAAATCTATTAAAAGTCAAGGTCTAGATCCTTACATCTTGTCTTTAGCTTATATATTGCTTAAGAAATTTTCTATCTTAAGTAATATATTAAGTTAGCCCTTATCAATTTTGGATCACTTAGCTTAGGACTTTTTCTATCCTAAGTCAAGTCTCTAAAAAATCCCTATCCAATCTTTCTTAAAAACTTGCCTATCTTAAGTAAGCAAGGATACATCATCCCCAAATCATCCCTATTATCAAGGATCTATATTTTTCTTGATTCAAGTTTGGTCATGTAACCATCATCATTCTTAGGTGTTCCCTGTCATCATCCAATCCAAAACTTATTCTAAAAATACAAGAAATATTCAAATCCAAAATCAAGTCATCCTCATCAACCTTCTTTGAGAAAACTAGGGTCCAAATTATTCCACATCACCTTCCCAATTCATAAAACAACTACCAATATTAATCATCAAACTTAAAACATCCCTTAGATCCCTCATCCATTCATCCAAATCAAAACATTAAACTTAATCATACTAGACCTATCTTTTGTATGTCAATGACTAGGTCTCAAGCTACAAAAATAATGCAACCATGTGAGAAAGTTATCATATATGACATCACAAATCAACCCCCATCACTAAATGAAGAAGAACCCTATGTGGAACATCCTAAACATTCACCAAGATTACAAGAATTTTCTCAAGACCCCTATAACCAAGAAATAATTAAGAGGATTTATGAACTTGATAAAGACACCAAGTCATATAAGACATAATACAAAAAGAGGGCAAACTTCCACAAGGTGTTAAATTATCACAACTTAGAAAACAAGACTCATCATCTAGCATGCCCTTATCATCTTTGAACCCCTTAGATAAATTTTGGGCATCTCAACCTCTTCATCAATTATATCATCCAAATATCACACATACATTGAACCTTTCACAATCATCTCAACCCATTATACAAACCATTATACCTTATTCAAACACATCTTCACAACTTAGGGTTAATATACCATCAAATATCACTTAACTAATCACACAACCAACCATGCATCAACACACATAAATAATGTGATAAACTTCATCCAACCTCAACATCATAAGGACTACCCACATCTACATATCAATGCATTAATCCACCATTCTCACACCAAAACATTTTAAACACAAATTACGTAACCACATCACATAACCAAAATCTATCATCCAACCAATATCAGGATAATCCATATCTAGTAATACATCAAACATTGACATAGCACAAGAATCACAGAGTACGAGAAGTATGATCCAAGGCTTCCAAACGGTAAATCAAAAGAAAAATTACACATTTGAAGACATATGTCCTTACCCATTTGATAAATCCATAATGGCAGTCCCTTTTTCTCAAGAATTATGGGATACCCAAATTTGAAAAATATAAAGAAAAGGTGATCCCACAAAATACATTAAGGAGTTCTACATAGCATGCTAACAGGCTGCATATAGTGACATATACCTTATGAGGTTGTTTCATAGGAGTTTAGGAGGACAGGCCTTGGAATGGTTCACACACCTTGTGTAATATCCCCTTCTCAGCAGTGATCTAACAGTTAGCCATTAGTCTATTCTGGTGACTCGTAGACTACTCAGAGGTGGAAATTAGGGTTTCCTATCTTCTAGGAGGATGTTTCAGCTTTCTCTAGGACTTGCTTCTGGAATCTTGGTGTTTGGTTGGCGGTTCCTTTTTGGGTTTTCAAAGAGCTTCGCAATGGTATAGCATGCATATTGATCTGAGTAACTTCCTGGATTTACTATTTTTAGTAAATTCTACTTCTGGCAGTGGTCCTGATAGCATCAGTACATTTGGCTTTCCTCATTGAGTTGTTCAGTTGGCAATATTGGAATCAACTCTTGGATGCAGTTTATGGAGAGACAAGTTATTTTAATTAAAATAATGTTTTATTTTAATTATAACCCCTTGACCTAGCTGTATGACTTAAGTTGTTTTAAAAAGGGGGACTTTATGGGTGGATACCTCATCATGAGACTTAAGTGAAATATTTACCATTTTATTAAAGTTGACTTGGAGAGAAAAGGGACGCCAATATGAGGAGGTATTAAAATGTTTAAAAATTAAGAAAATGCCTTGGAATTGGGACGCCAACTTGAGAGTCATGAGTCAATGTTGAATTAGGTTGACTCCTTGAGTGGGGCGGACCTTTTGGAAGGTTCTAGAGATGCTTGGCCAAAATTATAAAAGGGAGTGTTGGGTCTTCATTATTCATCTTGAGTTTTATTGCAAAGTTATGTTGTTGGAATGGTGACTGAGTGCTTCGGGGAAGGCATACCCCCTAGCTACGCTTGGCTTCTTGCTTGAAAGATAGCAACTAGTTAAGATATGTTTTTCCATGTTCTTTGAGTTGAGTTTTGAGCATATTGTAGTTGATGTTTTTGCATTTTACCAGTTTTACAGTGTTGCTGAATCTACTAAATTGATTGTAGTTTTTAATCACAACTTGCAAAATAAAAATAGTGTGGTTTTGGGTGTTTTGCCTATTGGTTTCCTTGCTAGGGGCGACCCTTCATGTCAAATATCAGAATTTAATAACAAGTGTGGAATTTTAAAAGAAAAAATCGCCCTTCCTAGAGGGTCGTACTTTTATGTAATTGCATTGTTTTCCATGCAAAATAAATAGGGGTTGTTTGAGTTGGTTTTGGTTTCTTGTCTTGGTCGCCCTCCATGCTAGATGATTATGCATCTTATCTCATGTCAATTGGTTGGCTTTTGAGCAAGTTATGAGTGATTTGGTGAGGTTGCAAGTTGCTGGTCTGTGCAATTTCAGTCACTGTTACAATCATATCAAATTATGAGAAATCATCTTTTGAGTGGGCTTGAGTCTAGGGAGTCAAGATTGAGTATGGGAGAATTTCCTTACGTTATTGTAGCATTGTATGATTTCTAATCATGTGTTCTTGACAGGCTCTCTATCACATTGTAAGCTAAACAGTAGTACTGTCAGCAATTCTCCTCTCTTATCTAGCTCTTGCAATTCCCACGATTGTGGAAGAGACTGGCCTCAATTCAGTCTATAGCTTCAGGTTTCCTTTTTTTGCATCACCCGCTAAACAAGTGGAAGAGGTTGGCTTGTTGCCTATTTCTTTACTCTATTGCATTATTCATCATATTGCTGATCGGCTGAGCCGTCAAAATACTCCCGCTGAATAAGTGGTCGAGTTGCATCCTTTAAATTCAGTAATGTACTTTCCATTTCAGTCCTCCCGCTGAATAAGTGGTAGAGTGATTGTATCTTCTTTCTATTACTTTCTAGCAGTTTCAGTTATGCTAACGATCCCCTTTCGAGTATGCTCTCAACCTTGCCCGCACTGGGATCTAGGCTAATCAGAGGAAAGGGTTCCCTTCAGTTGGATTGAGATTTCATTAACGTTAACGGGTGAATTTAGTTGTGAAAAAGTGAAAAAAATTGCCCGGTATATTTCAATGGTATCAAAGCCATGATTTTACCAACCTGTGTTCAGCAGAGTTCAGTTACCGATGAGTGAAAGAGCCCACAAATACTACACCAGAAGTCAGGCGGGAAATTCGCAATATCAGTTTTCGTCTACACCAGAGGCAGATACTTTTTCTGAGGCACTCAAAGAAATAGGGAAAACAGTTGACAGGGGTAAAGCAGTTGAAGAGATGGCAGACAGTCACAAGTAGGCCACAGATGAGAGAGATGACATAATGGAGAAGAAGTTTGATGGGATGATTGACAAAATGTCTCGCTTACTTGCAAGAATGGATCAGCAGGCTACAAATAATCAACTCCATAACCCAAACAACACTAATGGTGAAAATAGTGGAGTTAATGGGAGCAATGGCAGTGGGAGAGACAAAACCATTGGCCAACATGAAGCCACGTCTAGAGGATCAGCCTCTAAGCCACTTTTTCCTACATTCATGCAAAGAGAAGAACCTCAAGTTGAAGCTGTAACAAATTTTGCAAATGATGCCAGACAGGCTTACTTGGAGTATGCCTCCTTCCCTCCTGATCTTAGGGAACTGTGGTCCTTTGATCAATTCATGAATCAAAGGAATCAGAGGAATGGTGGAAGAACTGAATATAGAGCTCCTATGGGTCCTAGAACGGATTACCAACAAGCTCTCGGAAAAGTGTCATCGGCCCACTTCGATGGAAGTGATGCATGCACAACTAGGGCATGGGTACAAAAGCTGGATAATTACCTATCCTTGAGACCTATGGCGGAGGAGGACACAATTAAATTTGCCACCCTGCACTTGGAAGGTGGTGCCCATGAATGGTGATATCATGGTTTGGTCACCCTTGGCCACAACCTAATTAGAACGTATGAGGAATTCACCAACAAGCTGATCGAAAGATTTGACACTAAGGATCCTGAGGTGAAATTTAGGGAGCTTGCTTAGCTGAAACAACATGGTTCATTGGAATCATACATTGGATATTTCCAAAGGCTTTCCGTGATGGTGCCCAACATCACCAAAAGAAGATTAGTGGTGCTATTTTCTGAAGGACTGATGGAACCATTGAAGGGATGGGTAAAATATTTTGACCCACCAAGCCTTGAAGAATCCATCAAGAAGGCTAGAAATATGGAGCTGTCCGCACCTAGGCCCAAGTTCCCGTCCAAGCCTTTTCCTCATAGACAAGACAAAAGGCATCCTTCGAATCAGCATAATAAGTTTCCTCCTAGGTTGGATGATGATGCTCGAGAAAAACTTAGGAAGGAAGGGAAATGTTACACATACAAAGAACCTTGGTCAAAAGGACACAAATGCTATGGAAGAGGACGTTCTAACTATATGGAGGCCTATTTTGATTATGGATCAGAATTTGATCACTTACAAAAGCACTCAGAATTTGTTGAAAGTGATGAAGAACGAGAGCCAGAAGAGGTGGAAGAAGAGCAAGAGGGTGAGGGAACCTTTGCCCAACTCTCAAGTTTCCAAAAGAATGAGTCTTTCAAAGTTCGTGGCATGATTGGGAAGCATCGTGTAGTTGCCTTGATTGATATGGGAGCAATGCACAACTTCATTGATGAAGGAGTGGTTGCAAAGAGGGAACTCAAGATAGAAGAATGTGAAGGCTTCAAAGTTATGGTTGCTGACGGGTTCCACATTTCTTGCACTCACAAAGTTACCAACATGTCCTTGTAGTTGGGTAACCATGAAGTCAAAGATGAATTCTATGTTGTTAGTATTGGAGACATGGATGGTGTTCTTGGCATTCAATGGCTGTGATCTCTTGAAGAGATTTCTCTGAACCTAAAAACCATGGAGCTCGAATTTCAATCCGATGGGAAGAAAGTAGTGCTAAGAGGAATGTCAAATGGGGGTCCTCGGATTGTCTCCTTCAAAAGAATGGAAAGGTTGATCCGACATGATGTAGTTGAGTGGGCTGCAAAGTGTATGGTTCTTCCAGCTAGTCCAGTTGAAACAAAGAAGGATTATCCACCCGATATTCAATCCATGCTCACAAAAAGAAGTAAGGTGTTTGTTGATCTACCCTCAGGACCACCTCCGAATAGGGGGTTTGAGCATGTCATTGAGCAGAAGGAAGGGGCCAAACCAGTTATCACAACACCATACAGATATCCTAAGAAACAAAAAAATGAAATTGAGAAGAACATAAGAGAACTTTTGGAGATGGGTTTCATTCGCCCAAGCAAAAGTCCCTTCGCTTCAGCAGTAGTCCTTGTGAAGAAGAAGGATGGCACCATCCGCATGTGTGTGGATTATCATACCTTGAACCAAAGTACCATCAAGAATCGATACCCCATTCCCAGAATAGATGAGCTCATTGATGAGCTGCATGGTGCCAAGTTTTTCTCAAAAATTGACTTGAGGTCAGGGTATTATCAGATTCGGATGAGGGGGTCAGATGTTGAGAAGATGACATTTTGATGCCACTATGGTCACTTTGAGTTCTTAGTCATGCCATTTGGGCTAACTAATGCTCCGGCCACCTTTCAGTCTTGTATGAACAGAACTTTCCAGAGACAATTGAAGAAGTTTGTGTTGATATTCTTTGACGACATCCTCATTTACAGCAAGACTTGGGAGGAACACCTCAAGCACTTGGAGGAAGTGCTTAGTATCCTTGAGACAGAAAGCTTCTTTGCAAAAGAATCCAAGTGTGAATTCGGTATGGGAGAACTACTCTACCTTGGCCACATCATCAGTGCAGAAGGAGTAAGAGTTGATCTAGAAAAGATCAAGGCAATCGTGGATTGGCCAACTCCAGAAAATCTAACTCAATTGAGAGGGTTCTTGGGTCTATGCAGTTTTTACAGGAGATTTGTGAAGGGCTACTCTCAGAGTGCAACTCCTCTTACTGATCTAACCAAAAAGGGAGCATTCTTGTGGTCAGAAAAGGCACAAGTTGTCTTTGATAAGTTCAAAAGGATCATGAGTTCTTGTCCGGTTTTGGCCATATCGGATTTCTCCAAGCCATTTGAGCTGCAATGCAATGCTTCAAGAGAAGGAGTTGGGGCTGTTTTGATGCAAGAAAAGCATCCCATTGTGTTGGAAAGCATAAAGTTGAGAGGCATTGAAAGGACATACTCTATCTATGACAAGGAAATGCTTGCAATCATGCATGCATTACCCAAGTTCAGACAATACTTGGTGGGAAGTAAGTTTGTTGTCAAGACCGATCACAATAGTCTCAAACACTTCATGCATCAGAAGGACTTGAACGAAAGGCAGCAGAAGTGGGTGAGTAAGCTTCAGGCCTACGATTTTGACATTGAGTATGTCAAGGGGAAGAATAACGTTGTGGCTGATTCCTTGTCTCAGAGGCCTCATTTGAGCTCATTGTGTGAGCTTACTGTTGATTGGAGAGAGTTGTTGTTTGCTGATTATGCTAAAAATCAGTTTGCAACTAGCTTTATTGAAGGTACTTGTCATGATGAAAAGTACAAGGTGGTTGATGGGTTGATACATTACAAAGAGAGGATCTTCTTGGTGGCCAATTCCAAGCTCAAGAAGAGAATTTTGCAGACTTTCCATGACATCCCACTTGTTGGTCACCAGGGGTACTTTAAGACTTACCGACAGATCCGTGAAAGGTTTTCATGGAAGGGATTGAAGAATGAGGTTTTGAGCTACATCAAAGAATGTCATACTTTCCAAATGAACAAGAATGAGCACACATACCTCGTTGGACTATTGCAGCCCCTACCCATTCCCAATCAAAAATAGGAAAGCATCTCAATGGACTTCATCACGGGGTTGCCCAAAATGCAAGGGAAATATTGTATCTTTGTGGTGGTGGACAGGTTAACGAAATTTGCTCACTTCTTTGCCATCACTAGCTCATTTATAGCAGCCCAAGTTGCTGAGTTATTTTTTCATGAGGTGTTTCGGCTGCATGGTTTGCCAAAAAACATTGTGAGTGATAGGGATAGCAAGTTCCTAAGCGCCTTTTGGCAAGAATTTTTCCAGATGAGTGGTACAGTGCTTACCCCGAGCACTAGTTATCACCCCCAAACCAATGGACAAACAAAAATTGTGAACAAATGATTAGAAGGTTATCTCAGGAACTATGTTTTAGAACAGAAAAAGGCTTGGGTCAGATGGCTTCATTTGGGGGAATACTGTTATAATTCTTCCTATCACATGTCTATTAGGATGTCTCCATTCAAAGCCCTCTATGGTTATCAGGCTACCAACTTTACAGATTTGGTGTTTGGGGATAGTAAGGCACCTCAGGCCAAAGATATGTTGCAGCAAAGTCAAGATATTTTGAAATCACTGAAGAACAACATTCAGATAGCATAGAATCAGTAGAAGTTGTACGTTGATCAACAGCATGTTGAGCGCTCCTTTGAGGTGGGGGACATGGTTTATCTTCGTCTTCAACCTTACAGACAGTCTACTCTCAAAAAGAGTGGAGCTGAGAAGCTCAAACCCTGTTTCTATGGACCATTCAGGGTCATTAGAAGGATTGGAGCAGTGGCCTATGAGTTGGAATTACCAGCTAACAGCAAGGTACACAATGTCTTTCATGTGTCTCGCCTCAAAAAATCGTTGGGACATAACATTGTTGCTTCATCTAATTTACCCCCTTTGGATGAGGAAGGGTAGTTGGTGTTGGTTCCTGAAGAGATTATCAATTCCAGAGAGCGTTCTTTGAGGAGAAGGACAATCAAGGAATACTTGGTGAGATGGAAAAATTTGCCTTTAGAGGATGCAACTTGGGAAAATGAGGAGATTTTGCAGCATCCTGGTTTGCAGTTGCTTGTGGACAAGCAATTTCGGGAAGGGCAGATTGTAATGTCCCCTTCTCAGCAGTGATCTAACAATTGGTCATTAGTCTATTCTGGTGACCCGTAGACTACTCGGAGGTGGAAATTAGGGTTTCCTATCTTCTAGGAGGATGTTTCAGCTTTCTCTGGGACTTGCTTCTGGAATCTTGGTGTTTGGTTGGCGGTTCCTTTATGGGTTTTTAGAGAGCTTCGCAATAGTATAGCATGCATGTTGATCCGAGTAACTTCCTGGATTTACTACTTTTAGTAAATTCTATTTTTGGCAGTGGTCCTGATAGCATCAGTACATTTGGCTTTCCTCATCGAGCTATTCAGTTGGCAGTATTGGAATCAACTCCTAGATGCAGTTTATGGAGAGCAGTTATTTTAATTAAAATAATTTTTTATTTTAATTATAACCCCTTGGCCTAGCTTTATGACTTATGTTGTTTTAAAAAGGGGGACTTTATGGGTGGATGCCTCATCGGGAGGCTTAAGTGAAATATTTACCATTTTATTAAAATTGACTTGGAGAGAAAAGGGATGCCAATATGAGGAGGTATTAAAATGTTTAAATTTTTTTAAAATGCCTTGGAATTGGGACGCGAACTTGAGATTCATGAGTCAACGTTGAATTAGGTTGACTCCTTGAATGGGGTGCACCTTCTGGAAGGTTCTAGAGATTCTTGGCCAAAATTATAAAAGGGAGTGTTGGGTCTTCATTCTTCATCTTGAGTTTTATTGTAAAGTTATGATGTTGGAATGGTGACTAAGTGCTTCGGGGAAGGCATACCCCCTAGCTACGCTTGGCTTCTTGCTTGAAAGATAGCAACTAGTTAAGATAGGTTTGTCCATGTTCTTTGAGTTGATTTTTGAGCATATTGTAGTTGATGTTTTCGCATTTTACCAGTTTTATAGTGTTGTTGAATCTGCTCAGTTGATTGTAGTTCTTAATCACAACTTGCAAACTAAAAATAGTATGGTTCTGGGTGTTTTGCCTATTGGTTTCCTTGCTAGGGGCAACCCTTCATGTCAAATATCAGAATTTAATAACAAGTGTGGAATTTTAAAAGGAAAATTGCCCTTCCTAGAGGGTCGTACTTTTCTATAAGTGCATTGTTTTTCGTGCAAAATAAATAGGGGTTGTTTGAGTTGGTTTTGGTTTCTTGTCTTGGTCGCCCTCCATGCTAGATGATTATGCATCTTATCTCATGTCAATTGGTTGGCTTTTGAGCAAGTTATGAGTGATTTGGTGAGGTTGCAGGTTGTTGGTTTGTGCAATTTTAGTCATTTTTACAGTCATATCAGATTATGAGAAGTCATATTTTGAGTGGGCTTGAGTCTAGGGAGTCAAGATTGAGTATGGGAGAGTTTCCTTATGTTATTGCAACATTGTATGATTTCTAATCATGTGTTCTTGACAAGCTCTCTATCACATTGTAAGTTGAACAGTAGTACTGTCATCAATTCTCCTCTCTTATCTAGCTCTTGCAATTCCCGTGATTGTGGAAGAGACTGGCCTCAATTCAGTCTATAGCTTCAGGTTTCCTTTTTTTGCATCACTCACTGAACAAGTGGGAGAGGCTGGCTTGCCACCTATTTCTTTACTATATTGCATTATTCATCATATTGTTGATCGACTGAGCCATCAACATACTCTCGCCGAATAAGTGGTCAAGTTGCATCCTTTAAATTCAGTAATGTACTTTCCATTTCAGTCCTCCCGCTGAATAAGTGGTAGAGTGATTGTATCTTCTTTCTATTACTTTTCAGCAGTTTCAGTTATGCTAACGATCCCCTTTCAAGTATGCTCTCAACCTTTCCCATACTGGGATCTGGGTTGATCAGAGGAAAGGGTTCCCTTCAGTTGGATTGAGATTTCATTAACGTTAACCGGTGAACTTAGTTGTGAAAAAGTGAAAAAAATTGCCCGATATATTTCACCTTCCCCATGGCTCTATTTCCACATTCACATACTTAGTTAAAAAGTTTGTTGCACAATTGTCCTACAATATTGAACATGACGTTACCATTCTGGACTTGTGCAACACTAAACAAAAGAATGGATAAATATTTACCTCATCTTTACAATGATGGAGCACCTTGCTAGTCAATTCCCTTGGCATATGCCCGAAAAGCAACTAGACACTAGTTTTGTCCAAAATTTAAACCAAGAAAGGGGCTTCTATCTACAACTCCAATGTACCAACTCATTTGAGAAAATTATTGAGAAGGGATTGACCATAGAGAAATCCCTCATTGCTAAAGGGCTAGTTAAAATATACAAGTACCTCAAAGATAATAATAACCAATCTAATAACAAATCATGTTTTTGGTCAAAAAATAAGAATGTTGTTAATGGTGATGTGATAGATGTGAAACATGTTCAAAACATACAACAACAAACATCGTCATTGTTGCAAGGTGTGCGCCCTTGGTCTCCTTGTGTTGGGAAACACAATGCTTGGGTTCATGACACGGCTTAACCGCCTCCCATGGATCCATTAACTAGCAGTTGTATGGGGCATTAACAAGTCAATCTTTTGGTGCAACAACAACCATCTTTGCAACAATTTGTATCAGAGCCTATGTAACGGGTTTGAACCCCTCACTTGCATTGGGGGGGATTGTTGCAAGGTGTGTGCCCTTGGTCTCCTTGTGTTGTGCAACACAATGCTCGAGTTTATGACATGGCTTAACCGCCTCTTGTGGATCCATTAACTCTGATGGTTGTATCGAGCATTAACAGTTCAATCTTTTGGTGCAACGACAACCGTCTTTGCAACAATCACATGATCAAAAACCTCAAAATAAAACTTTCCAACATACCATACCACTAGAAAATCCTAGGCCAAAAACCAACCCAAACACAAATACACCCCTTTGGAGGAACCCCTAGAGGTAGTTTTTCATAAACTTGCCCAAGGTAACTTGATTAAATTTCCAAGGACAACAATTTGATGAAAATAAACCTAAACCCATATGGCACAAGGATAATTAATACTGTGAATACCATAGGGTAAAAGGACATCATACATCAAAAGGCATGAGATTGAAAAATCATATACAAGATCTAATTAATAGAGGAGAAATAAATATTGAAGGCCAAACACTTCAATCTAGTGAGAATTTGGGCATATACACAAACTTTTCCTCCACCTAATGAAGGTAAATCTTTCAAGTCCAACAAAGTGGTTCCTTACACATATACCAATTATATAAACACCCCATCATATGATTCAATCATAGGTTGCATTGAAGAATGCCATAACCAAGTAGTTATTGTGACCATAAAAGTAGCTAATTGTGTTGTTACTACATGACGTGGTTGAGTCACTATCCAAGGGGCATTATCCTCTTCTTCCACATTAATCAAGTATAATCTCCTTGAATACTTAGGAAAAAATACAACACAAATATCTATCCTGGAACTACTTAGAACCTCTCCTTTGCATAAGATAATCTTAGATAAAGCCTTACAAGAATCGTGTGTCCCAAGCGATATTAATGTTAATTAATTTCAAGCCATGATAGGACATCTCTCATCTCCCACAATAAATACTTGCATATCAATTCATCCCACAATAAATCACTTCGCATTGATGCCCTTATCCATAAACACAAGATCAAATGTGTCCTAATAAATGGTGGATCAGGACTAAACTTATGCACTCTGAAATTAATAAATAAATTGGGATATACTAAAGGTCTCATTGATCCTCAAAATAAAACCACCATCAAAGAATATGATGATCCAAACGTGAGTAAGTTGGAACCATAAAAATATCGCATACAAATTGGACCTATTACCATGGAGAACACATGTTAGATTTTAGACCTTGATCTCTCCTACAAAATTCTTCTAGGTTGACCATGGATACATCTCATGCAGGTTGTCTTCTTCCACATACCACCAATGCATCAAATTTCCATATAACAACACTGAAGTCACTATTCTTACAGACTCTCAACCTTTCTAGTATTATAAAATTCTAGAAGGAAGTTATAACTATTCACATCATTGTTTGATAAATGATGTCATATCTCCATCCTACATAGATCAATCTTCACTCATCATCCACTTCACATAACATACCTAATATCAAGGCTAAAATATTGACACATAGTGTGGAGAATAATGACTACATGACTCATTCTATGTATGACAACTCTCACTCTCCCCTAAGTCTCATGGTTAACCTAGGTCTTTGAATATAGAACCAAAAGTGAATTTTCAAAGCTTCAAATTTTGGGGGCTCCTAGATAAAGAAATCATTTTGAAGACGACTTAACATCATGGTTCTATAGAGATGAGGATGAACAGATACCAACCTTACAAATAGAACAATATTCTACGGGCCATCACATATGCAAGAAAATGGGATATAAAGGAAGATGTTTGGGAATACATGAGAAAGGAATAATAGAGCCAATATAACCTAAAGATAATATGGGTTACTAAGGACTTGGATATGGATCATGTGAAATGGTGTCTCCAGAACCCGAGTGTGTCCTCAATAAAACAACTAGAGTTTCTCCCATCATTAACAGTACCAATGGGGGCACCCCACAAGTATTCATTTGAATACATTGCCAAATTATTCAATGACACAAGAATTAATACCATCACGTCATCCAATTCCATCAATCTTCCACTTGTCTATCCTGACCTAATATATTGGGACCAACAAGGACCTCCAATTCTCAACACATTTTAGAATGATGAGGCAATTTTTGAGCTTATGAAAATTCAAGAGAACATACCAATGGGAGATCACAAATTAGGGTTCAACATCATACTCAATAATTTTTCATATTTTGGGGAACAAGTCTCTTGCCTTAGTCATAAAAACAAAAAAAAGGATAAAATAAGAAAGAAAGGTCCCTTAGTGAAAACCTCGATAAGACGCTTTTGGACCCTACAAGAGTAAAAACAAAAGACATATCTTATAGTGAAAACCTCTCTGAGGCACTAGAGGATGAGTCACACGACCCAATCCCTAAATATCAAGAAAATCTGCTATATTACTCGAGGAAACAAAAGAAATCAATCTAGAAACTAAAGAAGCACCAAAGATCACTTTCGTGTTTGCATCACTAACCGAAGAAGAAAATAAATATACAAAAGCTTTTCTCAAAAGGAGATCTAAGAATCTCGCTTGGTCCTACTAAGATATGCCAAGCCTTGACCTCTCATTAGTAGTGCATCAATTGGTGGTATATCATGATGCTAAACTATTCAAGCAAAATCTAAGAAAAATGCATCTACAATTCACCATCTTGTTAAAAGCATAATTGTAAAAACTTGTGGGATTCATCCATCCTTTTGACTATCTTGAGTGGGTCTCCAACATTGTATTGGTCTCAAAACCTATTGGGGGCATCCACATATGTATATATATTTTAGAGATCTTAAGAAGGCATGTCCAAAAGATGATTTCCCAATACCTAACATTGATATCATATTTGAATTAACAATGGGACATGAAATGCTCTCATTAATGGATGGATTTTTAGGATATAATAGTTGAAGACCAACACAAAATTGTTTTGATCACACCTTGGGGTATTTTTTCTATCAAGTAATGCCCTTTGGACTTAAAAATGCAAGGGAAACATATTAGAGAGCTATGATTGTGATCTTCCATGATTTACTTCATGACATAAAGGAGGATTGTGTTGACAACCTTTTGGTAAATTCAAAAACAAGAAAAAGACATGTCCAAGTACTAGAACAAATCTTTGACCTCTTGAAGAAATATCAATTACACCTAAATCCAAAGAAATGTGGGTTTCATGTTACTCCTAGAAAAGTCATGGGATTCATTTGTATCATGAGGTATTGAGGTTGATCCAACCAAATCCAAAGCCATAAATGACATGCCTCCACCAAAAATATCAAACAATTACGTAGTCTCTAAGGCAAATTAAAAGAAATCAAGTGTTTTATAGCACAACTCACTAATAAATGTTAGTCATTCTCCCACTTACTTCGTAGATATGTACCATTTAAATGGGACAATAATTGTCAAAAGGCCTTCCAACAACTTAAAGAGTGCCTGGAATCACCTCCATTTTTCATGCCACCAAATCTAGATAAATCCCTTTTTAATATGTTTTAGCTACATCAAATCCACTAAGGGCATTACTTGTACAATATGATGATAATGGAAAAGAAAGGGTTGTTTACTACATTAGTCATACTTTAGTGGGTTATGAGCTCAACTATGCTACTACAGAATGCGAATTCCTTGCAAATGTCTTTTTCTCTTAGAAACTTAGACACTACATGCTTAATCACAAAGCTAAGCTAATATCAAAAATTGATCTACTTAAGTACCTTTTATGAAAAGCTACTCTCACCAGTCGAATGGTGAAACAGGTAATGATTCTTAGTGAGTTTGATATTGAGTATGTAGACATGAAATCAAAGGACAAGTGGTAGCAAACCACCTAGCAGAAGCACCTTTAATGGACAAACAACCGCTTGTCACTAAGTTCCTAGATGAAGCTATCTTCTCCATCACTAAAAAACATGTCGAAAACTATATTTTGATGGGTCTTTTACTCAATATGGTTTAGGGGTAGGGATATTATTTGTAACTCCATAAGGCGATTGTATTCCCAGGTTTTACTGCATAACTTTTCTTTGCACAAACAATATTGTGAAATATGAAGCTATCATTATAGGACTCTGCTTAACTATATAGTGGAAGATCACAAAACTACATGTCTACAAAGATTCATAGTTAGTCATCAAACAAGTAAACAATGAATACCAAACACAAGATGGAAAACTCCTACCATACAAAAGGATGGTCGATAGGTTCAAACAATATTTTTTAGAGATTCAATTTGAACAAGTTCCTTGTTTGAGTAATAAAGAATTCAGTGCTATGGCAACAAGTGGTTCATTACTGGACATGCCTCAAAATAGTCAACAATGTGAATTCCGGATTGAACAATTGTTGGTACTTGCTTATGATGTTCCCAACATCGAGCTTGTGTGTGAACTTCTTTGTCCCAATTTTCCATGGTATCATAACATTGACACCTACCTTCATGATAACAATCTCCCACCCAATATAACTACGTCACAACATCAATCCTTTATCTGTAAATCATCTCACTTCACCCTTCTCGGCAATACATTGTATTGAAGGAGCCTTGATGAAACCTTAATGTGGTACCTTGACATATAAGAAGCCCAAACTTCTTTACATGTGGAACATGAGGGTATATGTAATGCACATTCCAATGTCCTACCCTTTTCAAGAAGCTATTAAGAATGGGTTATTATTGGTCGAACATGGAGCATGATGTGCACCAGTTCATCAAAATATGTTTTCCATGTCAACAAAAAAGTGATCTGATTCATGCGCCATCACAAGAATTGCAACCTAGCACAGCTGCATGGCCCTTTGCATGTTGGGGACTCAACCTTGTTGAAAAAATCCACCCTTCCTCATCAAATGGCCACAAATTCATTATTAACGCTACTGAGTACTTCACTAAGTAGGTTGAAGCCATTCCAATAACTTATATCAGTGGAAAGCAAATCACCAAATTTATCCTTCATATGTCGATATGACATGCCTTCTTCCATCATCATCTAAAATGGAAAACCATTCAAAAATCAAGATCTATGTGACCTTTGCCAAAAATTCCACATCCAACACCTTTTTTCCACCACATATTATCCACAAGGTAACAATCAAGTTGAGGCTTCTAATGAAACAACTTTAAAAATCCTTAAAAAGATAGTCAATGAAGTTGGTTGTGATTGGAATTTGCAACTTAACCCTACCCTATGGGCCTATCACGCTAGTATTTAAACACCCATTGGTGCGACCCCATACTCACTCATCTATGGCTCTGAAGTCATTTTTCCAATAAAGGTCGCACTCTTATCCTTACAGATATCATTGCATTCTCTTATTAATGAGGAGGAATATCGAGTGACCCACCTTCAAGAAATAGAATTACTAGATAAGAGGTGACTTAATGCCCTAAATCATTTGCATGTATACCAAAATCATCTTCGTTGAAGTTAGAACAAGAAAATAAAGCCTCGCCAATTTGAGATTGGTGACGAATTAGAGGAACTTGTAGGACTGTAAGAAGGACAAATTTAAACTAAATTGGTTAGGTCCTTTTGTCATCACAACTAAGTATGGATCAAGAGCCTACCAACTTTCCACACCAACAGGCCAACCAATTGAGGAGCCCATGAACATCATACACCTCAATAAATTTTATGCCTAATTAGAATAGCCCAATTAAATGTAAAAAATAAGAAAAAAAATCCAAAAAAGAAAACAGTAAAGAGAAATAATTCATCCATGGGTGAAAACCACTTCGATGGCACCTAGGGCAAGTTCCATGATGAAAACCTAGTAACAAACATCATGTGTAATCGTCTTTTTCACCATCTATTAGGATACTGTCTCTCTTGCATTATTTTCACCTCCATCGCCCATAATAAAATGTACATCCACCCATCCATAAAAAAATGTACCATGGCTTGTTTTTTATCACTAGTTAATGTCATTTTTTCCTCTATCACTCAAATTATCCACTTCACATCCCCGCTCTCCTTGTTGGACATTGGAAGTGACACCTAAATTTTGTTTTAATAAATTAAGTTTTTTGTGTGCCTAGTGGCCAAGCATGAGGTTCCATTGTATCCATTTCATCTCATAATAAAGTCGCACCATTTTATCCCTTCACATCCTCATCCATAATAAATTTGAGCTTCCTAGGCTTACCCACAATCATAAATCAAACTTCGCATACAAAAACTTGTGCCTTATCATAAAACTACATATAAGCCTAGTCGATGAATATTAAATTGTCATTATATCCCCTTGCCTACCATCCATATCAACTCAAACATCCATTCCCATAGGGATGCATCCTTCTCGTGTCAAGCATAATCCCAAACATCACTTATCCTAATTTTGGCAAGATATATATTGGTTGCATGACATGTTTGTTCATGAATCTTGGTTTGATTTATCTTTTTGGCCCATTATTATGCCTACTTAAAGCCACCTAGATCTTCTCATATGTTGGTGTGTTTTGACTGGTGTAAAATGGGGCATCACCTTTGTTTATGTATGTCATTTTTGTGGTTGTTCTTTTCATGACCCACTAAGGTTGGTTCTCACCTTGTGTGTGTACGAGTGTCTTTAATATGATTGGTTATTCTTTGCATATACTCACCAAGCCCATGCCAAGGAATTGTGTGCACAAGGATCTCTTCATATTTCAAAGCCCATTCCTCATATGGATCACCAAGGTTGAAACTTTATTTGTGTGTATGAGGACAACCTTTTGTTTATGAGTCAAGTCCATGCAAAGGTTACCTTGTCACCAAAATCTCTATACTATTGGTGCATAATCTCCTTTACAATATCAAAACTTAGGATTGCTCTCCATATTACTATCGTAACTTATTCCTCCATCCATTTGAATCCACCCTTTTCCCATTTCCATCAGATTGACAAACAACACAATCACTCCATCCTCCATACCATAACCGATCCATCCCAAGGCCTCAATTTATTTCCCCTTTCCCTCACCCTCACCATCTTACCCACCCCACATATCACCCTTGTTCCTCTAGCGTTGTATCATGATGCAACAAATAAATAATCATCACCGTGTAGTCCATCTTGCATATCCTATAGCCACCTCATGTCAGGACACAACTAATCATCATAATTGCATATACACAACATAATCCATACATATAAGTATCCTTAAATCATAACTATCCCACTTAGGTCATACATTTCACATTCACATTTTCCATCAAACCATTTGCATTTTACATTACATTCACATTTTCCATAAAAAAACATAACATTCAAATTCGCATTTCCAAAAAAAACCATTGCATTCACATTTTCCATAAAAACCATTACATAAAAAAAATTCACATTTCCCATAAAAGCCATGACATTTGCATTTTACATGTCATTTGCATTTCATTAACATTTTCCATGGAATACAAAAAACAACATACATACATCATATATACACAGAAGCACTATACTATACAAAGATAAATAAAACCATCCATAATAACATCATATGCCATTGTATCACCATCATATATAAATATAAATGTCATAATACAAAGTGTCACAAGCCATGTACATATATATCTATGTCAAAATGGGCTCTTCCAAATAAAAAACTAGAAGCATGTAGCCATGTGTATATGTACATCAAGTCATCTCTAACTAGTGCTCCTACCCTTAGAGGGTGCAAGACAACCCATGCCTACTCCCCGTGATCTTGATGGAGGTGGACCCCCTGGAGATGGTGGTCCCATGCTCACTAAAGCCCTTGATTGTCCTGACCACAATCTGCCCACATGAATGCTCTCAACATAGCTAGGAGCCCTTTTCTCTACTAGCACAACTACTTGATATAACATACAATAATATTGGGTCTCATACTGCTCGCACGATATCTCTTTGAGCTTGAAGCATCTTTGTAAAGGTTTGAGAAAGCCTCAAGCATCCTCCTAGCTATATCTCACTCCTACCTAAGTTAAGCCACATGTACCTTTGCCCTCTTCTATAACACATGAGTTGTATCTCTCTTCGCTATCACATGTGCCAACTATCCATCACCTCCACCCTAACCTCCATCCAATAACCCCTAGAATTTGGCTACCTCTGCTTGCAAGCTATCCCAATCTACCCAAGCTTGATCTCTCAATGCGAAACCGATCACTCTGACATCACTATGCACAACTGTACCTACACATCACTCTCATCATCTCCACCATCCCCCTATCTCGAGCATGTCATCTCTCCAATATCCACATCCTCCACCTCCTCTGTTGCGGCCTCCTCGACCAGTGGTTCCTCCATAAGGGACTCCTCTACAACTCCTCTCACTTCCCTTTGACATACTCATCAGTCCCCATCATCCTCTTGGGCTGCCATGTGGTCAATCGGTCTAGTCACCTGAACAGGCCTATGTGTGGCCAACCATGCATCATACTCTACCGTGGTACTAAAATCTCCCACATCTCATCATGACACCCATGGCATTACAAGGGTATCCCTCCAATATTGTTGAGATACATGTGCCTCCACTACTGCTCCCCATACTCCTATCTAGTGAATGACTCGTGGGAATATCACCTCCTATGTCGACATTGTTTGTGTTAAACCAAACTATCAAAGTACTCATCCTGGTAGATATCTCTCCACAATAAAAGATGATCAACCTACTATATAATGCATCCCTTGAACATAAGACAATTGTTGATCATCATCATCTCGCTCCTCACACTCCCTCCATGGCCTCCATATGAATGAATCCAAATCATCAAGAACCCTCCTTTGATACATAAGATCCCTCGATTGTCGATGTCAGAAACGAATCCATAACAATGCATATAGGCCATCCCCCTGCCTCTCACCCTATCTATCACTGATCGTAAAACTACTATGTGCTCAAAAACCCAAACGTGCAATAATTTCACACCACGGTCTAGGCTTTGTCTGTCCCTATATACTACTTGATGCATATCTCGGTATAACTCTGCTAGTACACAGGGTCCCCACATGTATATCATAGACTGTAATAAAATCTTGTCTAGTACCCTCACCCATCAAATTGTAATCCATGTGCCCTTTGATCTGTATCAAGACCCTTGCAATCAATCTTGCCACATACAATGATAACACTGGTAGCCTATCTCTCCCCACCTCTAAAACCATCGATATTGTATGTGCACATTTATTACATAATGAATATGGAGGAGCTAAGTCATGCACATCTACCCAATGGACTAGATCATCCTCTATCCTGCAATCATTAGTAATAGGAGCTTACATTTAATTATCAGCCAAGGATGTGTTTCTTAAGATGATGCCAATATTGTATATACAACTGAGAAAATTCTAGGCATTCTTAAGAAATGTTTAGCATAGCAAATAAGTTTACTATACTAAAAAGGAGCCTAACTAAGAAAAACATATAAATTATGCATAACAAACTATTGCTACCAGACTAAAGCTATGAGTAAGTCATTTCTTCTACAAATTAACAAATACTATTTAGCTATAGCTACGAGTGATAATATCTATCAATTAACAGTATAGTGTAGAAATAAAATAAGCTAATCACTAGTTTAAAAGTAGAGTATCATCATACCTCAAGTGGGCCCTTGCTTGGGTATCAACGCTCTTCTTTAACACACAAGACAACTATCTATTTAATTCTCCATGCATTGCTGATTCAATGATTCCATGATGCGGATAAAAAGATTTGTTTTTGCTATTTCGAAGAAAATATCGTAGCTGAAGAAAAGTTTTTTTTTAATTACAAATTTCTAAAAAATATATAATAAACTCAACTCTGAGCAACTAGGACTCTAAATACTATTTGTCAACTCATTCTTGCATAGTAGAAAGGGGATTATTTGTAATAAAGACACAAAAGAAACATTCAAAAGTCCTCTTTTGAATCTACTGTCAAAGATAAATAATTCACTTTCACAAGCATGCGCAAGAAAATGGCAAAGGGGTTGGCAACAAAGGAGAAATTGTGACCTTGTAGCAAAGTCCCCCATTAGCTGGAGAAAAGTCTTAAATGCCCAACTGTCTGCGATTGACTCTACATCAAGTTTCACTCCCTTCGTTGTAGGTCCATGATTCTTTGACTGTGGGCTACCAACTTTTGTGGCTACATTTCATTGAATTCAATTGATTTCTTCCTCTTTGCTACATATAATATTAGCTACAATACAAAGCACTTATTCATCATAACCAACATAATTTATCATCACATTTCATCAACAATCAAACACATGCAAATATCTATCATTATATCAGTAATTACTTCTAATGCTTTATAATTAATCAATCTTTGGAAATGTCTGAAATATCATGAAAGTACCAACATAATTGAGGAAATAAACCTAATTAAAACAACAATTCTATGGCTCATCACCCTTCAACTAAATTCGTGTTTTCCCTCAAACAAGGGGTGGTCTCTGATTGTTCATCAATGCCAACTCTCGAAAGTCTGCTAGTGTTGTACTCCTTGTCCCCTGCATGAAATAAAATCATTTTTGATGTTTTATCCTTATCCAACTAATCTTTTCTTGTTCTTCATCATAAAGCTCTATCCCTACCCAATGTGTTATTGAATGCCATAGCAATAGGGATTGAAATTAAAGAGGCAACGAACTAATTCCATACTCGGTGGCTATTTTTATGTATTTATGTGCCATTTTTACTATTGCATAGCAATTGAGTGGGGTTCTTTCCTTTTTAATTCATGGTATAACTCCTCCTACCTAGGAGTAATATGTCTCATTGCTTCTCTCTTGTCATACTAGGCTAAGTGAATGATCATTTCATAGTCTGATTTCCATGCTCTGAGAACTTTAGTGGCCATTTTTGGATGTTTTGTGAGCGTTATCCAATCCTCTAACAATTGTTCAAGGTTGCTCTTATCTTGAGTAATGCTAGCTTCTCCATCTCCTTATATTCTTGCATCTATTGCCCTCTATTTCACTTGTTCTACAAGAAAAAGGCCAATGATTTCAATTGAAGATCTCCCACATATAGAAGTGGATTCCATTTGGTTTCATAGGGCAAGGCATACTCGTGTAGATAAAACTCACAACTAATTCCTCATTTGTGGAGTGAAATTTTGAAAAATGGAGAAAATTTGGTAAGGCATTGCCATTGAGGATGGAAGATCACAGTAGAAATCTACATGAATTGAAAGTTTAAAAATTGTTCTCTTAAAAATAAAGCATAACGCTAGGGGTCTATATCTGACGTGTCATGGTGACCAATTACTCCACCTTCCTTTTCAACCTTGAGATTTCTGTCCTTTTGTTAATTTCCTCATCAAAATTTTGTTTTAATTTTTCATTTTCTTTAATTAACTTCTCCTTGAGCCTTCCATGCTCAACGTATTTCCACAATTGCAATGCAATGGTTGGCCAAGATAGCCTCGGGGTAGCTAGTGTATGGTATCCTCTTTGCTCTACTCGACTTCCTTTTGCTACACCCATCTCTATTGCCGCCAACTATGTGAGTTGATCTAATCCACCTCATGACTGTTACTGAAATAATTGGAGTCGCTCCTCTAATTCCTCTATTCTTTGCAAAGCAATTGTAGTGGTTCAACAGAATCCTCATTGTCACCTCAATCTAAAGAAGTGGTGCTGATTTGGGTGTTTTGTAAATAGCAACTCTTCACTCTCAAAACTTGATTATGAATCAATAAAAAACAGATTCAACTTCTTAGAAGTTGTTGAGGTTGGTCATTTCTTTTTTAGGCAATGTGATCCCCTAGGGGTTTCAATGGAACCCCTTGCTTTTTAGTAATCTTTTAGGATGAAGGAGTTGCTCATTCCCTTTTTATTGCATGTGGCCTTACAATTGTAGGTTGTTGAGGCACATTTTCCGAAGACACCTACTCGAGAGAATTCTCCCAAGTTGGAGATGAGGATGCTCTCTATGGTGAGAGTGACAACCTAAGCCCAAGACTAGGGTTGTGAGGAGAGTTCACTAGGGGAAGCTACATGCACTAAAGAGGTTGCATGTTCCCTTGTTTTCCCTTGTGGAGTTCAAACTCTAATCCTTGCAATCAGTCTTGTTCTTTGTCATGGGGCTTGAGGTATGTCACTATTTCTATATCTGACATCCTCCAAAACCAAAAATTCATCCTAAGACAAGTTTGGGAGCTTAATGTTGAGGCCTTTTTTAAAAAGCAATTGAATTAAGCAATGGTGAGACAATGCTGGAGACTTTCCCTTTCTAAATTCAATTGCCATTTTTTATAGCATATGGCAAAGAAAATTTGGCACATTCACGTCTACCATGTTGTAGGTGAATTAGCAACTAAAAATGAACGGTATAAAGAAGAGAATGTCTTCTTTCACATGTTAAATACCTTATAACATAAACAATTGCACGTGCCCAATGCCAAATGGCTTGGCCATTGTCATGCAATTTAATTTTCATTAAACTCCCAACAATTAGTAACCTAATGATACTAAAATGATTTGTAACTTCATCAAAGACCTTGTTTGCTAACAAGAAATGACCAAAATTCATTCTATCATTGATTGTTAGAAGTTATATTGTTGAACAATTGAAACAACTCAAGCAACAAAAATACTATGGACACTCAATTTTACTCTAGAAAAGCTCCAAAATGGAGAAAAATCCAAGTAGTTGATTGGAAAGTGAAGAACAAAGAAAGATTAACAACTTAGAGTTGTTCTTACTCTTTGTTAAGTCTTCTATGAACTAAAACTAAGCTTTTCCCTTCCATTGAATAGAGGAAGGCACTCGATTTTACTCTAGAAAAGCTCCAAAATGGAGCAAAATCCAACTAGTCGATTGAAAAGTAAAGAACAAAGAGAGGTTAACAACTTTAGAGATGTTCTTACTCTTTGTTAAGTCTTCTATGAACTCAAATTAAGTTTTTCCCTTCCATTGAATGCATACAAATATGTTTCCAACCTTCTAGAACCCTTCTGACTTTTCAATGCCTATATGAATTTGTTTGTAAGTCTTCCCATGCACTAGAAGCTTCTTTTAAAGAGTTGAAGCACCAAAAAGCCATGACTATTCACTTCTTCCTATTGTTTATGTTGCAACGAAATCATTGCTTTTTGATAGGCATGACCACCCCAATAATTACAAAAACTCGACAACCAATTTTAAAACTACGTTCTATTGAAAACCAGTAGTTTTGACTATCACAAAACAAGTACCACACTATTTAAAATCTACAAAACCTGTCAATTCTTGCTCTTTAGAACTTATGGATCCCTATAGATCAAATTCCCGTAATTTAATCGTATATGCAAGTACTTGGAAAATCCCATTGCAATCTCAAAATATTATCAGCACCATGCTTTGAATAAAGCAACGCAACACCAAACAAGTGGGGAGGTTTAGTAAAACAGATTGTATGTCCGACATACTTCCACACGGATGTTCCGACAGCATAGAGATAGTAGATTACCCTCACCCCAATTTTGTTTCTAAATCACAAAATTATTGCTACTGATTTGTGCCTCCCAGCATTTTATGTCAGTTGTGTTTGGTCTTATGATACATTGGCAGTGTGGTTTCCTAGCAGCAGGGTGACTTCAAAACAGATTTGCCTCACCCACAACCTCGCAAGTCTAAATTAGCAGTTACTTAAGAAAACAACCATTCAATCATTCAAAAAATGTGAAGAGTCGACTAATGAAAGGTAGGTCATACAAAGTAAAATAGGTTTTTAATATAACACACAATAGGCTCTCGCTCAGAATATCAAAACCTAAGCAATGAAATGCCATAAACAATAATTAAGAGGAAATACAGATCATATTCAGAATAAAGCACAGGCTAATGAGCAACTTACATTCCCTCATCACGGGCAAGAAACGGTCTAGAAATAAAATCAAAAAATGGGTCAACGTGCTTTTAGTTGATTCAGTAGCCAATCTTTAACTTTCAAGTGTACATACTAATACATAATTGCAGCCTTTGAAATATGTTAATGGGAAAAGCTATAGTGACATGGTCAGGATCCCTGTACAGGTTTGAGTAATGCTCTTGGCATCGCATTTTCAAATTCGTACTCTCAGGTACTAAGCACTTGCATATAGGTGCGTGTAATATTATCTTATTTCATGGTAAAAAGAATCGTATGCATATAATTAAAAACATGTGAATTGCCTGCTGGTCCATTATCTATTCAACCCACATCATGATCAGTCATGTCTAAAGTATGAATTCACTTATTCCATCATCCTAGGGTATATTTTCTTATTGCTTGTGACTGGAAATAGTCATACATAAGATCAAAAACTTATCTGACTGACAATAAAAATAAAATACAATACCTTGATGCCACATTCATTGAAATCAATTGATTTCAGTCAAACCTCCATACTAGTCTTTGGAGAAAACCTGGTCCGTTTCTTTTGATGTCTCTCTTGCAAGTACAATTCTTTAGTGTTTTTGAAATTTTAAGACTTTTTTTCTTTATTTGTCTATTTATTATAGGTACCTAAAGGGTAACTGCACAAGGCACAAGGAGAACATCATAGAGTTCCACGACAAGTTTTAAATGGCATCGGATGCCTCCTCAGACCTCCAAGCCCATTACATGTCTCACTCAATTTGGTTTCCATTTCATTGATTGTCAGAAAGATTGTTGTCCTTCTATTATTGGTTTGGAGCACACATTCATCATTGTTTGTAATTGATTTGGCTTCTGGAATAGCAGGTGCCTGTAGCTGAGCCTCTTTGCGCCAACACAGATGCTTAAGCTCCACTTCAGTGACCTCATTAACTCTTGATGGCCACAGTACCATTTTCATAGAACTAACATTAACACATGAAAAGGTACATATCAGAATGGTTAACAATAAAAAATTGCAGCAATATGGCATATTGTTATGGTACAGAGATTGCAACAGTTTTCCATGAGCATTTCCTCTAGTACACATTAAGTTCTCTGCTACCAACTTCCCTATAAATAACAAATATATTGCATACCATGTTCCATGTATAATGCTTTCCATTATCAAATCACTAGCGTTTTGAGACTTCAGATATTTCTAACATTTCCAGATTAATCATGAATCGATTTGCTAAATGCCAGTTCACACATTGTGTTTATGTTGAGTCCATTGATTACTTGATAAAATTACTTTTTATCACAACTAATTATATTAATGCTTCTGGTAAATAACTTTTTAATTTATGTTAAGATATTATTTCCACATTTCCTTTGACCGAAACTCCCATCCTCCTTGTCTCAATACAACAATTTCACATTTGTGGCAATATGTACAAACGCCGCTTTCATAATAACATATCTGCCATACTCTACACTCAAAGAGACATTTCTATTTCATCGAGGAGATAAAATTATATTTATCAAGAAAATACAAACAACACTGGTGCATTGGATATAACGCAAATTTCACTCTGGTAATTCACAAGACCAACGTGGATGCAGTTTGTCTTAATATGCATGACATGGATTAAAATGAATTAAGACATACAGAAAATGCTAAAAAGAGGAGGGGAAACTAATCTTGTGGTAAAATATATAGCAATCATGATTTCGTCAAACAAAAAGGACAAGAAATTTTAGAGGCACCTGAATGGACTGTTCGAAGTAAAAGTACGCATCTTGTTGAAATAGAAGTAGAGAAAGCATCACTTAGCTGCTTTCCACATGCCATGCCTGTCTACACGAAGCCTTGATCCTTAAGGAATATAATAATATATCCACATATAAAAGAAAACAATTTCCAATTTCATAAATCGGCCCCTTTAAATGAGGTCTGCCCCAGGTGCATTTTTGCCCCAGTAGACAAAAGGAAAGCAAAAGAGGATATAACTGTTAGCACTATAGGATGGCATTGAATTAAAAAGCACAACTACCTCTGCACACAATAGCTTTATATCCTCGCCTTTTCATGAACATTGAAAATGCTATGAGAATGTTTCATACATTATCTGGCCAGAACTCCCTGAAGAATGCTACCTCAAGTGCCTGATCTTGCCGCCGTTTCTTTTCAGCTTCCAACTTTCTCAACCTTTTGGATAGAGCTTTCATCTTTTTTGTACTTTTTTTTGGTTGCACCTGAAAAGACCAAATCTCCATTAGATAATATCAAAATAATGTGCAAGAATGACAAAAAATGTTTACAATGGCTACCAGAAATGATAATTGATCTTACTTGAGAATTTTCTTTTGGTGTACAATTAAATGTTTTCTTTGGTTTCTTTTCTGTACCAATGCCTCGCTTATCATGTTTTGCATGTGTTTCTATAGGATCCAACCTGCCCTGATAGCAAATATAATCATTCAAAATAATGGAAGTAGAAAGACAATCTATGAGCAAATTCATCCAGATAACAACAAACTAATTTCCAAGCAGACATCGGGCAACTAGAGATACGGGTGTTGCCTCTCACCTTCTATAAGTTTTAAGTTTCAAATATATATTTCCTATCTTTGATCAAAATTTGGATTAATAAACACTCCAATAATGCACAAACTCAAATATTATTCGAAAAAAGTTCTGGTGTCAACCACATGGCAAGAACTGGGCAAAATATATAACTCGAAATACACTTGCCTAAACAAATAGAAAGGAGATTATCCATTTTATTACATTCTATCACCAAGGATATGCCACATGCAGAGCAATAGCTTCTAAATAAGACAAAGATCAGAACCACAAGCCAAGGGTTACACAAAGCACAGCAGGCATTGCTACATGATGTTAGTAAGAGAGGAGATTGCTAATTAGACTTTGTATCTCAAAGTTTGTTTGCACAAAGCACAGCAGTCATCGGTACAAAATGTTAGTTAAAGAGGAGATTGCTAATTAGACTTTGTATCTCAAAGTTTGTTTCCAAATTGGCGAACTCATTGTCATTGATGTGTGGAATAATTCATAGAACCTTCTGTTGGAATATACACTCCAACATAAACAAGTGTAGCTGTGAACTGTTAGTGTAGAATGAGGTGTCCAGTTGGTTGTCATCAGTTCAGTTTGTTGTCGAACAGTTCTAGTTAGCTGTCAATAAAATTAGCATAGTTATAGGTTGCTGTTGAAGTCTTTTGTAGCTATATATATGTAATCTGTCTATGAATAAATTATCAATCAGAGATTGTTTTATTTCTGCTGTCCCAAATTCTATTTTGGTATCAAAGCCATTATGTGCTCTTACCCTTCTTGCTGTCAAATGTCTTTTGAAGTCTGTGTGACAGTTTGAATGTTGAGAAGTAGCTGAAACAACATGCTGCTGCTTGTGTTTTGTGCTATTTGGTAAAGAAGATTGGAACAAGGATTTCTTTAAGCAGTGGATTGTGTGTTTGAGGAGATCTTCCGTGCTGTAGAAATAAGCAGAGAATAAGTTGTCAAGAAAAGATCACAGCTTACAAAATGATGAGGCCTGCAAATGAGCCACCGGATGTTGATAGTGATGATGACTTCATTGAAGATGAAGCACTTGTCTTATTTTGAAGAGGCCATCACTTTGAAGACAGAGAGGGATGTGGTAGAGGTTAGATGGATGCTCAATAGTCTGAGGTGCCAGTGGATCAAAGAAACTATACCTCATTGGGGTTATGAGACATGCATGTGAGGATTGGTGTCCAATAGTTCAGGGGAGATCCGAAATCTAGAAGTCCGATATCATTCCTTTATGAGGGTGATGAGACACTTCATGTGCAAATGATGTCCAACGATGTTGGGAACTTGGACGATAGCCAGATGACTATACCTGCAGTTGGGGAGCAGCTTGAAGAAGTCTTACTAGTCCGAAAACTGTTTTTCAAAGAATAGCTTTTGCATAATGTATTTTTTATTGTTTTGTTTAGTGTTTTAACATTAAGAGAGGGTGTTAGAATATACACTCCAACATAAACAGGTGTAACAGTGAATTGTTAGTTAGTGTAGAATGAGGTGTCCAGTTGGTTGTCATCAGTTCAGTTTGTTGTCAAACAGATCTAGTTAGCTGTCAATAAAATTAACATAATTATAGGTTGCTGTTGAAGTATTTTGTAGCTACAAATATGTAATCTGTCTATGAATAAATTATCAATCAGAGATTGATTTATTTCTGCTGTCCCAAATTCTCCCAAATTCTATTTGTTCCTTGACTCAAACCTTTTCTCAGAGTTTATTAGATGCAAGACCAGAACACAGTTCCACCCTAATGATATGCCACATATATATCAGCCGCTTCTACCTGATCGTTCTTAAAGTGAGATTATCACATACCATACCAACAGTCAATTCCGTCACATCAACATTGTAGCAATATGCCACATGCATATCAGTGGTTTCTAACTAAGGGGCCCTCAAAATGATAGAAACAAAATGGCAAGGGGATCAATAAAACACAGTAGGTACTTATGTTAGTAACAAAGAAGTGGCTTTTTAACACTTAACACTACAACCTGGAGGTGCATACCCTAGGATACTGAAAGTTCAGAAACAGGTATGTGTCTCACCAACCTACAGACTTGCAAGAGAAATCTCTGGTCCACACGGTTAAAGAAGTGCCCAGTAAATAGTGAGGTTTTGGTGTAACAAATAAGAGTAAATTTGACCAAGATTAAGTCTTATAATTGCACCCTAAGATTACCCAATGGAAGAATGCAGTCCAAACTTACCAATGGCCATGTTAAAAGCCATCACAACCTCGCTTTAGATATAGTAATTTGTCAAGTAAAACAAACAACAATAACTAATACGGATACCCAATTCAATATTTTTCCCTCTTGATAAAGTTGTGAATGCTGAATCCACCACCATCTCGCCTAAGATTCACCAAGCCAAGAAAACAACTATGACTAATTCAGATACTCAACTCAATTTATTTATTTGGTCCCAGATAATGCTATGAACGCTGAATCCATATCCATAAGTTGACAAATGGGCTAATTTCTGTCATCCAAGAAGCCTGGATTTGGCGAATTTAAGCTTGGTATCACTTACATAAGTAACCCACAAAACAATTTCCGTCCGCCCGCGGGATACACATTTTTATCTATGAGTATGGTCAAGAAATTCATCAGAACGCTAATATCCCATTCAAAGTTTCCACAATTACCTTACCATCCAAACTTAAAGAATTTGCACAACTTATAATTTATTTATTTTTTGGGAAATAAGGAAACCAACTCGAATTGGGCGGTTAGGCATAATAATCCTACCTGTTCTGCAACTCCCAAACCAGTTCCTTCTTTCCAACCACATTTTTTCAGCAGCTGCAAGCAAAAAAACCATCCATATCTCAATTCCCAAATCCTATCTACCAGATTTCACAAATTCCAATATAAACAGACCAAGAAAGAACAAACAATAATACAACCTTACCTGGAATCCAATATTGGAGCCCTCAATTGCAGACGCTGTCTGTGAAGTGGACTCTGCTGAATGCGAGGCCCAACCTAACCCTAACCCTACATGGAATTTTTCTTCGCTAGACATTCTTTATCTGAAGCGAATAGAGAACATTGTATGTTATAAATATAGATTTTATGCAGAGTATGACTGTCGACGCAACAGAAAAGACTTTCACCTGCAAATTATTTGCTAAAATTGTAAGATCAATGAAAAATACAAGGAATCAATTTCAGCAGTCGTTGAATTGCCAGTACGCTAAAATAATTTATCTAAATAGAGATTTAAACTAGCATTTGCACACCTCGCACCTTGGTGTGTAATGGGTTTGCCGAAGAGGTGGAAGGTCAATCAGCAACTCTCATAAATTCATGTAATATATGAGATCAATTGGTAAAGCTATTAAATAAGTGATGTTTCTCATTATAAAAAAAAATCTTTTATGTAGTCTTTTTATTTCTTTCCTTCTTTTCATTTTTTTTATTCTTTTCTCTTGTCTCTTTTATATATAAATAGTGATTGAGTTTGTATTAAGTGTCACCAATTAAATTTACATTCATAATTTCTTAGATGTTGATCACATTTTAAGTAGTGTAAGTTTCACGTCTTCATGTCTTTTTACCTAAAAATTGATGAGCAAAGTCCTTAGTGTATGTCATTTAAAACTTGCAAGCATATGACTATATCCACATGGAGATGTGTGGACCAATTAGTAGTCTATAGATCGACAAAGATGTTGACACTTACTATGGTGTTATATCTTTAATAAATCTTGGACCAATTGTGATAGTTTAATTAAATATTAAATTCTTTATAATCAATATTTTTGTCCTTGTCTTGATTTTTAGAGTCGTGTGTGCACTATCATTTAGTGCCCTTATCCGCATATCCTTCTCAAGATAGAAGACATCTAAGGGATCAAAACATAAAATAAAGGGATAATCTATGTGGAGTTACATTTTTACATTTGTTAAAGCAAAGTTTGCATAACTGTGCTTGGAAAGATGGGGCCAAGAACAACACTAGTCTCCAATAATCTCTTTTCTCAATGATTTCTTTATAGAGTGCACCTTCCTTTTAGTGTAAATTAGATTGGTAAGCTTCAACAAGAGTTGCTTATAAATAAGTTATTGTTCATATAAATTAGTAGTATCAATTACAACACCAACTAATCGAAATTGAGCATAATTGTTGGTTTCTCATTGTAGCTTCTTAGCAATTGTGTGTTTCTTCTATTCATTTTTTATTACTAGTATTCTTCTATATATATCCTTGTGATTACTTGTAGTAATTTTGAATTCACATTAAACTTATAAGTTTAAGAGGAGGGAATTTGTGCATTACCTTTGGATTTGTATGTTAAACTATTAGAGTTTTTGTGAATAATGTCATTGTGAGGTCTTTAAGTCCAATTAGTAGATCATTAAGTCAATGATTTTCTACACTCAGTGTTCCTCTACATGGAAATGTGGTAGCTTTGAATTGTTGACATGCTCAAAATTTGATTACTTTGAGTTCAAGATCCAAGTGTTACCAACTAGATTCAAGTTCATAATCCATACCATCTCATTGCTCTTTAAGTAGTGCATGTTTCATGTTATAAAGCTTCATTACTTCTTATCAAAAATGATGGGTGAAGTCCTTTATAGCCAATTAACCAACAAGGACCTCAACATAGGTTGACATGTAGGTATGATGGATACCATATAGCATAGACTTTATTTTCTCAAAACAATTCTAATATTAAGTTATGTTAAATCATATGTTTGAACTTGATACTTATATGATTGTGTGATGGTAGAAATGGGCCCTTCTTTGTAATAAGATGAAACGTTCATAGTTTCTAATATACTAAATTCTAGTTCATTGGTGTATTGACAAGTATATATATATTAGAAGAATAATTTATCTATTCAACTATACACAATCTACATATATTGGAAATTACTAATATCAAAGCAACTCTTAGGCAAGCAACAGGCATAAGTAAATCCAAATTTTTCTTTTAAAGAGAATGTGTATCTTTACTACAAATTTTACATTTTTTCTTTGGTTTGTTGTTATTAAAATTCATGCACCGTGGAGAGGGGAATATAAAAAGAGAGATAGAGAATGAGAGAGGTAAAATAGATAAAGGGAAAGATGTAGAAAAGTAGGAGAAGGGGCAAGAGAAAAAGAGGAAAAAGAGATATCTAGGAGACAAGGAGAATCTATATAAAGATTAAAGTGTAGATAGAGAGATAAAAGGCCCGAGAGAGATAGAGATAGAGAAACATAGAGAAAGTAAGTGAGATTGATAAAGAGAGGAATGGAGAGGTAGGGCAAGAGACAAAAATAAAAGATATAAAGGGAAATAGAGAAATAAAAGAGGCTAACTTTTGATCAATTATTTTATGCCAACAATCCAAAGATGGAACATGTCCACATTGATATATATATATATATATATATATCCCTTTCTCTCTCTCTCCTATGTTTTATGTCTCTCCCTCTCTATCAATCTATCTCTCTTTCTCTATGTCTCTTTATTTATCTCTATCTCTCTATCTCTCTACCTCTCTAGATCTCTGTCTCTATCTTTATCTCTCTATTCTTCTTTAATCAAATACAATTGATAGTTGTAAAAATAATTTCCACAACATCTTCTAGCATCCTCCTTGCCTATACAAAAATGGGTGCTTTGGAAAATGGTATGAAGATCTATCAAAACATAAAGGAGAGAGAAATTTTATGATATATTATAGTTAATACTACTCAAGTGTAGATGTGTAATCAAACCATGTAAGCATAGATAGGATATGAAAATTATTTAATAGAATGCCCCAAAGATGTGATCTCATGGCTTACTACGATTGTAGAATATGCATAAAATATATTTGTTGAAACTTTATTAGAAACTTTCAAGCAAATACAAATGAAATGTGTATAAAGTTAGTATCAAAATCTTCTACTTGCTTTCTCCTTTCCTGTACCAAAATAGGAGCTTACAAAAAAGTATGGTATTTATCAAAGCATAATGAAAGGGAGATTTTTTGTTAGATTTTATAGAGCATGGTAGACATGTAAGAAAACTATGGAACTATAAACATGGCACTTCGACTATCTGCCATAATGCCTCAAATAGATACACAATGATTGTATGATATGCATTGTCTTCAACAAAATAGGAAAAAACAGAATTACAATATTTTGTATGGTGAATGGTTATAATAGCTCAATTTTTATACAATATACAAATTTGAATAAGAAGTTATTGTTCACTTAGAGAAATCAAAATCTTCTTGACTAGTAGAGCTTAAGTTGACCTTTTAAGTATATGTATAGGGAATTTTATATGTCACCATTGCCAACTCAACACTCCATACCTTGTGCTTCTTTGATATTCTTTATCCTTTTACTCTATAGATATAGTTGTATGGGGGAATCTTTCTAAAACTATTGTCACTTTCATGAAAAAATCATTAAACCTATGGGATTTTTTCTCATTATGGATGTGGGATATTATTTGCAAAGGGTGTCTTCTCCTTCTTTTTGTCCTCACATCTTAATTTGGGGTTCCACACATTATAAGGGATTAAAAAGAAAATTAAATAGCCTCCAAGTTGTAAGGTAACTATCAATCTAACATTCAATTTTTAATTTTTTCAATTGTTTAGAAATTCTTGGGTTGAAGTTGAATTTTAATTACTTTGGCAGACTTATTACTTCAATATATGTTTGTTGAATTGAAGCTCCAAATTTGAATATTTTTTGATAGTTTAATCTCTAGTGGTTACAATACATTATTGAGAGAGCTTGGTGATGTGGATCAACACATTTGAGAGTCTCTATCTTGCATATGTAGAGAGTTTCAAATACCTTCAAGAAATTCTATAGTCTATTCCTTGATGAAGCTACATAAATTTCTATATAAAACATATAAAAAATTAAATCTAGGAACAATTAAGATTGATTTCATCATTTTGTGCACTTCTCAAATAATCCAAACCATTAATGTGGAAATTATGTGGACCAAAGAGTTTTATCGTCTTGTACTTTTTAGAGTAAGTAGCAATATTAATTGTCAAAATTATCTCTCTGAGTCTCTCTCTCTCTATATATATGTACATATCTTTCTCTCATTCTCTATTTTCTCTATATATCTCTCCATGCCTATCGAACTACCTTCCATCACCTCTCATTCATCTCTTTAGAAGGCTAGTTAAGTTGTTAAACTTTTTATAAATAAATTTAAATAAAATATTATGTAAAAATATATAAATATTATATTATATTTTAATTTAAATAATAGTGTGTATAAAACTATATTATATATAAAATTTAAATTTAATAATGTACATTAAATTTCATTTATCATTTATAATAATAAATATAATTTGAATTTATTTTTTAAATAAATCTAATATATATAAATAATAAGTATAAAGAAATACTAAACATATATATCAATATTTTAATTAATATTATATGTAAAAGTTATATTATATATGGAGAAAGAAAGAAAATAAAATAATTAAAATTCATTTATATTTGAATTATGATCTTATTTAAAAAAATGAGGTCACGAGGCATAGTAGATCATAGGCAAAGTGCAAAGCAAAAGGAAAGGGAGTAGAAATTGGATTCTCAGGCATATGTGTATATTGATTTAACCAAAATCGTTGAAGGGGACATTGGAGAATTAGATAAGGCAATTATTGGGAAGTTCATCAGAATCAAACCTTCCAGATTGGAGATACACAGATGGATTGACGAACATTTGCCAAGTTGTTCCATCCTCAACTTTCTCCCCAAAAACTTCTTTGTGGCAATGTCCTAAATAGAGAATGAGAGAGAACAAATAATTGATACAAATTCTTGAGAAAAAGACACAGCATAACTTTATTTACAAAGATAGGAAGAAATTTTTACCCACTGAAAACAAACCTCATGGATGCACTGGTTTGGTTGAGGCTCTACAACTTACCATTTGAAATTATTGGTAAGGCGAATGTTTAACTAAATTTAGGACAATCTTGGAAGAACAATCTAAGTAGGCATGTGAAATGTGGAAACCCTAATTTATGCTAGGATCATAATTATAGCAATATATGTGATCCTAAAGTGAATCAAACTCATCACATTTGTTGGTGTTTGGGATCAATAAATCATAGTTGAAGAACCTATATTTTATTGCAAAAGATGCAGTTAGAGACAATAAAAACTCATGTCAAGGACCACCCCCAATTCCAAATATAGAGTGGATACGAAAAAGGAACCCAACAATAGACAAAGATGTTGAAGGGTTTGAAAGAAGAAATGAGGCACAAGTGCCCAATCAAGAGGTTTTAAACAAAGAATCAAAATTTGTCAAGGAACTGATAAATGGGCCTGAAACAAAAAATCAAGTATCCGAATGAACAATTATTCCTTATAAACAAGACATAATGACTAATCAAACACAAAAATTAGAAGGATCAAAGTCTAAGGAAGAAGAAACAATGGAAAATTTTGATATGGTGGATCCAAGATGAATCAATCAATTGACTACAAAAAATTTTGAATCAAGGGAGCAAAAAAGAAAGGCCATAAGAAGGTGAAGGAAATCCAATAAAGAAAGAAGGGAAGAGGAAGCTCTATTTGAGGAACAAAAATACATTAAGACCTACCCGGTAAGATTAGGGTAGCCAATGAAGATACGTGAAATGTTAGGAACATTAACACCCCTAATGTTAGATAAAGTTTCAATTAAACCACCAATTGATTGACTATGTACTGCTACAAGAAACAAAATTAAATTCAAAAGAAGTAGAGATATTCCTAAAACACTGCAAAGGATGGTCGAGTCATTTCATGGAAGGAACGGGTCCCTCTGAGGGTCTTGGAATAATGTGGAAAGTTGGAAGATTGGGGATCAATATACTTGGAACCAATATTATCTGGAAACTCACAAAGGTACACAGTTTTTCTTCAAATTGTGAATTTTTGCTTTTTAATATATACAGGCTGACAAAACTAGTATTGAAAAAAGTATTATGGAACAGTATCGAGATTGAATTAAATAACCTAGAGGCCTGAAGGAGAGTGTCATTAGCGGTGATTTTAATGCAATTTTAGATTTATTTGAAAAACTTGGGGGGACTGGAAGAATATCACAATCCCAAGAAGACTTCAAAAATTTTGTAAACCGAACAGGATTAGTTGATATTTAGTGCCAACCAATGGTAGTTTTACTTCGAACAATAGGCAAAAGGGGTTTACAAAATAAATAAATATTGGATCACTTTCTGATCAAACTCAATTGGACCCAATCACCCATTGTTGTCACAGCCAATATCTGTCCCATATCTTTATCTGACCATTTTCTTGTGTCTTTGGATCTAGCAGAAGAAATGTCAAAACTACGAAGTGAATTTCAGTTCGAAAATATGTGGTTGTGCCACGAGGATATGTGCGGATTACTCAAAATTTGGTGGCTGGAATATGTAGATGTGGTTGGTTCAAATATGTTTGTGTTTACCAAAAAGTTGCAACACATCAAAGAAAGGTTAAAGCAATCGAATAAAACTACCTTCAAAAACATTTTTGAGAAGGAAAGAATTGAAGGTGAAATAGAAGAACTGAATAAGAAACTCGTTACAAATGGTATGTTTCAAGAGAATTATGTAATGTAAAAATTATTATTAGTGGAATACAATGAAATTTGAGCGAGAGAAGAATGTTATTAGCGATCAAAATTTAGAGAAACTTGACTAGCTGAAGGTGATACGAACACAAATTTTTTCATAACTCAACAAAAATGAAGAGATTATATAAAAATATTTCGTAGATAAAGAATACTGAAGGAAATACACTTACAAAAATAGAAGAAATACAGAATAAAGGTACTCGACACTTTCACTAATTGCTAATAGGACAAGGTGAATCTAAACCCAACCAAAACTATTTCATAAACTATATTTCGACCATGGTACAGAATAGGGAAAATGATATTTTGATGGCACTTGTTGAAGAAGATGAGGTAAAAACTACTCTGTTTCAATTACATCTTGACATTGAATCTCTGAGACTCAATGGTTTTTCGATATTATTGTACCAAACTTGTTGGAACTTCATGAAGAAAGGTATTTGTGAGGTGGTTGAAGAATCAAGGAAATCTAGGAAAATCTAAAACAATAAACAACACCAATATTGCTTTAATCCCAAAGAAAGAGATATCTTAAAACCTTAGCTATAACCTTCTATATCGTATTGCAGAGTGATATTGGTATATAATTTGCATGCAAATTATATACCAATATCACTCTGCAATACAATACACAAGGTTATAACTAAGGTTATAGCAAATAGACTTAAAAAGATTCTTCCAACAATCATAACAATGGAGTAAAGTGGATTTGTTCTTGGTGGAAATATCATTAATTGGATAGTAATAGCACAAGAGGCAATTCATACCATCAAAAAATGATAACCTCAAAGCAATGATTTTGAAACTTGATGGGAGTCAAGCCTATGATAGAGTTAGATGGAGGTTTCTTATGAAGATAATGGAAAAATTTGGGTTTAATAAGAAATGGTTACAATGGGTCTATGCATGCATTTTAACTCCAAGATACTCAATTCTCATCAATAGATCTCCTTGCAGTTTTTTGAAGGAGCAAAGGGAATTAGAAAAGGGGATCCCTTATCCTCATTCTTATTTGTAATAATGGTAGACACAGTTAGCAAGGGTATATTCCAAAAGGTTGCAAATGGACAATTGAAAGGAATAATAGTTATAGAAAATATTACACCTCTATCACATCGGCTATTTACTGATGTCACACTCCTATATGGATTATCAACGCTCTAAGAATTTAGGAAGTAACAGAGAGAACCTTGAAGGAATGCACTATATTTTTGGGCCAACTGATCGATAAGGATAAATCCTGCATATATTTCTTCATCCCTCGTAAAACAACTCAATGTGGTCTAGCAAGTATAGTTGGGTTTATCGTTGGAGAACTTCCAAGAACATGTCTTGGTATCAAGAACACCTCATTGGTCTGAAATCTTATCAAAATACAACAAAAAATTGAAGGCTTGGCATGGCAGATGGCTAACTTTAGCAGAGAGAATAACGATGATCAGATTTATCATTTTTGTGATTTATATTTATATGATGTCCTATGTTTGACTAACAACCAAAGTTGAAAAGTAAATTAACAAGGTACATTGATGATTTATCTGGGAGGGATTGAACAATGAGAGTAGGAGCTCTTAATCGTTTGGGATATTAGGAAGAAAAGTAAACAAAATGGAGGTGTTGCAATTAGAGATGCCCACAAACAGAATTTGGCATTGGGCACCAAACTGACATGACAAATTATTAGAAAACCGAATGCACTTTAGTGTCAAATATTAAAGAAGAAATACTTGGGTTGCAATGATGTACACTACATTGTGACTATGGCAATTTGTGAGTTTCAAAATATAAAGGTAGGTAAGAAGAAGAAGTGGAATTTCACAAATTGGGATAACAACAACCTTTCCACTTGGCATCTTCTGAAAATCCCAAATGAATGTCTCAATGTTCAAAACAAAGATGTTGAACAAAGGAGGGCTGAGTGGCAACTCCCACCAAATGGATGTTTAAAGCTAAATTTTGATGGTGTCTCACATGGGAATTCGAGTGTATCTGATGTTGGTTTTATCATACATAAAGAGTTGGGACAACTATGTTGAGTTGGTGCGATCAAATTGGAAAATGGAACTAATAACAATGTTGAATTTAAAGCACTAATAGAAGGGCTCACAGCATCCATGGACAAAAACCTTAGACCACTAGACATTGAAAAGGATTCTTTAGCAGTGGTAAAGACAATTATAAAAAACAAAAAATCAACTGGATATTAGGAAATAAACTAGTAGAGACGATAAGATTCTTAGAAGAAATTAGCAAATATACAATCAAACATGTATTTAGAGAGGTAAACAAAGTCACATACTACTTATCAAACTTGGCAATTGATCAAGTAGAAGCTAGAAAAGTATTGAGCAGGATGGAATATTGGGATGGACTTGCAGAAATCATAAAGCATCTGTGTGATGGTTTTTGGGGCAATGACACGAGGGAACAAATTACTCTCGGTCATTTGGGTCTAGAAATTTGTAGGAAGGACAAGACAATCTTGAAGTGGATCACTGGTGATGTTTTGTCAGATAAGATTTTGCTACATAACCAAAACATAAGAACAAAAAAAAATTAATCTTAGACCTACTTTTCTCGAACCAAAATACAGAAAGGTGGCGTCTATGTGAATATCGATGACATGTAAGGATATATGGTGAACCGACAAGAAGGACGAATACTGTGGTGTTTCTTGCTATTTCAGTGAGCATAAAAAGAAGTGAAATCCTAGATCTTTGTAATATGAACTACACGATCACTCAAGCAAGAAAGGGGAATATAATATGAAACTTTTATCCAAAAAATAACAGTCAATTCCAAATTGGGTGACATACATCACAAGATCTTCCCGAATCCACATGTGCTTATCAAAATCTATACAAGATCGTCTAGGGGATAGACAATTTTTGGTAACTGAGTATTAAGAAAAAGGGATCTCGAACTTTATAAAATGCAAAATGTAGGCTCAAACTGCATGGCAAGCATGATGAATGATATGTTGAAGATCTCGAATGTCCCCTGTGATTGTAAAGATGATGTTAAAAAACAACTGAACAAAATTTTCAAGCTAATATTTAAGGTGGATGAGGAGGCAATCACTGCAATTATTGGTGCAAATTATGTGCAGAGAGCTCACATCCATAGTGATGAACTACTGGAGTGGTTTCTTTACAACGTGGTCAAAACTTTGGGAAACTTTGAATGGGCTAGAAAAAAAGTGTACATCTGTGAATGACAAATATCAAGAAGAATTCATTGGAATTTTGGTCACATTAAGCAAGGACTCTAAAAAGGTCTTGTGGGAGATTCAATCTACATAGAAACTAAAAGGAAGAATGAGAAGATGAAACAAGCAATAACACTCACGAAGGAAGGATTTGGTAGGAACAACATGGTCATATATACTTTCCATTTATCACACTACAATACTTTGTTTACTGTTTCTCAATTAAAAAGAATCCAAACTATAATTAAGAGGTTGAGAACCCTCTTCTTTAGTCTTGCCTAATATCAGACAATATTTTGTAACCTTTTTCTTTCAGTTTAATAGAAAGGGAATTGTCCCCATGACAACAATTTTCTAATATATATAACTTGTATATCATATAAAAGCATAAATTATATATATATAAAATATAACTAAATATTAAACATATATATATCTAATATAAATAAAAGACAATCATTAATTAAAAATATTTATAAGATGTAATAATAAATTGAATTTACCAATAAATATACATAAATATTTAATATTTAATATACTGAAAATAAATATTAATTATTTTTTTAAAACACTCATAAATATTTAATAACTATCAAAATGTGTCAAATGAAAGAAAGCATTAGGTAGCAATTTGAGTTTATTGCAAATTTATATACTTCCTTTTTTTAATCAACCAATTTAGGCCCAATAAATGGAGAAAAGGGGCTTGCCATGCTTTTCAACTAATCAAAACCAAGTTGAATCAAGATTAAAATATTATATTTATTTAAAAATAGAAGTAAATAGAGAATTTATCTAAACATTAAAAGATCTTTCGTAATTATTTTGTGTTAGAATTGTGAAAAACACGAGCCAAAGGATCAAACAACAAACAAAGACATATTTCACACAAGAGATCTGGAAACAAGATGTGCAATATTCCTCAACAAGAAAAAGCTACAGAAGAACCTCAAGAAACTTCAAGGAAAATAAAATTCCTCAAAGCTTGAGAGTTTGAGAGCACAAAAGAGAAAAGATCAAAGTGATAATAGCATGAGGGTTGAGTTGTATATAGGAGCAACCCTAAATGGTAAAAGGGTTAGATCAGGACAAGTGTCAACATCACATGCGATGAGACAAAATGATCTAATAATAGCTCACTTCAGTTCACATAGAAAATCACTTAGTTAACTTAATAAAGAACTCTTAAGTTTAGCATAAGTGCATGAGAAGAAATTAGAATAATAATCAATAAAAGATTAATTAATTATTAGCTAATGCACAATTTCTCTAACACCTCCCCTTAAGATGAACTTAGAGAGTAGCTAAAAACCCTAAAAAGAAAGAATGCATGATGGGTTTTGGCAAGCAAGGCCTGGTTAGGTACCCATGTACAAACAAAAGATCTCTAACAATTAGAAAAAAAAAACACATGGGAAAACTCCTCTCCAAAAGAGAGAAAGGCGAATGAAGGACTAAAGGGCCTCCAAATCAAAGTGTGAAGAATAAGAAGCCTTCAACCAAAATAATGTCCCAAAAAAAAGTAACATGCAGAACATCACTAAAGCACGAAGAATCTATAGACAATTATTGAATAATGACTGCTATAGTGTCGAAATGAAGAACCTCCTATGAAACAAATGATGATCAAGATCAAGATAACAAGAAACTACATGAGTGCCCTCAATGACACTTCTCAAATCAGATGGAAAACAAAGGGAAAACATTTGGAACCCGAAGATACAAACGACACATGAATCTATATGAGTGACCAAAAAATTACACTACTCAGCATGCAAGATGCAAGTTGAAAATATAGGTACTAGTAGTCTCTAATCAACTAAAAAAGGAAGGTCACCTCCAAAAACAAGAATGTAGGAATGTCCATTTGGTAAATGATCCATCTCATTGAAATGCATGTAACCAGTCGCTGATGTATGTTGCATCTGAAAGTACATAGGAACAAGAACTAGATACATAGATCACTCCAAACTACGAAACCAAGGAAACATAAGCACCAACAGTAGAACCCACCCCCCATAATGTTGAAAAGGGAGGGCCAAGACAGGTACAATAAAACTATGTGAAACCAAGAAGTGCATGTAGGAGAAACAACCTATAAATAAAAGGGTGTGCAAACTAAGACGCACACGCATGAGACAAGAATCACTAGGATTCATTGTTGTTGTGGAAGGGACACTCACTTGACAAAGGTGTGATGGAAAACCAAAGGAAAACATCAACCCCCCCATGACACTTTATATCATAGTGTGATTACAAAAGGCACAGTTCATGATGTACAAAATCCCCAAAAAGTCCTCAAAGCTTGAGAGTTTGAGAGTATAGAAGAGAAAAGATCAGAGTGATAATACAATGAGGGTTGAGTGTTATATATGAGCAACCCTAAATGGTAAAGGGATTAGATCAGGACAAGTTTCAACATGCAATGCAATGCAATGGAATGATCTAATAATAGCTCACTTTAGTTAACATAGAAAAGTACTTAGTTAACTTAAAGAACTAAGTTTAGCTTAAGTGCATGAGAATAAATTAGACTAATAATCAATTAAAATTGTGAAAAACATGAGCCATAGGATCAAACAATGAACAAAGATACCTTCCACACAAGAGATCTATAAAAATATGTACAATATTCCTAACAAGAAAAAGTTACAAAAGAACCTCAAGAAACCTCAAGGAAAACAAAAGTCCTCAAAGCTTGAGAGTTCGAGAGTACAAAAGAGAAAATCTCAGAGTGATAATACAATGAGGTTTGAGTGTTATATAAGAGCAACCATAAATGGTAAATGGATTAGATCAGGACAAGTGTCAACATCACATGCGATGAAACAAAATGATCTAATAATAACTCACTTCAGTTAACATATAAAAGCACTTAGTTAACTTAATAAAGAACTCTTAAGTTTAGCTTAAGTGCATGAGAATAAATTAGACTAATAATCAATTAAAGATTAATTAATTATTAGCTAATGCATGATTACTCTAACATTTGTTTCCAAAAAACTAATGCAAGCTAATTGGCTTTGATGAAAACTACAAACAGTTTAGAGACAAACTCTCTGAGCCCAAAGCTTTGTCTAACCAAAATTAGACACTAGTCATGATGTAGCCTCTTAGACTAAGTGATTGCCATTTACTCATAAAAATTTCCGAGTTGTAGCCTCCTTCATGGGATAAAACTGAATGAGCATGGCTAGAAACTTGTTAATATATGTACAATGCTACAATATAAACAGAGGCTTGAAGTTAAAATCCATGAGATCATAGTTAATACAAAGATCAGACATGTATTGGTTTTTTATTTGTGAGTGTTGGTATAGAAACCATGTTAAGGACTAGTAGCTCAAAGAATACAACATCCATAGTGCATACAATAGGTCCTAAATTTTAGTCTTAATTGGTCCATGGAAAATTCAACTTAACATCTAGATAAGGAATCTGAAGGATTGGGTCTTTTTCATTGATACTCAAATTTGATGTCAAAGTAAGTACAAGAAATTAGGCCCATGAAGAGGGGAAGTTTTGGCCAAAAAATATGTCGAAAGAGGTACCCGTTACCTTTTTAGGAACAAGATCCTGAGCCTTAGATCGAGATCTCATTCCTAAATGGGTGCCCATTTTAAAGTGAGTACCTATTCTATTTTTAGAACGGGTACCTGTTTTAAAAAAATTAAAATCTTAACCCACTTTTTGATTTGGTCTTAGTCTTGAGAAAGGTTTGGTAACTCAACCCTTAGCATTTGGCCTGCAACTAAAAAACTAAGGCAATGTCAAGAGAAATATCTGACTTTGGCACTATAACAGTTGATGGAGGTTTTTAGAATTGGTTCATGGAATTAAAATCAATTATAGATCACGATGTATAGTTTCTAAGTATTTTTTTTTTTTATGATTGGATGATGTTTTCTATTTTGTAATTAATTTATAAGAAAACTGATCCATAAAACATGAAATGCCAAGCTTTTTTAGTTTTTTAATAACTTTTAATCTGTTATTTTTTTATAAAAAAATTATATGACATCAATCTACAAACAAACAATTCTCTACACAATGAAAAAAAATTCAAAAAATGATTAGTTTAGGTCAAATTATGGTGTTGATACACATTGGTTTTCAAAAACAACAATTAGGGCCAATAAAAATTAATAAAGAAATATTATAAAAATTATGAAAAATATCCTCATCAATCTTCATCTTGTTACACATCTTTCCCCAAAAGGAATTAGAAAAATACATTTTTAATTCAAATTATGGTGTTCGTACACGTGCATGGTATGGTCCTAAAAAGTCTTTTAAAAAGTGGTTTTTATACATGTCTATTAAAATTAATTTTATCATATGGATATTAGAATAAATTATATATTTGGAAACTAGACTCAAAATACTAAATTTCATATTACTAAAAAATTTTAAGATTCAAAATGTAAGTGCTTCAAATTTTTAGTCGAAGTGTGACAAATTCTTAAAATTGGGAAAAACACTTCCACTTTTTGAACATTTTGTGGACCCAACTTCTTGCACATGCCTTGCCTAGACAATGAAACACTTGCTTGATATTATTATCATCCTCATTAATATTGAGAAAATAATCATCAGAAAAATGACCATTGACCATTTAGCTACGAGAATTAGGAAGATAAATCCCCTTGACTAGGGAATGAGAAACTAAATGGGCTAAAAGATATCCAAAACCTTTAGACGAAAAAACATATAGAGATAGAGCAAGAGGATAACCTTAATGAATAAACTATAAAATCCAAAAAGGTTAAGATTTTTTACCATTAAAAGTAATACAAGTTGAGGTGTTTGTGAACAACATTTACATTGACAAAAATGAGTTGAGGTCCAAATCAAAGAGTTTGAAGCATAGAAAAAATAAATGACCATTCAATATAGTTGTAGGCTTTGGAAAAATTGAACTTAATGAAGATGGTAGGTTGTTGCGAATGCCAAGCCCAATCCATACTCTCCCAAACAAAAATAATATTATCTAAAATAAATCTAAATTCAATGAAGCTAATTTTCTTAGTGTAGATCAATTGCGGAAGGATAGGCCAAAGCTTAAGATCTAATCATTTGGTAATAATTTTATAAGACACATTCAAAAGGGTAATATTCCTCCAATTGTAAATATCTTTCGAATCTCTAGATTTAGGTACACTACAGCAGAACAGGCAAATAGCGCCTAAAATAGTACCAGATTTTAGTGTATTTCAGTTCACGAATTGGGCGATCTGGCTAGCGCAAATAGGCATGGTCTTCTCGGTACTGACTTTGGTGCCATTTTTTGCATCAGACGGTGCGTCGGACTTAGCACCATGGTTAGCGCCGGGAAATCATAGCGCCCCCTCTAGCACCGAAAATAGCGCCTCTGTTAGTGCCTGAAATAGCATCGAAAATAACACCTAAATTAGCGCCCAATTTGGCTTTTGGTTTTGCTTCTATGTCTACTCCCATTTTTGCTTCTAGTTTTTCTTCCAGTTTTGCTTCCATTTTTGCTTCCATTTTTGCTTCCACTTTTGCTTCTAGTTTTGCTTTCGATTTTGCTTCCAGTTTTACCTCCAATTTTGCTTTCGATTTTGCACCCACTTTTGCTTCCGGTTTTGCTTCCAATTTTTCTTTTGTTTTTGCTTCCAGGTTTGCTTCTTGTTTTTCTTCCAATTTTGCTTCCAAGTTTGCTTCTAGTTTTGCTTCCGATTTTGCTTCCAGGTTTATTTCCGATTTTGCTTCCAGTTTTGCTTCCAAGTTTGCTCTCAATTTTGCTTCCAGGTTTGCTTCCGGTTTTGCTTCCAATTTTTCTTCCATGATTGCTTATGGTTTGCTTCTAGTTTGGCTTCTATTGTTGCTTCATTTTTTGCTTCTAAAAATGCTTCTTGTTTTGCTTCCATTTATTAATTTAATATTTTTTATTTCAATTTAATTAGTTAAATATATCGTGCCTCTTAAATAACTCATATGATTATAGCTCGTAAGTAATTTAATTATTTAAATCATATGATTAAATAACAAGATAATTATTTTTTTTGGGTTGGTAACACGAAATTTTTGTATTGCTTGTAAAAATAAAAAAGTACATCTATTGTTCAGTGTCATTACCCACCAAAAGAGCTTAACACTTCTTTGATTTGTTCAATTACGTTCTGGAGGTGCCAAGCATTCATTTTACCTTTCATCACGACCTGAACTATTATTGTAACATGATCATCATCTATAATTAAAACAAGTGAGTCAAATTTAATTGAATTTGACAACATCCATCTTGAGCAGTAAATTAAAATCATCATACGTAATAAATATCCATCCAAAAATCATCGACCACTTTTAATATATATAAATTGACAAGTCAATACTGATAAGATCATCATCATATATAACTAAAACAAGTGAAAGTCAAATATGCCAGTACATCAAAAACATGTCAAAATGATACATGTCCAACAGTCGACATAAGTGAAAATGATACATGTACAAATGATATAAATAAAATTGATAAATTATGTAACTCAAACTGATACAAGTCAAGATGATACATGTCCAAATGATATAGTGAAAATGATCCATGTCAAAATGATACAACTCAATAATATAGTACTGTAGGCCATGAAAATGATACATATGATAGTAACCATGAAAAGAGTCATCATAACGATATATCAACAATGATCCATGATGCGGTCTATATGATCATGAATGTCACTGGTTACTACCACCAACTGTCTCGTCATCATCATCACCATCGTGATCATCGTCGTCATCGTCGTCGTCGTCATCATCATCGTCATCGGCCTCAGTGTCTTCTGTATCTGCGTCATCATCATCCTCTGCCATGTGATCTGTACCGGAAGAACCAATATTTTGTGGATCTATATCATGTTGAGGATCATCTTGATCTTTTGGAAGACCCATGTTCTGCAAAAAAGAAACATTTAGAATGAAAAGTTATTATTTATTTCATGCAATAATTTATTTTTTTGTTATATATCTAATATTACAACATATGAGACGAAACCATAATCATATTACATCATATCAAAGTGCACATACCATAATAAAATTTCAAAAAAGTTATAGCTAATACTGGTGAGTCGGGAGAAACTTCAGCTTTCAAAAACAAAGCCAATTAGGCTGGCAACATTGAAAATTAAATCCCTAGTTGTATTTATGTTAAGGAAATTTCCTTTAGATGCAAGGATTTAAAGCACATCAACCATGTTGTACAAATGATTAAATCCTAGAGACAATTTGTAGCAATGAAAGAGTCTAAAAATTATTAAATCCCTAGTAGTATTTATGTTAAGGAAATTTCCTTTAGATGCAAGGATTCAAAGCACATCAACCATGTGGTACAAATGATTAAATCCCAGAGACGATATGTAGCAATGAAAGAGTCTGAAAAGGCAGAGAAAGCTACACTGGTGACTCAGGAGAAACTTCATCTTTCAAAAACAAAGCCAATTAGGTTGGCAGACGTGTGGATCAGGCCAACATTTGGTGGAAGAGGATGAAAGATGGCTGGAACTCTGGAGGCCCACCATAATGGATTTCGGTATTCAACCATGAGAGCAGAAGAGAGAGTTGATATCATGTATCAAAACATTAAGCATGCATTCTTCCAGCCAGTGGAGAAGGAGATGATTACTTTGCTTCATTTTCATTTGCATAACCATATCATGGCGTGGGAACCAAGAAGACCAAGGATGCCCAGTTTTATGTGGAGGTAATGGATGTGGTCCAAACTTTAGGAGGGGCAAGAAGGTCAATGTATGATCCTAATGAAATTGAGGAAGAACAGCAAGAGACGGACAGGAAAAATAAAATCAATACAGAGTTTCAAGGATTTGTCAAGCAAGTAAGAGAGCTATGGGAGCAGCCTCATCTAAAATATTTTGAACTAGAGTTTGATATACCATTTAGAGAGCTTGGTTTTCATGGAGTTCCTTTCAAAGCCTCCGCTTTTATTGTTCCTACAATAAACTGTTTGGTAGAGTTGGTGGAATTAACTTTCTTAGTAATCACTATTAGTGAGATTGAGATTGTTAACCTTGAGAGAGTAGGACTTGGGCAAAAGGAATTTGATATAATGGCTATTGTTTTCAAAGACTTCAAGTGGGATGTACTCCGCATTGACGCCATTGTTAGGAAAATTTTGATTGTGGAACAAATTTTCCTAATGTCAAAGACTCGGAAGAGAATAGAGATATGCCTTTTAAAGTTTACAATTATGTCCATTAAGATGCACATGAAAGAAATAACAAAACAAAGAAATAACTCAAACACAACTGACACCAGATTTACGTGGGAAAACCCTTATGGGAGAAAAACCCACCACACCAAAAGAAGATCACTTGTATTACAGTAAACAAATTACATACAAGTTACAAACTCCTTTTTCAGATGACAATTTTCAGTAGCAATATTCCTCAGATCAACCTTGTACAGAATAACACTGTTACAATGCTTTCATACCAATATACAATGATATTCACCGAATAGACCACTCGACCATCTAACTATTTGAACCCTTCAAAGTTCATGTACGTTGCAATGTATAGCAACAACCATGTATGTTCCCTTCAACTACCAATCGGTTCAGTTCAACTTCCCTTACAGATCAACCGTCTAAACTTCTCAGGTGTTCAAACGACCTTTGTCCAAGTCAGCAGCAATAAGTCCAAGCGTTCTTCTCCTCTTCATACCGCACTACCGCTGGAAACTCAACATGCTCCCTTGGTGTGGCAATTTACCTCGCTACTGTTGAACAGATGAGACATTCCCGCGGTATGGCGGTGTCCACCGCTACACTGTCAAGAGATGCCTGCGGTATAGTGGTGTCCACCGCTCTACTGCTACACTGTCAAGATGATCCTGCGGTATGGCAGTGAGCTGCTCAAGCATCATACTACAAAGTTTTACCGTGCTACTGTTGCACACCTGTGGCATGGTTGTAACCGCACCACTGCAGCTCAAGGAAAGAGTACCCGCAGTATGGCAGTAACTGCTTTACCGCTGCAATCGATGAGAGGCTTTGTGGTATCACGGTAAGCTTCCCAATGACTAGACTGAAAGAGTTCACCATGCTACCGCGAACCGATCTGAACATCCCAACAGTATGGCGGTTCTACCGCGCTACCGTAGAGCAGGTTGAGAGCTCCTGCGGTATAGTGGTAACTACGCTACCACACCATAGTAAAAGGTCACCCGCAATTCAGAGGTAAATGACTTAAACGAAACACTTAAGAAATTTTCTGCTAGGTGACAGAACCAAGGCCTATACAAGTGATTTTTAGGCAGGTATTCTCAACAATCTCCCACTTGACGAAGAACTCACCCTTTTTAATTCATGAAGTCATTGAATATTCTGGACCCCAAGGCCCATCGAATTCGCACACCATCTAAACTTGTTTGTGCTCACTGGCTTCGTCAATGCATCAACTACATTCTTCAGAGTATCAACCTTATCTAAACTGACCTTTCCATCCTCCACCATATCTCGAACAAAGTGATATTGTACATCAATATGTTTCATCCTGGCATGGAAAGTTGGATTTTTTGCTAGACAAATAACACTCTGACTGTCACGATAAATAATAATCTGCCCTACATCAAAACCAATATCAGAACACAATCTTCTAAGCCAAATGGCTTCCTTACAAGCGTGAGTTGTTGCCATGTACTCAACCTCTATAGTAGATAAAGCGACTACAACCTATCGCTTGCTCATCCAACTAATTGTACCACCATTCAACATGAAAATATATCCACTAGTGGATCTTCTATTGTCAATGTCCCCTGCCCAATAAGAATCCACATATCCACGAATGTTGAGAGTTCTCTGTGATCTAACCAAATTGTCATGGTAACACAAAGCATATCCCGTAGTGCCCCTCAGATATCTAAACACCCATTTCACAACATCCCAATGTGTCCTTCCTAGATTCGCCATAAATCTGCTACGAACTCCCACTGCTTGGGCAATGTTTGGCCTTGTACAAACCATTGCATACATTAAACTGCCAACTACACTAGCATAAGGCAAGCTGGTCATGTCCTCCATCTTAATAGAATATGTTGGACAATCTTCAACAGATAGCTTCGTTCCCTGCAAAATCCGGTTGAGCCACAACTTTCTGCTTTTTTTGTCCCTGGTTATTTTCATTCCCAGAATATACCTAGTTGCACCAAGATCTTTCATTTCGAACTTTGTAGACAATTGAGACTTTAGATCAGAAATCATTGGCTTACTATTTCCTATGAACAACATATCATCAACATAGAGGGCAATAATAAGAACATAATCATTTTCAGTCTTATAGTACACACAATGATCTGATTTTGATCTTACAAATCCCAATGATAAAACAAATGTGTCAAATTTATGGTACCACATCCTAAGCGAATTTTTCAAACCATACAAAGATTTTTTCAACTTGCAAACCAGATTTTCTTTACCTTTTTTCACAAAGTGCTCAGGTTGGGACATATAAATTTCTTCTTCAAGGTCACCATGAAGAAATGTTGTCTTCACATCCATCTGCTCAATCTCCAAATCATATGTTGTTGCAAGTGACAAAAGAAATCTGATAGATGTCAGCTTTGCTACTGGAGAAAAAATTTCCCCATAATCAATTCCCTCTACATGGGAATAACCCTTTGCAACCAATCTCACTTTGTACTTCTCAATACTATTGTCCAGACCAATTTTCTTCTTAAACACCCATTTGCAGCCCAAGGCTTTCTACCTTCAGGCAATGGAACCAGATTCCAAGTTTCATTCTTCCTTAATGACACCATTTCTTCATTCATGGCTTCCAACCAAGAATCTGAATCATACATTTCAACTGCCTCTTTTACAGTCCTAAGCTCATCAGTATTAGTAAGCAAAGCATATGCACAACTAGACTCTAACATAGAGAATCCATACCTATCGGGTTGTTTCTTCTAATGTGTAGACCTCCTCACAGGTTGAGGTTGAGATTGTGGTTCCTCTTCTTGTTCAGAACTCTCAGAGCTGCTCGAACTCTCCTCACATTTAGGTACACTTTCAGTGTGTTGTTCCTCTTTTTCAGGAGTTAGAGGTATCTCAACAACATCATTTTTTTCTTCTTTTCCTTTCATCTCTGACTACAAATCAACTGAAGAAGGTTTCAATTCCCGGAAGATTACACTTTTGTTGTACAATACCTTCTTAGTCACAAGATTTCAAAGCTTGTATCCTTTCACACCAAGTCCATACACAATGAAGATACATTTTTCAGCTTTGTTGTCTAATTTAGATCTCTTTACATCTGACACATAAACATATGCTTTTCAACCAAAGACACAAATATGTCTCAAAGAGGGCTTCTTACCAGACCAAACTTCCATAGGCATTTTGTCAACAAGTGTTGACGAAGGAGACCTATTCGACAAGTAACATGTTGTAGCCACAGCCTCAGCCCAAAACTTCTGCTCTAGACCAACATCACTCAACATACTTCTAGACTTCTCCATCAACGTCCTATTTAACCTTTCAACAACTCTATTTTGTTGTGGAGTGTAAGGTGTTGTTTTATGCCTCTTAATCCCATGGTCTTTGCAATACCTTTCAAACTCATCCGAAAAAAACTCACCGCCATTGTCAATCCTTAGACACTTTATTTTTCTTCTAGTCTGATTTTCCACAATGTTTTTAAATTCCTTAAAACGACTGAACACTTCTGATTTACCTTTTAAAAAATACACAAATGCCCTTCTCAAATAATCATCAATGAAAGAAACATAATACTTAGACTTCGATAACGAAGGAACATCCACTGGACCACACACATCAGAATGAATATAATCCAGAGCACTAGAAGATTTATGAGGACTAGAGTAAAATGAAACACGGTGATGTTTACCATATATACAGTGTTCACAAAATTCAAATTCAAAGTTACAATCATCAAGCCCCTCAACCAGGCTTTTATTTTTCAAGGCTTTTAAACCTTTCTCACCAATGTGACTGAGCCTTTGATGCCAAAGCATAGTCTTTTTTGCTAGAAGTTTAACTTCCAAGGAATTTTCTCCAATACGAACATTTTCATTCTTCTCTTCACGAACAACCTTTTGTGACTTTGCAGAGACACTATTGCATTGAACAGCCAGTGCGTCCAGCTTGTACAGAGTACCAATTCGGGCACCCCTAGCCAGCACCATCGAGCCTCTAGTTATTTTACAACCATTACTTGAGAACGAGACTTGCACTCCAACATCATTCAACTTTCTTAAAAAAAGTAAATTTTGAGCCAGACCTGGTATATGCATTACGCCATCAATTCCCTTAATTCTTCCATGAAGAAACTGAATTTTGACTCTTCCACCACCAACTATTTCCAGAGATGAATCGCTTGCCAAATACACCTTTCCACCATCGTATTCTTCATACTTCGTAAACCATTCTCTTTGAGATGTCATATGGAAAGATGCTCCAGAATCAATCAGCCATACATCATCTGATGCCTGAGTTGCCAAGGCTGCAATGAAAGCATCTGCATTGCTCTGAGAAGAGTCATTGTCAGAAGAGTTCCTCTTCTTCTTCTTTTTCTCCTCTTTGCAATCCTTTCGGACATGACCAGGCTGCCCACAATTCCAACACTTCACTTTGGACTATTTTCCAGGAGACTTTGAACTCCCTTCTGATTTTGATTTGGACTTCTAGTCCTTCTTCTTGCCTTTTTCTTTCGATCTACCTCAAACAACCAGAGCCTCCTTTTCCATCTCAGAATATTTCGTTCTCATCTCTTTTGATAACAAAGAAGCAACCACATCCTCCATCTTGAAAGTGGTTGTCGTGCTCCCAATCGCCATCACCAAGTGATCCCAAGAATCTAGCAAAGAACATAACAATAACATACAACGATCTTCATCATCAATCTTCACACCTACAGATGTTAACTGAGAAATCAACGTGTTAAACGTATTTAAATGATCAGCAACAGATGTTCCTCCCTCCATTTTCAAAGAGTACAACTTCTTCCTTAAGAACAATTTATTTACCAAGGATTTACCCTGATAAATATCTCCAATCTTCTTCCACAACGAAGATACAGTCTTCTCTTCATGAGCGTTCAAGAGAACATAGTCTGCCAAATAGAGTCTTATCAACCCTTTTGCTTTTATGTCTGTGAGATCCCAATCTTCCTTCTTCATGCCAAAAGGTTTCGTTCCAGTCATAGCAGCCCAAAGATCACGATCCATCAACAGGTCTTCCATTTTAAGTTTCCACAACTCAAAATTACTGCCATTGAATTTCTCAATTTCAATCCTTCTAGACGTACTTGTCGTTGCCATCTCAAACTGTAATTAGAAAAATTTCAAGACTACTACAAAACTCCCACTGAACAAAAATTGACACAAAAAACCCAACCTATCCACAAGGATAACACAACTGACCAGGCTCTGATACCACTTGTTAGGAAAAATTCAATTGCAAAACAAATTTTTCTAATGTCAAAGACTCGGAAGAGAATAGAGATATGCCTTTTAAAGTTTACAATTACAGTTTATTAAGATGCACATGAAAGAAATAACAAAACAGAGAAATAAATCAAACACAATTGACACCAGATTTACGTGGGAGAACCCTTATGGGACAAAAACCCACCACACCAAAAGAAGATCACTTGTATTACAGTAAACAAATTGCATACAAGTTACATACTCCTTTTTCAGATGACAATTTTCAATAGCAATATTCCTTAGATCAACCTTGTAAAGAATAACACTGTTACAATGCTTTCATACCAACATACAATGATATTCACCAAACAGACCACTCGACCATCTAACCATTCGAACCCTTCAAAGTTCCCATACGTTGCAATGTATAGCAACAACCATGTCCGTTCCCTTCAACTACCAATCGGTTCAGTTCAACTTTCCCTGTAGATCAACCATCTAAACTTCCCAGGCGTTCAAACGACCTTTGTCCAAGTCAGCAGCAACAAGTCCAAGTGTTCTTCTCCTCTTCATACCGTGCTACCACTACGCACTCAACACGCTCCCACAGTGTGGTGGTTTACCTCACTACCGCTAAACAGATGAGACATTCTCGCGGTATGGCGGTATCCATCGCTCTACCGCTACGCTGTTGAGACGATCCCATGGTATGGTGGTGAGCTACTCAAGCATCATACTGCAAAGGTTTACCGTGCTATTGCCGCACACCCGATGACCACCTACGGCATGGTAGTAATTGTGCCACCGTAGCTCAAGGAAAGAGTACCTGCGGTATGCAGGTAACCGCTTTACCGCTGCAACCGATGAGAGGCTTTGTGGTATCACAGTAAGCTGCCCAACCACTAGACTGAAAGAGTTCATCGTGCTACCGCAAACCGATCTGAACATCCCAACAGTATGGCAATTCTACTGCACTATCGCAGGGTAGGTTGAGAGCTCCTGTTATATAGCGATAACCATGCTACCGCACCATAGTAAAAGGTCACCCACGGTTCAGAGGTAAATGACTTAAACGAAACACTTAAGAACTTTGTTGCTAGGTGACAGAACTAGGGCCTATACCAGTGAGTTTAAGACATGTATTCTCAACAACCATTCCTCAATCTTCACTTGATGACATCAAGGAATGGTTGAACTCCATGGATATAAAGTATTATGAAAGCAGAATGAACTTGAACTAGCGGCCAATTTTGAAGAGTATTACTAATGATCCAGATAAATTTATTGAAGATGGTGGTTGGGAATTTTTGAATATGGAAGCTAGTGATTATGATTCTGATAATTCAAAAGAGTCAAATCAAGGATATGAACCCTTCGATGTAGAAGAGGAATCAAAATCAGATTTCATGTAGCCACCATCAAGAGTGTTACAAGCCAACAAGATGGAAGGAATTCTTATATAAGGATAATTTTCAATGTTGCAGGTACTGGCTTTAATGCCAACTACAATGGCAACATTGAAATTCCCTAGTAGTATTTATGTTAAGGAAATTTCCTTTAGATGCAAGGATTCAAAACACATCAACCATGTGGTACAAATGATTAAATCCTAGAGATGATTTGTAGCAATGAAAGAGTCTAAAAATTCAGAGAGAGCTACACTGGTGACTCGTGAGAAACTTCAGCTTTCAAAAATAAAGCCAATTAGGCTGGCAGATGTGTGGATCAGGCCAGCATTTGGTGGAAGAGGATGAAAGATGACTAGAACTCTGGAGGCCCACCATAATGGATTTAGGTATTCAACCATGAGAGTAGAAGAGAGAGCTGATATCATGTATCAAAACATTAAGCATGCATTCTTCCAGCCAGCGGAGAAGGAGATGATTACTTTGCTTCATTTTCATTTGCATAACCATATCATGGCGTGGGAACCAAGAAGAGCAAGGATGTCCAGTTTTATGTGGAGGTAATGGATGTGGTCCAAACTTTAGGAGGGGAGATCCTGATGTCTGCCAAGAGGCATAAAGTCAGATGAATTAAGTTCACCTACATGTCTGCCAAAGTTTACTTCTAATTTTTATGATTGTTTTTCTTTCTGGTCATTTTGATGAGGATATATTCAGCCAATGTGTAAGCACCTTTTGTTTGTATCACAAACATATGTGCATTGCAATAATTCTGATTATCTATGGTCTACAACTATGTCATCTCACTTATTGGATCTTCTATTTCAATGTTTTATATGGCCTTCTTTGTTTGAGGTAGCACCTGACAATCCTACCTCCTTTCCTTAGCTGAGAAGTGGATTTGAATTTGGAAATACTGCACTGTAAAACTAGCTATGGTTTAAGGAGAGCTATTCTAGCTTTGTTTTTGACACCCTCAATCTTCAACAAGGACTTAGATGCATGGACTGAAATGCAAGCAAGCTTTCAAACTTAGATTTGAATGTGCATAATTTGATTGATTGTGGTTTTCATAGGCAGTTGTCTTTACATGACTATTCTAGATTGTTAATACATGTAATAGTGACTGCATCCTTATCAAGTTTGGCTACCCTTATTCAGAATGCATTGGTCTTTGGACTTGATACAAAGTTGTGCATTGTTATTCCATATGTGTAACATGTAGGACATTTAAGGGGTACAACATATATAAATTCAGTACTATCATAGAAGGAAAACTTACAGATGGTGAATCAAGAACAACAAAAAATGATTTTATTAGGGTTAATGCTTTCTTCCCCCATGCTGCTAATATTCTCGCCAAAATATGTTATTATTATCATTTCAACGCATCTCAAAATTCAATTTATTGATTATTTGTTAAACATTTCAGTTGTTTATGCAAATCATGCATATATGTTAATTCGATCAGTGTTATTACTTCGGTAGTTTGACTTCTATGAAAACCAGCCATTAGGCCATTATGTACGAGAGTGTGTTTGTGTTTTTAGTTATTGTTTCTGGATAGCTCTACTGGGTGTTGAGGACATTCCATTTATCTTTTGAATGTTAAGAAGTTAGAGTTTCAAGGATTTTTCAAGCGAGTAAGAGAGCTATGGGAACAACCTCATCTAAAATATTTTAAACTAGAGTTTGATATACCATTTAGAGAGCTTAGTTTTTATGGAGTTCCTTTCAAAGCCTCTGCTTTTATTGTTCCTACGGTAAACTGTTTGGTAGAGTTGATGGAATTACCTTTCTTAGTAATCGCTATTAGTGAGACTGAGAATTGTTAACCTTGAGAGAGTAGGACTTGGGCAAAAGGAATTTGATATGTCTATTGCTTTCAAAGACTTCAAGCGGGATGTACTCCACATGTACGCCATTCCTCAATCTTCGCTTGATGGCATCAAGGAATGGCTGAACTCCATGGATATAAAGTATTATGAAAGCAGAATGAACTTGAATTGGTGGCCAATTTTTAAGACTATTACTGATGATCCAAATAAATTTATTGAAGATGGTGGTTGGGAATTTTTTAATATGGAAGCTAGTGATTCTGATTCTGATAATTCAGAAGAGTCAGATCAAGGATACGAACCCTCTAATGTAGAAGAGAAATCAGAATAAAATGAGGAAGGTTCAGAAGGTGAATCTCTTATGGAGTCAGAGGAGGACGAAGAAGAAGAAGATTTTGAAGAGGAGGAAGGTAAAACATGGGATGAATTAGAAGCTGAAGCTAGAAATGCAGATAAGGAAAAAGGAGACAAGTCTGACAGTGAAGAGGAAAGGCGACAACGAAAGGTAAAAGCTACAGGGAAGTCTCGGGCACCTGATATTAGAGATTCAAGAGGAATGCCTGCCAAGAGGCATAAATTCAGATGAATTGAGTTCATCTACATCCTTCTACTATTTATTCATGCACATAAACGGTCATCTTGTAATCATAAGATTTGAGCTCTATTTACTCATCCTACCCATCAATAAAAAACTCAACACAAGATATGCAAATTGACATATTAACACAACAATATCCAACTAAGTTATTGAAACTCAACTATTGATACCTCGTTCTCCATCCAGATTACAAAATCATTCCACTTTTTGTTTTGTAACATATTCTTTTCAAATTTCTTTGGATGGCAGCCATATTTCTCCTCATGTCAAAGCATGGCACATGGACTAGTTAAACTAATTAATATGCAATCATTTACTTTTTCCAAGGAAATAAAAAAAATCATTTAACATATTAAATATACTTACAAATGTACAAATCAAGGCCTATAAACCTTTCTGGCCACTACGATGTGTGGCACAAAGTTTCTCAAGCCTAGCCTTGGAGGCCTTGTCCTGAAACATATACTAATTCAATTTAAATATGCACAAATAAAATTTAAATATCGTTTAATAAATTTGATATAATCTTATGAGCAAATTCAAATACCTACATACTCTTCTCACTGGACTTCCTTCGTGCATTGGACTTCTATGGCGGCATGCGAGTCTTCCTTCTGTTCCTGGTGGTGTTGCGGTGACTCCCCCAAGTCTTCTACCAATGGTGTGTGGTAGTGCGGTGACCACCGCTATCCCGCGACTCCTTCATCAGCTCTGTGCGGTAGAGCGGTTTTTACCGTGGTCGGCAAGTTGCTTCTTCCTTCTTGACATTAGTGCGGTGAAAGCTTCTGTGGTAGCATTTTTATTCACAGAGGAGGCCATGGAGGGAGGACGTGGATGACATAGAAATACTAAATCGCTAAGAGGAAAGTGGGTGGACATTGTAGCAGACAATAATGTTAATGACCATTCAAAATTATTTACAATCCATGTTTATGTAGCAGATGTGGACTTCTTATTTCGCTTGCACACTTATCTGAAAGACATAGGGTATTCACCATACATTTCCCTTGACAAAGCAAACATGTGCTTTCATTTATTTTTACTATATATCTCAGAAGTGAAATTGTTGTTACATAATGATGCATTGAGAAAATAATATATATAAAAAAATGCAAAGAAAATGTTTGAAATTTAACATGCAATCTACTGCTTTTTTTTTATCGATGATAATATTTGATTTTATTAATAATAATGCAGAATTTACATCAACTTCAAAAATTAAGTCTATCTAACAGCTTCTAAAATATGTCTGTTTAACCAACACAGTTCCCAACAAACCAAAAAAAAACTACTGAATCCACTTGTAAACAATCCTATCTACTATTACCCATACCCCATGTTGTTTACATTTTCAAATAAAAAATAGGGCTTAACCCCAGAAAATGTACAACAAAAACTAAGATATAAACTGTATTTTAACCAAAATTGAGCTTGAGTTTACGTGGAAGTGCCTGACGTGCTACCCAGTTGCATTGGGCATATTTCCTTGATTGGATTCAATCTTCTTCATTGGGCGCAAACCTTTCTTCTCTCGCAACTTTTCTCTGGCAACATCTTTGAGTCCCTCAATGACCGTCTTGACCTCCATTATTTCTACACAAAGTTTTAGGGCTTTCCATCCTAGCTCCGCTCCTTCTCTCCACATGGCTTTGGTGATTCCTTCTGGACACCTAATGAAGGGACAATTTATCTCTGCTACTTCAAGGTCCACATCTTCCATGCCTTCACTCACATCAAAGCCTTCTCCAGGTATAGCCCATTTCAAGATACTTTCCATATTCACTAAGAAATCATTGTGTACCAATGCCTTCATTACTTTCCTCACTTCCTCCACCGACTCTCCTAAGTCCAGCCCCCATGCCATGATCAATGAGTAAATATCCATATAATTAGTACGATATCTGTGCTTCAAATCTTCGAAGCCATTACCCATGATTTTTTGCACAGATTGCACCACCTTCACATCCTTGGAGAGGAACAATCCTCTCAGCCTCTTCACAGTTGCTTTGCCAACAAAAGGGTCCAATTTTCTCCTCGAATGTAGAGTGAAATTTGCCTCCATTTCTTCTCTAGTACACTAGCTTCCAAACTGCCTCACACCGTAGACCTGTTACATTCCTTGCCATTGCAAACCGAGAAGCATCATACGAAATGCCTTGTGTGTCTTTAAAACACATTCTATTGACAACCCTCACCATTAATGTCGAACGTACATCCAACATTGACAACAATACCTTCATCAATGCTTCAAGTCCTTTGGGAATTTAAAACACATTCCTCTACTTGCTAGTGTTAACTCCTTCCTGCATTAATTACAACCGACAAATTTCCTCCATAGGAATTCCACTAAAATATTCTATCTAAAGGAACCATCTTCAGAGCTTTTCCCTAAAATGAGGGTTGAAAACATTAGAAGAAAAGAAATACCATAATATCAAGACAAATGTCAAAAAGTATAATTAAAAAGACAAATCCTTACAATTGGACCTCAAATTGGACTAAACAATAACAACAAATGTGCCCTGATAAATCTTGCAGATTTAAACAACTTGAAAATACCACTTTGGAGACAGCAAAGCAATAAATAAGCATGAAAATCGACACAAAAATTGAACACTAAAAATGGATTATGAGTTATAATGTATCTGCTCCATTGTATTGCTCAAAATATAAACATACCTAACATGAGTTCTTTTGATATGAATAAGTGGATGAGATGGTCTTGTATCTATTCTAATCGATTGAAATTATGATGATATGATGATCAAAATCGGACCTTGGTTTCCCTATTTGTACGGGAAGCAACAAGCTTTAGTTTCGTTCACAAAAGTTACATTGTTTCTTAACTAAAGCATAATTAACATAACATAGAAACTTAAAAAGATAGGTTCATTCCAATTGTTGCCAAATATTAAATAACGCTTTTTTTTGTTGATAGGTAGAATATTTTGATGAAACACATACTAATACCCAAGATCCAACTAGGTTATTAAGATTTGGACGGGATGATTCAAACCATCCTTTAAACCATACCAGGGCGAAAAGAGAAAGATTGAAGAGAACACCGGGAAGTGTTTCACACTAGCTCAAGGTACAATCCAACCTGGTTATGACACTGATAGCAATCCAAATTTTCTTGAACCGTCCATACCCGAATGTTGCATCACAATCTATTCTTCCTGCACATAAAAATGCCACATATTAACCCCTTCTAAATAAAACTCAAAATACCATGAAACAATGAATCCCCTATATTAGTAAGTAAGTAGGTAGTCTATAGGGCATAGTTTGATTTTATACAAGGATTCTCATGAAAGGAATGTTCAAGTGACAGTGAATGAGTTGTTTGAGATTGCAACTGATGGTGCAATATCCAGTCTTAAAGGCAGTTAGCAAAGCATTAAATGTGCAAGAAAATCAAATTGTACACAACAAACAATTCATAATGTTATCTTCCATAATGCCTTAAGTTTGAAGACAAAAATCTCATCGTATCTTGATGAAAGTAGTGACCTTAATGGTCAATCAATGGCAACCATGATTTTAAAACATGGTATTGTGCTTATGGAGGCATTATGGAGGCATCATTTTAAGCAATGCGGTGAGTGGTGGTTTGGAACAATGGCAAGTATGAAGGACTTGCTTTATATGCATACTATGTAGTCTAGCTTAAGACAACATTCTTAGAAGATATTGAAGGTGGATTAGGGAACTCAAGGGTTACCATGATAAAGATTAAAGCAAAGACTGAGATCTATTTAAAAGCCACTATCATGAAGATATTAAAGATTTCAAATACAAAACCCTAGCAACTGGAGTAATGAACACAATGTGAAAGAGGACAGTGTGCTAGAGTATATTTAGGAGATCTCCACATTATCTAATCACAGGAAAATACATCATTTATTAATTTTTTTAAATTAAAAGAAATTATTCTAAACCCTATATAGGACACATTGATACTTCAAAAGCATTTGATTTATTTTTTTAAATTAGAAGAAGTCATTCTAAACCCTATATAGGATACATTGATACTTCAAAAGCATCTAAAGGAATTTGAGATTGTGCAAACATATGTCAATTAAATACCTAGATTACAAACAATAGTGTGAACATTGTAACCCTTGTTGATCAGAGCTAGAATTGATAAACAACAATGAATCCTATGCCTCCTATCACAATATCTCCTTACCATTCTCTGTCATTCTTTACTGAAACACCTCTCCATTTTGGTGGGCTACGCCTGAAAATAAGGTTTCAACAAAGGTTTTATTGTATGTTTATTAAAATGAAAACTCCATTCTGGCAGGTTATGCTTGAAAATAAGATTTCAACAAAAAAATTAGAGTATGTTTATTAGAGTTTTAGAGTATTTTGACTGGCTATATTCTTGATTCCTTAAATGATTTATTCAAATGGATTGTGATTGACTTGATTTGTTGCATTTAGTGCTGTAAATTATAATGATGCCATGATTACCATACTACCGCCATCTCTTATTATACCTGCTACGGTATGGCGATTTTTTGCCCTTCCCTTCTGTTGTTTACCACACTACCACCTTGCTCAAGGCTTCTTTCTACGGGGTTGCTGTGTATACCGCTCTATCGCATATGTTGCTCACCTTCCCAGTGGTATAGCGGTGTATTCTTTTGATCATTACTTGAAGACTGTCGATGAGACAATCTTATTTGTCTTACTAATATCTCAATGTCTCATTGACATTAGATCGTATGTTCCTCTGATGTTGTTTATCGGTGTTGATGAGACAAGTTAATATCTCTTGCCGATATGCCACTGTCTCATTGATATTTTCCTTCGGCAGTATTTCTTTATATATTGGTGTAACTCTACCATGTCGGGGTATAACTCTGCCATGTCAGGGAGACTCGTGATTATCACGGCGGTATGGCGGTGTTTTTCCCTTCCCTTCAACTATTTACTACACTACCGCCTTGTTCAAGGTCTTCTTACTGCAGGGTTGTGGTGTATACTGCTCTACCGCATATGTTGCTCACCTTCTTGATGGTCTAGTGGTGTATTCTTTTGATCATTACTTGAAGAGTGTCGATGAGATAATCTTATTTGTCTTACTGATATCTCAATGTCTCATCAACATTACTTCGTTATATCCAAGAGTTGTGTTTCATCAAGCACTTGTAGATATACCTTGTCGATGTGACGTAAGTGATTCTCTCCTTGATAAGCCCGTATCTTGTTGACATTTCATTGTTTTACATCATCGATGAGACATATAAATAAGTCTCTTTGACATAGGGGTGTCTAAACTGGCGCTAAACCTGAAGCTAAACTCGAAGCGAGAGTCGGAGCTAAAAGTGGTGCTAAACTCAGAGCCAAAGGCAACGCTAGTTTCGATCAAAATTAGCGCCTAAATTAGCGTCGACTTGTCCTGATTGGTGCAAATAAACGCCAAAAATAGCGCCATCTCAATAAATAGCACCGACGTTTTCAAAAAATTGGCAAAAAATACATTAAAACAGTGGGTGGAAGCAAAAAATAGAGCAAAAAAAGAACAAATCATAGGAATTTGTTATAGTGGTATGAGTTTAATGTTTCCCTTGCTAGTTATATTTCCTAGAGATTTAGAATGAAAAGCCTCAAGATAAACCTTGTGAAGGTCATCAACCATAGTGTCCCAAAAATATATAATTAATAAGGTAAACCATCAAGACCAAGGGCATTATAACTGGATATACAAAAATAGCCTTTTGAAGATCATCTTTGGTGAGAAGTCATTCACAAACAATATGCTAGGAATCAGAAACCTGACAAGGAACCACTGAAGGAATTGGAAATCTGGAAGGGAACAACCATAAGACATTATTGCAAAGAAATATACTAGGCTATAATGTACTCCTAAGTAGAAAAAAATTCTCATGGTGTTGGAAAAATTCCCAAAGAATGTTAGGAAGCTCTTTGAGCACTTATTGTCCCTCCTTAATTTGCTTTGTGGCTTAAGAGAAATGATGGGCATGTAAGGCTTGGAAAAATTATTTAGAGACTCTGTCTCATATCTTGAGCTTGTGAAGCCTAGATTTGATTTGAGCTCCCCTTGCAGTGTGTGCATCTATGAACTATTTTTGGTGGTTAAGATAAGCCACTTGAAGTTGAATGGTAGAATAAAATGATTGAGATTTTAATGTAGCGGTGGCTTGGCAAAGCTCCAAGGTGTTGGGATCGTAGGAATGATAATGAAAACACACCAATTGACACCCATAAATGTGAGATAAATGGGTAGTATGGGTTATAGTATCATTCCACCAAGTTATCCAACTAGCCCCATACATGGGATGTGGTTCTAAATTCTAGACATGTTGAATATGTATTGGCATGGCTTTGTGATTGAGCACCAACATGTTGAGAAAAAAATGTGTCCTTATAGATTTGGGCTTGGAAAATTACTACTCAATATGAAATTATATGGGAAAGTGGTCAGATAGGTCAAAAAGAGGCTCCACCAACAAGAAAAATAACTAAAAAGAAAGAAATATTAAGCTAACAACATGACATGATTTGGGAATTTAAGCACTATGTTAACCCCAACTCTTAAATTACCCCAATTGTACCATGCATGATCTTAATGATGACAAAGATTAGGATAAAGAAACCAATTTATTGTGCATAACATATCATGCATCTCTTTTGTGAGTTGCTCAAGACATGGACAATGACCCATAAACCAATTTTCATTTGGAAATGAATTAGCAATCCACATCCAAAGGGTAGATATTTCCATAGTGTCATTTGAATTATAAACATTAACAATCCTAACTGATTGATTATTAATATTGAAAAGGGCCTATAATACATAATTGATGGGGAAACATCATTGGGGAACCAAGTATTGATGCCATGCAGGAGAGAAAGGTGATAATGCCACCTTAATATGCTTCATGGTTGCTATAAAAAAATGACTAGAAGGCTAAATCACATTGTAAGCTACAAAAAGCAAGAAACCATAAACCTTAACCTCTTATAAACAAAGAATATCTAGATATAGAAATTGGAGTTGATAATCACAAAAAGAAATCCTTGGGAGGTCTATTATACCTTGAACATTCTAGGACATACAATTCATGAATGAGTATCAAGTGTCATCTCCTTGTTATCCCATTCACCAAGAATGGAATAACTATTATGAATAATGGCCTCGTAGAATCATAACTTCCTATCTTGAAGTTAACTTGGCCTAGTTATCATTTCTTGAATAAATTATCCTTCTTCCAAACACCTTGGTGGGATATGGGAGCTCTGCTATGCAATTGCAGGAGGGGAAGCATGTCGAGTAGAAGGGTCTGACAACTAATACAATAGAGAATTTACTAGTGTAGATAAAACATATTTCACCTTAATAGAGGTATCCCTATGGTGTGAATGACCAAAATTTTCTAGTTTAGGAGGTTTTGAAACCATCTTAGCACCCTAACCCCAGAGATAGAGGAAGGCTTAGGGTTAGAATTGCTTTTTCCAAAGATCTTGTCTTTGTGATTGATAATTGTAGACCAATATTTATCCTTTTTTAGGTGACATCAACCTAGAAGTAAGCAATGTGGAAGAATTTAGATGAGGAGAAACCAAGTGAAAGTCTCAAATCTTATGTTTAGAGGACTGACATCGATAATAAGTATCTAGTAAATTAAAGTAAATAGTACATTTAGTGTACCTCATTTTCCTAATTTGAATATCAATAGTTTCTTTAAGTTCCTTAGATAAATCCACCTCAAAGTTCATATTTTCCATTGAGGATGAGCCAAATATAACCATTTAGGTTCAACAAAAACCACAGTGCCTAAATAAGAGGCAATTTGGCTTAGGGAGTTCCAACATGGAAAAGGTAAGCTAGGGAATTTAACCCAAATGAGAACCTTAAGAGATATTTCATTAGAGATAATAAAGTCTCAAGTCATAGGTTTGAAGACCAATAAAGAGGACTGTGCAAGCCAAGGGTCACAACTAAGAATAACCTCAACATGATTGGATTCAACAAAATGAAAGAGGAAAAATATTTAGTAAGGTTTTGCATGAAATTTGAGAAGATCTGTTACACCCCACCCTGATTTCCAAAATTACTTTTTACTTTATGGTAATTTTTATGATGAAACTCGAGACTATGAAATTTGGAAAGTTAAATGCTATGATGAATTTATACAATGTGATGTTAGTGCATTTATATAAATTACCGATAGATATGTGATGATATAATTATGATGAAATATGATTTGATGTTTCTACATTTAAACAAATTATTTATGAAAATGCAATAATATGATTATGATGCAATGGTTTTCGGCTAACTACTCGTTTATTTTTTGAGTCAAAATGTAGGAACGATTTTCACACTTTCCTCTAGAGGGAGAGGGGGAGTATCACCTAAGAGAAGGGTAAAGTTGTGGGTTCTCTAGCAATGCCATATGAGCTTAGTGTCAATCAAGTGTTTGAATTCATTAAACCTAAGCGTATCTAGGGTTGTTAGTAGTGTGTTTGAAGGTAAGTCAAACATGAGGTTTTTGAGTCGTGTTCTTTCTATTTTGCTTGGATTGTGGTAATTCAGGGTTTTAATAACTTTTCCTACTTATATATATATAGGAATATATGTGTGTGTGCATGTGTGCAAAAGAAACACATATGTATACATATATTTGCTCGTATGGACGCATATCTGCATACGTATGCGATGGTACACATCGACATATGTACATATACGTTCAGGTAAGAATATATACACATAGATATACATGTGTATTTAATGCAAGAAAATAACACATACACATGTATACCCATATATATAACGCATTGTAATCTATACGTTGTTATTCAATGTTTTTGATATTAATTCACATGCTGAGAAATGCATGGTAAATATTGATCACAATTGTTATGAATGGGCTCATTATAATATGGCGATTATGCCAACATAACGACGTGATATTTATCAAAGTCAACCTTGCAAGGTAGCAATATTATCATTTAAACTTTAAATGCATTAAAAGTTATATTCTTTATGATTCTTTAAATCAACTATTAAGCTATGGTGATGGATTAAGCTCGACTATTTATCTTGAGGAGCACAATTATAAGTTAGAATACGACTATATCCCTGTTTAATAGACAATATTAAGCCTAGAAAGACTACGTGGAGAATGCCACATAGGTGGAAGGATTATCTTGGTTTGCAATTCAAATTACTAAGTAATAATCGAGTTAGTGCAGGATCATGGGGGTCCAAACTAGGCCCCTAAGTGGCAATGAAAATTTAGAAAAGCAGAGTTAGGAAACTTGACATAAAAATTTGAATAGGTTATTAACATAATTTGAAAAATATGTAAGAATAGAATTTGTAGCAAATTGAATGTAGTTTCTAAGCTACTAGTTCTTTTTTGGAAAGAAGTAAATCTATTTGGTGAAAATTTGAAATTTCAATGTAATAGTACTAAATTTTCAAGAAAAATATAAAAAGCAGGTGTATGTCTAACCAACCTAAGTACAAGAAAAAAAATATTTTTTCAAACTTTCAATATAAGTAGAGGACACATGCCTAGATGTGCCACATTTTTTTTTGTAATTTTTTTCCAAGTAAATAATTAGTTATGATTTTTTTATTAAAACTTTTTTAAAATATTAAAACTTGTTTTTTTGACCACCATAACTTGGTCAAAAAATTATGAAATTCATATTTTTAATCCTATTGTATGGGAAGCATAAAATGTGGTGCATCTTTTCGATTTGAAAAATGTGAAATAGTTTGAAAATTATAGATTTTTTCAATCAACCTATCAATCAGGACTTTAGTCATAATGCATGCAGAATATCAATAATAATTATCTATTAAATTCAAAATAAGACATATCTTATATTGTTGGAAAGCTGACAATTTTCTCAATAAACCCTTTTTGTTTCATCAAATTCAGATAAAAGAAAAAGTCGTCAACCACAAGGGTGAACTCTGGAAAACTAAGAAAAATTTATAAACACGTTTTTGCAATTGACTTTCCAGGTATGATACTCCCAAGCCAAATCCCAAGGTAAACCTGAGGGAAATCCCAAGGCTGCATATTTTGGCAGACAAAAAAGATATCCATTTTGAAGACCTAAAAACCCTCTTTAGTAAAATGGGCATAACTTTTGTGTTTCTTATTAAAATTTTGATTTTCTATAGGCGTTGGAAAGGTGATTGAGAGGTCTACACAATGGAATAGGTAATGTTTCTATATTGTAAAAAAAAATTAATTATAATCATTTGAACTTCATATTTCATTTTTGAAATATCAAATGCTCACTATTCACATACAAAGTCCCTTTTTGATGATTTTTTTTATAACACTCATCTCAAAATACTTGAAACATTAGAAAAAGTAATCAATAATGAAATATTTATGTTTTTTTGTAGTAAGGAGATGCAAAAATCTTCATAAATCATCATATCTCTTTGTCCCTTTCTCTGCCTCTCTATATTTCATTGTCTTTCCTTAAGCTCTGGACCTATCCCTCCACTTGTCTCTCCCTCCCCCCTCCCTCCCTCTTGTTGGGAAAATATGTCTCAACCTTGCAATTACATTTAAAGTATTGTTGATACATAAGGTACTAGTGATACGTCAGCGACAAGGGGATCATCCCCCCACTGAGGTCCGGGGAGAGCGCACCTCGACAAGGGCTTGTGGGTAGTGCCCTCGAAAGGGGAGTTTTATTTATATTTTATTATTGTAAATCTAGACCATTCATTATTAGGTCTTAAATCTGATGACCGATATTTTATTAGCTTGACTTGTCCTAGAAGGTAACCCTATTTTATGAGGGCATTGTATTACGACTATGTATTGTGATGTATGATGAGAGTCTGATAGCGGTCGTGTTGCCTCTGGATCTCTGGATCTCTGGTTGGTGATACTCCTATGAGAAGCTTCCTTTGTAAGTACATTGTAAGTGTGATTTTTAAATAATATATTGGGAAGATTTTTGAGTGTGGGGTTTTTCTCCCAAAAAGGTTTTCCCCACGTAAATCATTGTGTTGTGGTATGCATGATATTTATGTTTATTTCTATTTAAGTTTCTGTAACCGTTAAAAATCTGTAAAAGTTGTGCATTAAATTCTCCTCTCAAGGTTAGTGTAGGAAGTTGTTTTGCTACCTTAGCTTCCTTACACCTCCCTCTCTTTTTACCTCTTTAGACCTCTCCCTATAAATATATTGAACTTTAGAATTAACTATCTACTTCTCCATCCCTCCATCCTTCTCTCTTTGTTCCTCTTTAGACCTATCTTTCTCACTCTCTCTCTCCTTGAGCTCTAGTCATATCTCACTACCTCTCTCTCCATCCTTCCTTCCCTCTCTCTTTGTCCCTCTTTAGATATCTCTCTTTCTCTCTAGACCTATCTCTCTACCTCTTTTTCCCTCCATCCTTCCCTCTCTACTTAACTCAATCTCAACTCTCTCCCCATCCCTTTATCTATCTCTTTATATCTCTTCCTCTCACCTCTCTCTCTGTTTACCCCTCTCTCTCTCTCTCTCTCTCTCTCTCCCAAGCTCTAGACCTCTCTCTACATCTCCCTTGATTTCCTCTCTCTTTGTCCCTCTTTATACCTCTTCGTATTTTAGTAAACCCAATAAATCCTATACAACCTAGTCTTCTTCTATGGTTTCTTAGATATATAATTTTATGATATTTATATCTCAATTTTATATTTGAAACTCTTTGCATTCCCAATTCTTCATTAATTTTATATTGTTACATATTTCTCTATTATATTGATTCTGAAATCAATTTTACTTACCCTACCCATCCTTGGCAACTACATTAGGGTTTCATTTTCATATTTGATACATCATTGATATTTCCATTTTTTCAATATATAAGTGTACCTTTTGGATTTATTTTTCCTCTCCACCTCTCCATCTTTATATATTTATCTATTCTCCCTCCACACACACTCCCTCTCCCTCTCCCTCTCCCTCTCTCTCTACCTATCTCTCTCCCTTTCTCTTCCCCTCTATCTTTCCCAAGTCATATTTATCTCTAGATATCTCTTCCTCTTTATATCCCTCTCTCCTTCTCTCTCCCTCTCTCCCTTTCAATCCTATAGAGAGTAGAGAGGGAATTTTTGAGGAAGATAGAGGGAAGTAGAGAGGGAAGGTAAGAGAGGTAGAGAGGAGAGGGAGAGAAGAGATATAGAGATATCTAAAGGGATAGAGAGGGGGAATGAGGGAGGGATTGAGTGAGGGGTAGGTAAAGAGAGAGACAAAGAGAAGTAGAGAGGGAGGGAGGAAGGGAGATGTAGAGATAGAGAGGTATGGTGGGATGGATATAGGGAGAGGTGGGTAGATAGAGAGGAAGATGGAGATAGGAGATAAAGAGAAGTAGAGACAAAGAGAGAGGTAGGTAGAGAGAGGGAAGGTGAGGGGATATATAGATAATTATAGAAGGAAGGGGAGAGGGAGGTAATATGGGAGGGATATAATGAGAGGTAGTTAGAGAAGGAGAGGGTGAGGGGAGATAGAGATAAGTAGAGAGGGACGGGGAGAGAGAGAGAGATTAGGGTGGGAGGGATAGAGGGATAATAAGGTAGAGAGAGAGGGTGAGTGGAGATAGATAAAAGTAGAGAGGGAAGGTGAGAGAGAGGGTGAAGAGAGATATCTAAAGGGAGAGAGGGGGAATGAGGGAGGGATAGAGTGAGAGGTAGGTAGAGAGAAGCAAATAGGGGAGATAGAGAGAAGTAGAGATGGAGGGAGGAAGGGAGATGTAGAGATAGAGAGGTAGGGTGGGAGGGATATATGGAGAGGTAGGTAGACAAAGAGGAAGATGTGGATGGGAGATAAAGAGAAGTAGAGATAGAGATATGTTCGAGTTTCTTAGATCTATACTTTTATGATATTTATATCTCAAATTTATATTTGAAACTCTTTGCATTCCCAATTCTTCATCAATTTTATATTGTTACATATTTCTCTATTATCTTGATTGTGAAATCAATTTACTTACCATACCCATCCAACCACATTAGGGTTTAATTTTCACATTTTCAATATATAAGTGTACTTTTTGGATTTTTTTCCTCTCTCCCTCTCCACCTCTAGCTCTTTATATATTTATCTATTCTCCCTCCCCACACTTTCTCTCCCTCTTGTTGGAAACTTACAACCATTTAAAGACAATTTCCACATAACCCAAAAGAGAGCTATGCAAATAAGTACTTAGAACCTACATGCAAGAGAATAAACATACCCATGAAAATATGACACAAGATATAGCTTGGGAAAACCCTCAAGAAGGAAAAACCCAACCTCCAAAAGCATCCATCTCTCATATATTATTCAACAATAAAGATTACAATACATCTTCAAAGTCTCCATGAACACCATTGAAGCAACAAGCCCTCTCCATGCAATCCATGTGAACAAGCATGTGACCACACATCCCATACCATGCTTCAAATCTCCACAAATGCTAACTAGAGCTAACCTGCCAATTGATCAACCTAAAACAACTACCCTTGTGGTTGCTTTTATAGACACAAGCTCCCACAAAACTACCAAGTGGTATTACACAAAACCATGTCCCCATATTTAATATTGGGTACTTTATTTAATTATTTTTCCCCAATATTAAATAATTACATTTAGCAACTTTAACTTATGTTCCAATGTTACATACAATATAAAGTGGCCCCGAGAATAATTACATTAAATAAATTATGCAAGGTGTACAACACACCTTTTCCTAACACCTCTCTCCCTCTCCCTCTCCCTCCCCCTTCCCCTCTCCCTCTCCCTCTCCCTCTACCTCTCTACCCATCTCTCTACCTATCTCTCCCTTTCTCTTCCCCTCTATCTTTCCCGAGTCATATCTATCTCTAGATATCTCACTCTTTCTATCCCTCTCTCCTTCTCTCTCCATCTCTCCCTATCACTCCTATAGAGAGTATAGAGGGAATTTTAGAGGAAGATAGAGGGAAGTAGAGAGGGAAGATAAGGGAGGTAGAGAGGATAGAGAGATAAGAGATATAGATACATCTAAAGGGATAGAGAGGGGGGATGAGGGAGGGATGGAGTGAGGGGTAAGTAAAGAGAGAGATAGAGAGAAGTAGAGAGAAAGGGAGGAAGAGAAATGTAGAGATAGAGAGGTATGGTGGGATGGATATTGGGAGAGGTAGGTATATAGAGAGAGGAAGATGGATATGGGAGATAAAGATAAGTAGAGACATAGAGAGGGGTAAAGTGGGAGGGATAAAAGGATGGGTAGGTAGAGAGAGGGAGGGTGAGGGGATATAAAGAGAAGTACAAAGGGAAGGGGAGAGAGAGGTAAGATGGGAGGGATAGAGTGAGAGGTAGGTAGAGAGGGAGAGGGTAAGGGGAGATAGAGAGAAGTAGAGGGAAGGAGAGAGAGAGAGAGAGAGTAATGAGAGATTAGGGTGGGAGGGATAGATGGATATGTAGGTAGAGAGAGGGTGAGTGGAGATAGAAATAACTAGAGAGGGAAGGTGAGAGAGGTAGAGAGGAGAGAGAGAGAGAGAAGAGAGATATAAAGAGATAGCTAAAGGGAGAGGGGGGATGAGGGAGGGATAGAGTGAGAGGTAGGTAGAGAGAAGTGAAGAGGGGTGATAGAGATAAGTAGAGAGGGAGGGAGGAAGGGATATAGGTAGAGATAGAGAGGTATAGTGGGAGGGATATAGGGAGAGGCAGGTAGACATAAAGGAAGATGTAAATGGGAGATAAATAGAAGTAGAAATAAAGAGAGATGGGTAAGGTTGGAGGGATAGAGGGAGAGATAGGTAGAGAGATGGAAGGTGACCAAATTACCTCTCTCTATCTATGTCTCTACTGCTCTTTATCTCCCATCTGCATCTTCATCTATTTCTACCTACCTCTCCCTATATCCCTCCCACCCTACCTCTCCCTTCCTCCTTACCTCTTTACTTCTCTTTATCTCCCCTCTCTATTTCTTTCTACCTACCTCTCACTCCATCCCTTCCTCATTCCCCCTCTCTCCCTTTAGATGTCTCTCTATATCTCTCTTCACCCTCTCTCTCCTATCCACCTCTCTCTCACCTTCCCACTCACCCTATCTCTCTACCTACTTCTCCCTCTATCCCTCCCACCCTGCCTCTCCCAAATTACCTATCTCTCCTTCCCTCTCTCCCTCTTCCCCTCTCTCTCCTTGTCTCTCTCTCCCTCTCCCTCTATATACCTCTCTCTCTCTCTCCTTCCCTCTCTACTCCCTCCATCTCACTCTACCCTTCCCACCTTACCTCTCTCTCCCCTTCCCTCTATACTTCCCTATATATCCCCTCACCCTCCCTCTCTCTACCTACCTCTCCCTTTATCCCTCCCACCTTACCTCTCCCTCTCTCTCTATCTTTACTTATCTTTATCCCCCATATCCATCCTCTGCTATTTCTACCTACCTTTACCTATATTTCTTCCACCCTAGCTCTCTATATCTATCTCTACCTCTCCCTTCCTCCCCCCCTCTCTACTTCTCTCTATCTCCCCTCTTTGGCTCTCTTTCTACGTACTTTTCACTCCATCCCCCTCTTTCCCATGTCTCCCCCTTTAGATATATCTCTACATCTCTCTCCTCTCTACCTATTTAACCTTCCCTCTCTACTTATCTCTATCTCCACTCACTCTACCTATTTAGGGAGAGCTAGGTAATGAGATATTAGGGTGGGAGGGCTAGAGGGATAAGTAGGTAGAGAGATATGGTGAGTGGAGATAGAAAGTAGAGGGAAGGTGAGAGAGAGGTAGAGAGGAGAGAGAGGGTGAAGAGAGATATAGAGAGACATATAAAGGGAGAGAGGGGGAATGATGGAGGGATGGAGTGAGAGGTAGGTAGAGAGAAGTGAAGAGGGGAGATAGAGAGAAGTAGAGAGGGAGGGAGGAAGGGAGAGGTAGAGATAGAGAGGTAGGTTGGGAGGAATATAGGGAGAGGTAGTTAGACAGAGATGGAGATGTATATGGGAGATAAAGAGAAGTAGAAATAAAGAGAGAGAGAGAGGTAAGGTTGGAGGGATAGAGGGAGAGATAGGTAGAGAGATAGAAGGTGATCACATTACCTCTCTCTATCTTTGTCTCTACTTCTCTTTATCTCCCATCTACATCTTCATCTTTGTCTACCTACCTCTCCCTGTATCCATCCCACCCTACCTCTATATCTCTACCTCTCCCTTCCTCCCCCCTCTAATTCTCTTTATCTCCCCTCTCTATTTATTTCTACCTACCTATCACTCCATCCCTTTCTCATCCCCCCTCTCCCCCTTTTGATGTCTCTCTATATATCTTTTCACCCTCTCTCCTATCTACCTCTCTCTCACCTTCCCACTCACCCTCTCTCTCTCTCTACCTACTTCTCCCTCTATCCCTCCAACCCTACCTCTCTCATTACCTACCTATCCTTTCCTCTCTCTCTCTCCTTGTCTATCTCTCCCTCTCCCTCTCTATATCTCTCTCTATCTCCTTCTCTCTCCACTTCTCCATCCTCTCTCTCTCTCTCTCTCTCTCTCTCTCTCTCTCTCTCTCTCTCTCTCTCTCTCTCTCTCTCTCTCTCTCTCCTTCCCTCTATACTTCCCTATGTATCCCCTCACCCTCCCTCTATCCCTTCCACCTTGCCTCTCCCTCTATCTATCTTCACTTCTCTTTATCCCCCATCTCCATCCTCCTCTCTTTTTGCCTAACTTTTCTTATATCGCTCTCACCCTAGCTCTCTATCTCTATCTCTCGCTTCCTCCCTCCCTCTCTAATTCTCTCTATCTCCCCTCTTTGGCTCTCCCTCTATGTACTTATTATTCCATCCCTCCATCTATCCCCATGTCTCTCCCTTATAACTCTCTTCTCTCTCTCCTCTCTACCTCTTTAACATTCCCTCTCTACTTCTCTCTATAGAAAGGTAGAGAGGAAGATAGAGGGAGAGGGAGATAATATATATAGATAAAGAGAGGTAAAGGGAGAGATAAAAATATAGAGAGTTAGGGAGTTATTAATAGAGATGAAGATATAGACATATAGAGGAATATTGAGATAGAAAGATATGTATAGTAAGATAAAGTGATAAGAGAGAGAAATAGAGATGGAGAGAGATAGATAAAGAGGGATAGATAAAGAGGGGGGAGATAAAAGAGGGAGGGAGAGTGGAGGGTGTAGATGGAGAGATAGAGGTAGAGAGAGAAGAAGGGGAGAGATATATCAATATATAGTGGGAGAGGGAAAGAGGGAGAGATAATGATAGAGGGAGATATAAAGAGATAGAGAGGGATATGAAGAGACATATAGAGATAGGGAGATAGAGGTAGAGAAATATATGGATAGAAAGGGATAGAGAGAGAGATAATGAATAAGAGAGAGAGGTAGAGATAATGAGATATAGATACATATAAAGAGAGAGATAGAGAGATATAGATAGAGGGGGAAAGAGAGAGAGAAAGGAGGTGATATAGATAAGTAATAGAGATAGGGAGATATATATGGAGAGAGGGGCATAGACAAAGAGATAGATACAGGGAGGCATAAATAGGGTGTGTGCATATATACGAGTGAGAGAGAGATGTGGAGATAACTTGATGAAAAGGTGGATTATATAAAGAGAGAGAGAGAGAGAGAGAGAGAGAGAGAGAGAGAGAGAGAGAGAGAGAGATAACCCATGAAAGATAGAGGGGAAGAGAAAGGGAGAGAGAGAGAGAGAGAGGAGAGATATAGATAGAGGCGAAGTAAGGGAAAAGTGGAGAGATAGGTAGAGAGGGTAAATGAAGGAGATGGGGAGAGAGGGAGAGATAGCTAAATAGATATAGGGAGATATATATATGTTCTCCTAGTTCAACTTGGGCAAAGGTGCACATAGGATCAAAGACAACAAGGAGGCCTTCTATGATGATTTATGCAATTTTTTTACTCTCCTTAATAAAAAATATAATTTTTTCATTATTTATTACTTCTTTAATGTTTCAAGTCATTTAGGATGATTATTACAAAAAAAATTGAAAAAAGGACTTTGTATGCAAGAATTATGAAAATTTAAAATTTTAAAACTCAAGGAGGAACTTAAAATGATTATAATTAATTTTTTATGATCAATCTATCAGAATAATCTTATCCATTGTGTAGACCTTTGAATCATCTTTCCAATGCCTATAAAAAATAAAAAAATTCTCACAATACTGGTTTACAATTTTTGGCCAAACTGGACATTGAATTAATTTTTTTTTACTAAATCTTCACTTTCAGGAACCTATAGTGGATAAACCATGAGGAATTTGAAGATGATACAAACTAGTGATTTTTGACATTTTGTCTATAGATTCTAAATATATTGTTTTTCAAAATTTTTGGAATCAGATTGCTCTTCTTTTTCCATCTCCTTCGAAAACTAGTTTTTAAAAGTAAACACCATTTTTAAAGAGTGACGTTACTGGCTAACACATATTATTTTTTTTATGAAGGATAAAATTCTTTTTTTTTCGAATTTAGATTTGTAACTATGATATCTAGTGCATGGAATTGGTTTCATAGCATTTAATTGAATTTTTTTCTTAGTTAAGTTTCAAAGTCAAACCAGTTACAATTTAGACATGATTTATTGGCCAAAACATAATTTTTTTTGTATGTATCAAAATTCAATTTTTTTTTGTTGGATTAGGGACGACAATATCTAGTGCATTGATATTTTTCAAAAAAAATTATAGATTTTGTTGATTATTTAAATGCAAATTATTAAGTCATGAGATTGTTAATTATTATATTATGTAATTATTTAAATTGAAATGAAATTGCAATGATTTGAAATGCATTTTTATTTAAATTTGGGGTTTGTCATTGCTGACAAAAATTCGAGTGCAAGTGAATGCAAGAATAGGTGAACGTGAGTGAAGGCGAGAACATCGATTAGGTAGAGTCGTTTTAGCCATTAGACGTTTATGAGGATGATGGAATCTCACACACACACTTAGTTATTATTTTAATGTATTTTTGTGATGATTATGCTTGCAAATTTTAAATTAAGTTTAATTGATTTCTCCAATATAAGAAAAGAATATGTTGCTTTAAATGGCGATTTGGTTAATTTTTGAGGAAATTGATTTGATTTAAATAAATTCAATTCCTAGTGTAGATATTTTGTTATTATTTAAAAACAATGATGCTTTTATTTTAAATTAATGGAATAGAGTTTTAATTGTGAAAAAGTTATTAAAATATAACATAGTGTTATTTGATGTAATTGTATTTTTCTCATTTGATAAATAAGAAAAATAAATGTAAATGTTTAAATAAACAAATATCTAAAACTAAGTTAGTGAAATCAAATTGGAAAAACAAGCATACGTTCAAATTGGAAATTGAATTCAAACAACAGTTGAACAAATTGAAGAAAATATCTTCAATCAAATTGGAAGGCAATCAAAATTTAAAACTTGGAGTTTGATAATTTGAGCTGGAGATCAAACTGAAATTGTGGATCTTGCTTTGTGAATAACTCCACCAATTGCATGAAAAAAAGATGAGTCTGGCAGGAAATTCGAATTTGCAAAGAGAGTGAAAATCTGTTTTCATATTTGAGCAGAAAAAGAGACACTGGATTATTGATTTATTTTAGGGAATTCTTTGGATTTTTGGAGAGATAGACCGAAGGGAGAATCATTCTTTTGTTTTATTGATGTTAAAATTGTGAAACTCTCCTCATTTCCATCATGCGCAGCTGGAAGGAGAGTACAAATTATGAATAGTTTTTAAAGACTTTCTTGATCCTTTACATCCCATGCAGCTACTAGAGAACTGATGAAGGCGTGGATAGGCAGGAAAGGAGAGCCTAAATCTTGTTTAGTATTGGGTTACTCTCCCCATCTCTCCACTCCCCCACACAACCACCAAAGGCTCCCCATTCACCCACACATATAAAGAAGAAGGACTAGTGAAGGGGTGGCCTCAAGGAAGAGGAATGTGCGCAGGTGGGAAGACAGGAAAGAGGAAGTAAAGCACGCCAAAGGCAACAGGGAGGTAGGCACCAAAGAGAAAGTGGGAGTAGGAAAGCAACAGGGAGTAGGGAAGAATAGAAGAAGTGGGATAAGAAAGGAGATAGGTTGGGAGAAGGCAGAGAGAAATAGGTGTGTAGCTAGAGAGAGGAACATAAAGCTGCTCTCCTCATACGCAAGACAAACCAGTAATCAAACAAACGACAAAAAAATACAGAAGATTGACAGAGGATTGAAGGTAGACACATCTGAACCATAAATTATCAAATTCCTAATCTTAGCATATTTAATTTGATCAATTTATTTATTAGAAAATTCATCAAGTAAAAACATATTACTGTTTCTCAAACTTAGAAGAAAGATCAAACACCAGATTGGATTGTTGGGAAAAATTATAGAACAAACATGAATAGAAAACTTAAGAAACAGTAGATTTCTTATTGAGAGAATTCTGATTTTAGTAAAGATTCACACAAAAATCTTATATTTTATTTAAATCTTGAAACGCTTAAAAAAAAAAAGAAAATCAAAACTATCAGAAAGAGATAAATTTCCAAAACGAAAAGAAACTGAAAGATAGGGAAATAATTGCAGAATTATACAGTTGAAAGTGTGATCTCCTAAAATGCTATGTTCCTAATGTAAGATGCTAAACAAATAATGATGCAATACAAAGAAATAACACAAAAAATGAAACCTCAATGATTAGCCTAAGGAAAGATAAGCAAGAAAACAAGATGAAAAATGATTAAAATTGATTATACCTTCATGCTACTCCTTCCTTGGTTGGCCCTTTGATCCTTGAAGATTTGTGTGCTCCTTGGATGACAAGCTAAATTAACATGCAAAGTGATATGCAAGATGGATGGAGATATGGTAATGGTGAGATGCTAAGTGCTATGGAGGATGAGAGTTCAAATGACAATTTTGCAGGAGTTTTGATAGCAAAAGATTGATTCCCAAAATGAGAGAAATGAAGGGGTATTTATAAGATAATTTGAATTCTCTAGAGAATTCAACGGTTGAGATTGATCCAACAAAGCCAAGATGAAGGGCTATGGTGAGTTGAGGACTCACAAGCCCTCACATCTTGACATGTGGAATGTGAAATAACCTAGGGTGGGGTGATGTGGAAATGAGGTGGAAGAGAAGTACATGAGGTGGATGAGTGATAAGTACCTTGTAGGTACCTTTGGGGATGAGAAGATTTCCTCAAAAAGGAACTTCTTGTCCCCAAATGAGGATGAAAGAGACATTTGAGGAATTTTAGAATTCCTCAAAAATCTCCATGGGAAAAGGGGAAGTGGTTGGAGAAATAAATGTGAATTAAAAATTCACATGCTTAAGAGAGTTTATTGGATAAAAGAGAGTCTCCAAAAAGTTGGAGATTTGTCACATGTGGGTGATGTGACAAGTCCAAGGTTCTAGAAGTCCTTGGCACATGTAAAGTGACAAGTCAATTCTTCTAGAACTTGCATGGGGATAGGGTAGACTTTGGAAAGATAAAAGTGAATTAAAAATTCACATGGGGAAGAGAGTCAAAGCCAAAAAAGGCAAGTGGAAAGGTTGACCAAAAGAGGTATGCCAAATGTGGCTAATGATTTTGATTAAGGTTATGCAAACACATGATTATGATAATTAATGAGAGATTAGAGGCAAGTGGGAGATTATGGAGAATGTGATACTAATCTTGATTGAGTGGTGTGCATCCTAATCACAAATTAATTAATTTAATCCAGATTAAAAGAGGATTATGGAAAATGTGACAAGGAGAGAGAAAAAGAGGGATTAAAATTTGGTTTTAATCCAAATAGGTCAAATGACTAAATTAAATAAATTGTCCTATTTATTTAATTTAGAGAAGAAAAGGTGTAAGGTAAAGTATTTAATTTATTTAATTACATACTTTAGGAACCTTAGGCAGAAAATGAAATAATGATTAAATAAATTATTTAATCACTATTAATGACATAGTAGACAATTTTGATCATATGAAAGTGATCAAATTTAGATGTCTACAGAAAGATTATGGATTAAATAAGATTTTGAATGAAAAGATTAAATATCTTTGAGTGTTTAAATTTGCTTGAAAAATTTGAGAGAAATTTGACAATTTTTAAAATTGATATTAAATTATTACGAAACAGAAATGAAAATGATTTATTTTAATTCTGTTTTTGAAAAGGTAATTATTTATTTTCTGAAAGTGTGAAAAACAGAAAATAAATCAATTAAATTAAAAATATAAATTACTTGGAAACAAAATGAATTAGAACAAGATTAAATAGATGAGTAAATAGAACGAAAGAACATGTGCTCTTTTATGCCTGTTTATATATGTATTTAATTTACATACTTGAGATACACCTTCTTTTTGGTTATTTTAAATTATTCGACCTCTGAATCACCTTTCCAATGCCTTTAAAAAATCAAAATTTTGATCAATAATGCAAAAGTTATGCCCATTTTACTGAAGTGTGCTTTTTGAGCAAAACAAATATCTATTTTGAAAATATAAAATTAGTTAAAATACTTATTGAAAATGGATATCTGCTTTGTTTGCTAAACGGATATCCATTCTGGTTTGGTATTACCAAACCAAACTCAAATTTTACTCGATCCATACAAAAAGTCAACATTTTCTTTCATGATTTTGGCGAAGTAAAAAGATGTTTTTTTTTTCTCATTGCCACTTTTTGGACCCCCATGATCTTGCACATGCCAAATTAGTCGTGACTTCCACCACGTGAGGATAGGGAGGTAACTGATTTTTATAATTGTTTGAGGTTGATTTTTACCTTGTGTTGGTCATAGTTTAATTTGGGAGGATATGTTATCTTGTTGTTTTATCTTTCAACGAATTTTGCAACTGTTTCTTGCTTTTTGAGGTTGTGGGTATTAGTAAATTGGGAAAAAATAAATTATTTTGTGCTTGATAAGATAACTCAAAGAAGAATCAGTTAGGGTGGATTTGCACAAACTCCAGTTTGAGGTTATTCTCAGCAGTGTGTATAAATAGTGTTGGGGGAGATGATATAAGAGTTCTTTTCACTATGTTGAAAGCAAATTATCTTTGGTTTTTAGATCCATTTTTTTGAGAAAGAAATAGGAAATATTTTTCCATAGTTTTCTAAGCAAGTCTGAAGTGAAGGTTAGCTAGTTTTGGCATTGAAGTTTTTGCTGCATTCTACCTTACCATAGTTGTTGTTAATAGTGGGAAACTAGAATTTAAGACTCTCCATTAGGATTTGATTGGGCTAAGCATGGATACTACCCTCAGACAACTCTTGTGCTAGTGTGTAGGCATGTAGTTTCATCATTTTTTCTTTCTAATGGAAATAGTTTATTTCTTTGAAAAGAAAGTATTGATCATGGTTTAATAAGCCTATAACATGCAATATTGGCTTTATGCATAGTTGTGCAAGTTTTATATTTTATTTTCACTCCTTGTTGAAATAATATTCTTGGGATTTAATGGAAGAAATGGATGCTTAAGATCAGGGTGATCCCACAATAGTGGTTTACAATTTTTGGCCAAACTAGACACTGAAATTATTATTTTTAACTAAATATTCACATTCGGGCACCTATAGCGGCTAAACTGTGAAGAATTTGAAGATGATGCAAACTAGAGTCTCGTCACATTTTGTCTATAGATTCTAAAAATATTTTTTTTCAAAATTTTGGGAATCAGATTGCACTTTTTTTTCCATCTCCAACGAAAACTGGTTTTTTTCTTCAGAAAATAGTATTTTTAAAAAGTGACTCACATTGTATAACGCATAAATATTTTTCCATGAAGGATAAAATTCTAATTCTTTCGAATTTAGATTTGTAACTCTGATATTTAGTGCTTCCACTTGGTTAGATAGTTTTTTATTGAATATTTTTTCTTTAATCAAGTTTTGAAGTCAAACCAATTACAATTCAGACATAGCGCGACTGTATAACGCGTAACTTTTTTTGTATATATCAAAATTCAATTTTTTTTTTGTTGGATCAAGGACTTCAATATCTGGTGCACTCATATTTTTCAATTTTTTTTTGATAATCTGCTATTTTTTCACATGTGCAGAACATAGACCTTCATTTTCGGTGAAAAACCTATATTTAATAAAACTAAAAAAAAAACATAATAAAACCAAAAAATATCAAAATTATATTTGTTGGATAGCTCGTTCTGAGGACTACTTGATTCCAGTTGGGTTTGTGAAGTCCCTGCCATTTTCATGTTCAAACCAAGCTTTGAAGTGAACAAATTTAGGTTTTTTTTTGTGTTTGAGGGGGAGAATGAGGGATAAGGGGGTTTGTACGAACCCTGGTTTGAGTGAACCACCTCACATAATGCATTTTTATTTGGTTTTTGGGCGGGCAACTAGGGAATGGGTTCGTATGAACCCCCAAAACCACATTTTTTGGCATGGGGTCATTTTTTGTGAGTTTTCCTTCCTCACTGGAATTGTAAACTACTATTGTAGCTTCACCCATCACATGGGTTTTTATTATTCTTAAACCCTCATTTGCAAAGATTTGGTTGTGAAAGAGTCTTAGAATTTGATACTATTGAGAGCCTTTCTTTAATTTTGAAAGGGGAAATACTTTTGTTTCTTCCCCAAACCGTAAGCTTGTAATGAATGCATGCACTTTGTAAAAGAAGTTCATTTATGAACCTATGTTAAAGCAACATTGAACCAGGTCTTCTTTCTTGATATTGCACTAAAGTTTATATGGTCGAGAACAAAGAATTGAAAGAAAAAGTTTAAAGAACAATTAAGTGCTAATGTCTCAAATAAGAATGCCTACCCGGTGTATGAAGTTAATCTTGTTTTCTTTCACCAACTTCTTGATTGAATGTTTTTTATTAAAAAAAATCTCGAAATGAAAAATCTTACCTTTTGACTTGTATGGTTAACCCTACAATGAGTTATACTCTTAAATTGAGAACACCCAGATGGGGTATACGTGTATAAGAAGTTTTTATATTACAATAAGACCAGATAGGTCAAGTTGTTCTCTTTTGTTATCAAGAATACCATGGGTCTAATTCTGAGACTATATACTCTCTTATGTTTGGTAAACTTTGAGCTAGTGGCAATTGCCAAGACCCAGATAGTTACGTCGAGTAACTCGAAAGTTCAAAGCCAATATAAAAATAAATCAACTCAATCGAGTTATGACTCTAGAAAGTCAAGATGTGTAGAGTAAAATCTTTCTTTATGATCATTCATTAGTCGAATAGTCAATTCAAGTTAACCCTAGGTTAGATATGGTACTCCAAGTTGAATAAAGGTGGGTGAACAAATGACTCCACTCAAGCAGTGGTTAAACTTAGTTCAAATACTTTTTCCAAAGTGAGTGTAGTAGTCTCTACATGCACTTGTCGGTTCACTATGACCTAGATTGCTTAACTAATCATAGTTGTCTTACATAGTTGGATGGTATCCATAGTTGTTTGATGATATTAGTTAAGTATGGTACAACACCAAAGCTCAGATGACAAAACTAAGAGGGTTCTTAACTATACCCTTCATTGAAGGGCAGGGCCACTTCTAGTAAGGAAGGTGTTTGGGGGACTGCTTGTCCATTATTGGAGGTAAAGCACCTGGATGATGCTCTCCCTCTTGCAAATTACATGTTGAGTCTTGGAAGATAGAAAGTATCCAGATATGAAATCTCTGACCTTGCATCTTTATGTTATTGTTATATCTTATTTAATTGAAATCATTTATGCTGAAGTGTAAAAAAGAAAAAAAATCTGATTGATTATTCTATTGAAAAACATGATTAGATGATGTGAAATATATATGTATATTTAGTTATGCTGTTGCATTTTCCGTTTTTGAAAATAATTTTTTTATATCTCATTTTACTTATGATGTTAGTTTATTACTGCATAGTAAATAAACCCAATAAATTCTTTTTTCAAAGGATATGGTTGTTACAAGATCCCATGTGAGACTTGAGCCCTAATGACTTAATATTTAAGTATTATTTTAGGGGGGCCTTACCTACAAAATATCATATTAAAATAAAAAATTAAGCTAGTATCATGCATTATCAAACTCAAGAATTAGAAGAACAACATTTGGGGGTGTTTTAGGGGATGTACCTCATGAAATAACTTGGGAATAAAATTTTGAGATCGTTTGGGTGCCAGTGTTTATTATCGATGAACATTCACCTCTAACAACTACTACTATAAATGAATGAAAGTTTGATACCATTTAAAGGGGGAAAAAATCATCCATAGGTAACGTAACTAAATAAGTACAATATTAAATGTAGAAAAAGAGCCAAACTCCTACTTTTTGAACTATTATGATATGGACATAAGCTAAGCCAAAGAATCCTAACTATTTTATTTTGTAGATATCTTTTAATTTTATGTTAAGAAAAACACCATTCATTTTTTGTGAAATTCTTTATTTTTTTTTTACTAAAAAATAAATGTTATATATTATTTTTTAATAATTTTATTTGTAGATATTAATATATCTTTTAAATTTTTTTTTTTATATTTAAAAATAAATAATATTTTTTTGTCAAATAAATAAATAAATTTATAATATCTATGATTCTTTATTATTGTTGATAAAGTAAAATAATATTATATATTTGTTTTGTATATGAGACTCTTATTGTTATTGTTTATTTTTATATCTAACATTTAATTTTACTTTTAGAACAACCACCATTCATTATTATAATTTTTGTAAGACAAGTTGCTACCATGAGGATAGCTCCTTTTGTATTAAAAATCAAGAAACAATTACAAGGTCTCTATGAGATGATATAGGTTACATTCTAGTGGGAGATGTTCGTGTCTTATAATGTACTAGTGATTGAAGCCCATAGGAAAGTTCATTCATCTTAACAATCTTAGTTTGCAATAACGGTTTTGAGTTGTTGCTTCTTTTAGAGATTCATTTTGTCGCGCCTCCTCAATGCTTATTGCATCACATATACTTACCTCTCTTTAGTGCCTTATTGAATGTTGAAATGGTGAAGATCGCTTGAGAGATAAATTTTAGCTAAAACCACCATTCATTGTATATTTATAAATAATTTTTTAATTTTACATTAATACATATTTACAAAAATTTAATGTCTATATTAAAAATATCAACTCTAAATAAATATTTTTTATTTATTTTTAATTAATAAATTATGTTTTGGTTTTCATATACATGATTACAACATAAGATTCCTTGAGGTTAAAAAGTTTACCAAGCGCACTGCAGTTTATAAGGGGTAGTGCTACCTAATTCCTGTAGTGTGAAAAAAAAAGATTCCTTGACCTTTCCACTTAGCATTATTTAAACTAGCAATTACTTATCTTTAAAAAAATATATGCAAAAAACGTCTAAGAGATATCATATGAGACTCATATTTTTATTTACTATTATAATAAAAAGTGTGTCAATAATTAATTAATATTATCAATTATTCTTTAAAATATTTATCTTATTCTCTAAAATCTTTTAATTAATTAAAAATATTCACTTATCCTTATCTTAAATAGAATCCTATTTTAAAATCTAGAATAATTTTTAGAATTTTCAAAAAAGAATTGAATTTTTATCTTTATTCCCTATCTTTTAATATAAAAAATTGACAATTTCTATTTTATTTGTTACTTTTTATTTTATGTACATGTGTCTATCTATGCTTAAGTGAGAAACATCTATACATAATAATAAAAAAACTCTATTAATCAATGAATAAATCATTTCAATTATAGAGTTATATCCTTTATTTAAGAGATTTTCTTTTAGAAAATAATATTAAGTATGTGGCATTTAGTACCAAGGTGGTCATTAGATTAGTCAAAATTTTATTAAAACATATGAAGAAGCTTTCTATACTGATTTACAATAAGAATCATTATGCTAGAAATTTTCCAAATTATCTGTCTCTCAAGGCCTTCACCTTATCACTGAAATGATACCAAATATAAAATAAAATGAAATTTTAATGACATCTACACGACAAAACAATATATTAAATGGAAATTGAAAACAACACAATACCTACCAAAAAGAAAAAAGAAAACCACAAACCCACCCCAAACCTTATAAAAATAATATTTGTCTTTCTTCCTATCACCAATGCCCTAATGAAAGACCAGAAATCCTATGTACAACCAGAACACATCCTACGCAATGCCTTGGGATGACGCAACCAATTACAGCTGTTGAAACGAATCATGCTTTTTCCAACGACTCTTTTCATAGCAACGAAGACGACGTTGGCTATTTTAAACATTCAGTTACGAAGATCAAAACTTTCAGAGATGAAATGGAACACTCCGTAAAGGAAAAGGAGTAAAGAAAAGATTTATATGTACGTTATGGGAATATGGCCGAAAGCGTGTCAATGGATATCAATTTTAACATTAGGAGCCGATTCTTTCTGTAACTGCTTAGAGTGGCGCGAATTTCCTGCCAGAAAATATTGTACGGGACAGTGTACATGCATTCCAAGCTCTTTGGTATGAATCTGTACCTTACACGTTCGAAACTTTGTTCAATCACCGCCTTTCTTTTATTAGTCCTCGGAGATGGGCAGTGTACCTCCATAGTCAGAAGAATGTTGGCCGTCACGTCTACAGCGTGCTTTCTAAGTTACATAAATTACATCTTTCTTAGTTGGCGTCTAAAGATCTGTAGGTAAACCATTTTTACGGTGTAGAAAGTATGGAGAGCGATAATGGCAGAGGCAGAGGCAGAGGGAGATGGGGAGGAAGGGGTCGCGGCTTCCCCGGTGCTCAAAGAAGTAATGATAATGACAATGATAGCAGAGGAGTGGGCAAAGGAAGGTTTCGTGGCTCAGGAAGCAGCCAGAGGGCTGGAGGTTGGCAACAAGTGGAGAGAGACTCTTACGAAAAGCCACTGGCGGAAGCAGCCAAGTTACAGGTCGGCAAGATTTCGGCTCTGATTGCGAATGAGAATTTTGGCTTCATTAAGGTGGAGGGGAATTCCCAGACATTGAAATTCAGATACGGCGATGGTTCGAAAACCGACACAGGTCTTCTGGATCTTGAAATCGGCGATGTATTGCAATTTCCTTTGAATGATAATGCAGAGAGGCCCCGCGCAGGGTACGCACGTCTCGTGCAGTGCAAGCGGAGAAGCCCGGTGGTTCTGGAACGCTATCTTTATAAGCTTATGTGTGTTTGCGAGGATAGCCCCGGGAAGGTACTGAGAGAAATTACGAAATGTCCGGTAGGGTTTCTTCTCGTGTTGGAGCTACGGCAACCGCCGCAGGGCGTGATATGTCTCGTGTTGGCATTGGCGAATGTTCTGCAGCAAGAAGGCGCGGCTTTCTACGGCGCGAGAGTGAAGCAATTCTTCAAATTCTTTTGCGGCACCGAGTTTCTTAGATCGCCGGGCGCGTTGAAGGAGTATGTTTTGGATCAGTGCAGAGAAGAAGATGAAGAAGGAGGGTTGCTCATCAACAATTTCATGCTCTGCCTTGTGGCGCAAAGTCCAGAAAGCGTTATCGATCTCTTGCCGCTGATTGAATCGATGATAGAAATCGTAAAGAGAGACAATATTGCTCCGTCTAGGTACTGTGATTTCGTTGTGGAGCTTCTGCGTTGCCATGCTGGGGTTTACAGCTCAACTGCCGAGGCAGCAGCGTCGATTGAGAAGCTGCCGTGGGACAAAATGCCGCTAGTTCCAGTCTCTGCCGAGATCACAAGCAGTAAATCCCTTCCTTTCGTCAAGAAGGAGGGGGGCTATGGATCTGTGGATGAGTACCTCGACACATATTATACTCTTTTAAGGGAAGACTGCTTTGCGCCCCTGAGAAAGGGCCTCCGCGATCTCAGAGCAAACAAATTGGATCCCAGAGACATGAAAGTTTGGACCAACGGATCCGTCCTAGGAATCCATTTTAGTAGAAGAAACCCTGGCATAACTTTTGCAATAACAGCCCAGAGACTTGGCGGTAAAGGACCCGTCAAACTTCCCATGCCAGGGACCCTTCTCTGTATATCTGACGACGGAGGAAATTTCGAGTCTACGACTTGGGGTGTGGTGGTCAGATGCGAGGAGGACAAGAAATCTCGAGTTATGTTCGTGGAACCGGTGGACGGAAAAGCAGGCGCGGAAGGCTCCTCGGCTCAATGTATAAGCAAACTGTTGGGATCATCCGGCCTTGTTTTCACTGAAAACCCAACATTTTACAAGGCGTACGAGCCGGTTTTGAGAAGGCTGCAGCAAATGGACAGTCACAATTTTCCATTCCTAGAAGAGTTTGTGTACGCTAGATGGACACACCAACCTGCGAAATACCTTTCGGACCCGGCTACCACTGTGGACTGGGGATGCTTGTTTGGTGAGACTTGCGTTCGGTCTGGGGTTAGAGATTTGGATAATTTAATCAAAAGCGGGTATAAGACCTCTCTGGACCCAAGCCAGCTAAATGCAATTAGGCTTGCGGTAAACAACCGCCTGGTTTTGATCCAAGGACCTCCCGGCACAGGTATGGGCAATCCACTTCCACCTTCTGTAATTTTTTTGATTTGATAGCCGAAATAGGCATATGCAGCATGAATTTTATTTGTAAGAGTTGAGATGAACATGAATTTCTTTTATGAGTTTGGCTAAGGAAAGCGCCAGATTTGAAGGGTGTTGGAACATATCAGTACCTCAATTGCATTTTACAGAAAAGTAGTATCAGTAATCTTTGAATTTAGAGAAATTAAACATTCCTACAGTGGTTTTACTCTCAGCTTCCTTATTTATGCCTTAGCATTTTCTCGTAAATCTTGAGAAGAGCGTAGAGAACGGGTTAAAAACATCCCAATCACTCTAGCCCTGAAAGTTCGATTATATATAGAAACTAAATGCCGACGTCTTTTTAGGTGTAGGTCGACTTGAACAGTCTAATATCCAATCAAGTTTATACAATAATAAATACATCGGAAATTATATATTTTTTAATGGGTACTTTTCCTAATTAATCAAATTTACAAAATTAAATCTCTTTTAAAGATAGCAATCAGATTTGCTGATAAATATTAACTTGAAATTTTAATAATGTTTACTATAAAATCAGTAAACTTAAAACAATGGTGATTTCTGTGTGAAATCACTCCTGAAAAATTGTGAATTTCCATCCTACAATTCCTGCCATGAAGGTTTCATCCCCAAGTTAAATGAACCAATGCTTCATGCTCCAAAGGAGTAATTATTAGATGATAAAAGATGTATTCTTTATATGATAATTACTTTTCCTTGTTTTGTGTCTCTTACATATTTTTTTCCTTCAATAGTCATGATTCTTCACATGTTTCTTACTTTAACTAAAATTAAACTTTAATTTTATAATTTTTATATATCCTTTTTTTGATATTTTAATTTATTATTATTATAGTCATAATCCAAAAAGGGGACATTATAGTGCGCCCTTCCCAAGATTGTTTCAAACAATCATAGACTAGGACACTCTTAACTTGTCTTAAGTCTTTTCAAAGATTTCAAGATTCCAATTCAATCTTGAAAATTTGTGATTCTCAATTCTTGATCCAAAACTAAGACCTATATGCTCAAATTCAAGAACTTGAACATAATTTAGCATGATAACATGTTGATAATCTTGAGCATTTATTTCTTTGAAATTTTTGATAGTTGTGGACCTTCAATCTCTACACAATTTGATGTTGGAGAAGGTAATTTATGTTGACTTGAGAAATACTAGTGTTAATAGTGGATGTATCTATTGTTCTAGAACTAATGCTTGCAATCTCATTTGTTGATTTTGGCTTCCATTCCTGGTTAGGTCCCATTGCACTTTCTGAGGACCAAAAAATTGCTAAGATCTAATATTATAATGATTAGCCATGGAAGAAAACCTACCCATAAAAGATGTCGACATTAGAATTGGATGTTTGGGGTTGTCCTTTTGATAAAGAATTATCCAAATCCATTGTTTGTTGAAACTTATCGACAAGTCAATCATGAGAAAATGAATGTGCAATTATAAAGGGAGGGCATTGCAATTGAGTTGGAACTTATTGTGCATTATTTGTCTTAAAAAGATTAGTCGTAATTTTCTATTTTTAGTAGTAGTACTCCAACCTCTTGCCAACGCTTGAACTTGTGGAGTGCATACATTTAATGAGTTCCTATTAGGTATAATAGGAGCCCTAGTCATAGTCATAGGCATATAACTTGTGCTAGGAACATTTGTCTTAGATTGTGCATTATGTGATATTATAGGGGAGGGTTGGCATAATTCAAGTTAACCTTGTTTACACCCTTTATACTCATGATTTATGTGAAAGACATGGCATTTTGGATTTCAAAGAAAATATTTTTATAATGTGCATACATGGGGCTTTGTGATTTCCTCATATGAGCCTTTTTTCTTTGATTTCTAGAAGCATTCATATTATTTTTCTTCATGTGGAGTATTTGACCCAACATTTCTATCATTGTATCAATCTTCTTTTCAAATTTATCTATAAGAACTTTCTCCAAAAGAGTTTTACCCTTGCTATCTACCATATTCACTTCTTTTATCATTTAAATGAAATAAGTTCATTTTGATAACATCTAGTGGCTCTATTACTAAATTGCATATAAAGGAAGACACATACGCTGAAAAAATGCACCTCTAATACCATTTGTAATGTCATGTTTGAATTTTTAATATGCCAAAGGGAATATTTTGTAATATCCAATCAATTTAAATCTTTAATTTCTATACAATAATATATACACTAGAAACTATACCTTTTTCCAATTGGTATTTTTGATAATTAATTGAATTTGCATAATTAAATATTTCTTTTAAAGATAGCAATCAAATTTGCTAATAAACAACAAATGCTATTAACGTGAAATTTTAATAATGTCTACTAGAAGATCAGTTAACAATGGTAATTTCCATGTGAAATCACTCTTGAAAAATTGTGGATTTTGGTCCTTCAATTCTTGCTAGTAGGGTTTTATCCTTAGATTAAAAATGAATTGTTGTTCCATGCTCGAAGGAGTAACTATTAAATAATAAAAGATGTATTCTTCATATGGTGGTTACTTCTCCTTGTTTTGTGTCTCTTATATATCTTTTTCTTTCATTGATCATGATTCTTCACATACCCCTTGACTTTTAATAAAATTAAACTTTAATTTTATATTATATATATTTTTTATATTTTAATTTATTATTATAGTCTCATTTCAAAAGGGGACATTACAAAAAAAGACATACAATTATACTACTAGAGTTTGTGAAATGTTTGTGTGTAAGACAAAATATATGCCCATGTTCTCTTCGAGGACTTTGTTTCAAAGGTAGTCTTGAGAGATTACTCTGAAGTTGTTAAGGTTTCGAGAAAGGAATTTATAGTTTGAAAGTCTTTTTACTACGTAATTTTTTTATCAGTTTTGAATTATATTTTAATATATTATCATATTGAATGTGATTAAAAAAATTTAAATATAAATTTGTATACAATATTTTTTTTTTCAAATTATTAATGTGATCTAAAATGATATTATTATAGTCTATAATAATTAATTTACATTAATCTAAGTATATTGATAAATTTGAATTTATAAAATAAAGTAACTCTTAATTTTGTATTAATATTAATTTTAAATTTATTTGTGTAACATTAATTTAAAATAAAATAAAATGTTGATTTGATATTTAATTTTGATTTTGATTTATGATCATATGATTATGATGTGTTAGTGTTGGCTTGGATTCACATTTTCTAATAAAAAAATTATAAAATGAAAGAGTTTTAGTTTTATTTTTACTTTTAAGTATTGTTGGTTTTTAATATATATATTTTTTATTTTTATTAGTGAGCAAAACAGAGTAAATAAAGTATCAAAATCTTCCTTGATAAAAAACATATAAAATTGAGTATTTTAATAATAAAAATAATAATTTTTAAATTGTTATGTAGTATTTAAAAAAAAGTATGTTTCAAGTATATAACTTAATTTAATTGTTTGATTATTTAAGAGTTATTTATTTAATTTATTATACGGATAAATTTTAATTTAATAACTTTATGTTTTATGATATTTTTGATATGCATGGTAGGGGACACATTTCAGGGATGATAATTTGAGTCATTTTTTAGTGACAACAATATATGTGTAAAGAGAGAAAGGGAGACTTAAATTTCTACAAGTTAGTGGAAAATAATATAACAATAATATAACATAACATTGTTAAAATAATGTTAGATGATGTTTGTAGAAGCCTATGTGCCAACCACATTCTAGAACAAAAAGTTTTATCTATACTTCTCACACAATATCACACTGTATTGAACTATGAATTGATGAGGTCACAAATAGGGACCTCATCCCCAACATAAACACTCAACAATAGCACCCCAATGAGTTTGAGCTTAGAAGCAAAAACAACAACACTACATTTAAACCATGACACAGTATGTCAATATTGGTTAGATTATTGTTGTTGTTGTCACTATTTTCATGATTAATTTAATTGTTGTTGTCATTGTTGGCATGATTAATTTAATTATAGGTATACTTTTGTAATGATGCCATGTTATACTATTATAATAATGCTATCATGATATATTTAATAATATTTTTTAATGTCATGAATGATATTTGTAAAACATTATAAAATTACTTTATTGTCGAGGATGTTTGGTCATCCCCAGAAAAGTTGAGGGTTGTCTTAAACATCCCTAGCCATCTTGACAATGGATAAAAACCCTCACAATAATTCCTATATATGCAGTTCATGTTTTAGGAATGTTTAGAAGATTTGAAGATTTCTAGGGATGACCAAGGGATGTCCCCTACCATCTTGTTGTATTTGAAACACCATTGAGGATGGGGAAAGGGTTTGAGAGTTGAAGACATATCCTCATAAAACATAAGAGTTAATTTATTTTATTTTATCATTTACTTTATTTTTATTTTAAAAATTGTTATTTATATAAATTTAATTTTTGAAAAAGACACAATTCATTATTTCAATAATCTATTTGTTTTATTATACTATTTTTATTATTCAATCTATACATAATATTTTTTAATGTATTATTTAATTTTACAATTTAATATATATTTTATTTTGTTACATAAAATACATAATGCTATTATTTTTATTTATACAATCATTTTTACATTTATTTATAATTGAAAGTATTTATCAATTAAAATATTATGCTTATAATGAAAGTGAATATTTTAATTTTAATTCTTATTCCTCAATAGTATAATATATACTTAAAGGATTTTAAAAGATACAAATCATATGAAAGTGATTATACACATTTGAGGTCTTTACCTTTTATTTAAAGAATTAAAAAAAATGAATTCATCAAAATGGTCCTTTTATTTTTATATATATTATTAAAATTCATTTTAAAGAAAGATTTCTATTGAAAATTAGTTAGGGAGAGGATTCAATAGTTGAGCATCTCAATTTAGCACAATTCAAGTTTCTAAATAGTAAGTTAAATTTATTTGAAAATTTTAGCATGTTTGTGTAGGTGAGTTATGAGCATAAAACTATTGTTTGTGATTTTGGGTATAAATGATGTAGCTACATCAATTACGTCTTTGTCAAGCTGTCCAAAAATAACCCTAAAAAATTAGATTGAAACATGTGTATTGAGGCATTTATAATTGATTGCCTTAGGTTCCGCCATATGATAAGTTGATTCTTTGACATGACTTGTGAAAATAGACACATCTTGACTATTTTTTAATACAAATATAATGACTACTAGTGTTTAACTTTACAAATAATGAGTAAAGTACACAAAAGAACAAGTGTTGCATATAGTTCTAGTGCACTCATCTATTGAATCCTCCCCCTACTCTTGAGATGATCTTTGTATTGAAAAAAATAATATTAAAGAACATTTATTAAAGTTAAAACATTGTTTCAATCTTTTTTTATTGTTGTAATAGTTACTTATTGCTCTCCATGGTACAAAAAGACTTAAAAAGTTGGTATGATGTGTTCAATATATTGATTTACCTAGAGATCTAGTTCCTACATAAATGACTTAACATTTTAAGCACAATGTGTTAGATCATGGTAGAGATCATAAGTAAGAGAGACAACACAAGTTCAGAAAAACAGATTAGAAAGGGAATATATAAATCTTTTTTTTATAGAAAAGATCATATCTTATAGAGTCATAAAAAAAGAGAGAAAACAAACAACAACGAAAGAGAAAGAGAGAACATAATTTTTTATATATATTGAATTGAAGATATAAGAAGAGTCAACTATTGCAACATTTAACAACCATTAAATCAAAATCTAGGACAACAAAAACATGGAAGAGAAGAGTAATTATTAGCATTGTACATCTTTTTATTATGACGAGTGTTGTCAAGAGAGTAGAGAGCAAAGATTGTTAAGATCTTTCTTAATTTTATTTTTCTTCTCGACTATTTTTTCATGTTTACCTTCAAGAATCTTAAACAAAGAAGAAATAAAAAAGACATCAAAAATATCACAAATAAAAAAATCTAAAAACTATCAATATAAATAATTTAGAAAATACTCATTTCATGAAGACTGAATTTTTTTGAAAGAATAAATATTACTTTCTTTCTTATCAATCTTTTCACAATTTTTATATAATACACTACCTAAATATTTAAACTCATCCCATGCAATATTCACAAAATTTTAATTACATTAAAAAACAAAAATATAATGACAATAATACTTACCTGGGCGGAGTCAATCGATGATCAGGAAGGCCGATGGCCTAGAGAGAGCACCTTCATTGCACAAGGAAGGGGGCTGTTTCTACCATCTCCCATTGTGGGAGAGTGCACGTCATAATTTGTGACAGAGGGGGCTTGCATTCGCGCGGCCCCCACTTCCCCTTTCATCTTATCATTATTATATAAAAAAATAAAATAATATAATGACAATAAAAAATAAATTGTAATGAAGTGAATGTTTAAAAAGGATGGCTCATGTTTTCGAATTTTTTTCACTGAAGTGCGCATCTTGGGTATTTACAGTCCCCCTTATCTTGAAAAGAATATTTTCCTCACGTTTCAATCCATCAAACAGGCAAATCGTTTGTGGGAGTGAGGATATTACGGATAGCCTTATCTGCAGATACATTGCCCTCGGGGCCTGCACTGGTGGTGACATACAAGAACCAGGGTTTGGATCACTTCCTCCAGTCTTGTTTGAAGTTCTGCCCAGAAGGCGTCGTGAGAGTGGGAGGCAGAAGCACAGAGCCATCCTTGGAAAGGTTCAATTTGTTTTCGTTACTACCCAAGTTTGATGAATTCACGACGGATTTGTTTGACAACACCAAAAAGCTAGAGTGCACTCAAAAAGAAATAGAGGAAGCTCTGAAGCAGCTACAGGAAAGCCGCGATTTAAATTCAGAATCGGTACTTCGCCACATGCCCGATTTTCAACTGAGGCAGCTGATTTCACAATTAAATCATAGCACTTCTGATTTAATTCCGGATGAGGAAATTTCTCTTTCAGATTTTCTTGGAGAGGATTCACAAGACTCCAAAGATTTACATCAAGTTATCTCGCAAACTCTTAAAAACTGGATGCCCAATAAGAAAACATTTAAGATGGTACAGGAATGCTTTTCTCGTCAGAAGACGTCCGGAGGACTGAAGCAGCTAGCAACCAGATTTGCTACAGATGAGACGGATACTGATATTCTTGACGAGGAAAATAAAGATAACGTGAACGTATTAATAGAGCAATTTATGGAAGCTAAGCCAGAGGAAGAACAAGATGTGGATGAGCCCGATGAAAAATCAAGTAAAGGGGGAAAGAAGAATGACTGCCTCTGGCTTAAGGAAAATTTCTTCACTTACAAATCACAACCATTTGGTACTAATTTAACAGCATCAAACGATGTGAGTAAAAATATTCTCTATATTTCCAGTTCCAATCACAAAAAAGTATAGCTGTTCTCTACTGAAATTCATAAAGGAAACATTCGTTTTGCAGATAGATTTTGAACAATATCAGTGGCTGCTGGATGAAAATCCGTGGGATTTGAACGAGTCCCATCGGGCAATAGTGGTGCAGTTGATTATGCGAACTAGCCACGAAAAAGCAGTCAAGAGATTGGAGGAGGCAAAGAAAGCATACGACGAAATATGTCGGGACATCGAAGAAATAAGCAAACGAAGACAACTTGAAGTGTTGAAAAAAGCTAAAATAGTTGGCATGACTACCACGGTACATGTTTTCTTTCGAAGCCTTTGCTCTAGAGTCATTTCATTTCTTAGGTACTATCATTATTTTGCTTTTGAATCATCGCGCACTCTACCTATTCATATTCATTTCTTTCCAATTCTCACACGTTTCATTTATTTTTCTGCATTTATAGTACTTCCCGCGTGCGTTCCTCCCACCATTATCAGCAAAGTTGCTATACGTGCCCAAACCCAAAAACAAGATATCTCACTTCATATAATCTTTCTTTCTGTACAGCTGTATTTCCATTTAAATTTGATCTCGATATACACGAGCTCAATAACCTCTCTTAGTTGCTATTACGTAGTTCAGATTATTTTATTTTTATTTTGCAGAGTGGATGGGAGCATTTACTTTGTTTCAAATAGTGAAGACATGATACATATTATTTACTTTGTGTCACATAAGTACATAGAAATTTATTATTTTATAAAAAGGCGTAAGAAATAAAAGGTTGTAGTTTAATTGATTAAGATAATTGACGAGGATGAATTTGTGTTTGATATAAAATCTTTTAATTTAAAAAAGGTGTAACACAAATATTATTATTAGATATTAAAAGAAAATAAAAATGATATTTTTGAAATAGAACCGTTAAACAAAAAAATGGTAAACTAAATATTACTATTAAATCAAAAGATTACTCAAATATAAATGAAGAGTAAAATGGTTTTTTGAAATATTTGAAGATATTAAAAGTGATTGAATTTGAGCAAGCAAAATAATCCGACATGTAGGATTGGGCTCTAATTTGTAATATTGACTTAACCCATTATGGACTCCTCAAAGTTGCTTCCCTCTAATCTTTGAGATTGAGTGTGCATAAAGACAATAATATTTAAAAACTATAAATTTAAATTTAATTAAAATAAAGAATATGATGTGATTTAAGCAAATTGTAATTACATGGTATTTAATAGCGATTAAAGAGGATTTAGTGGTTAAATGTTGGTTATTGAATATAATTTTTGTGAGAATTATGGTAGTCAATATTCAATGTACTTTACCATGTGTGATCTTTGAGGTTTGAATGCATTCAAAGGCCACAACATTTAAACTATCAATTGGATTTATATATTTAATGAGCATGTTGATAGTTTTTCTTTGAGGTTTGAATGCATTCAAAGGCCACACCATTTAAACTATCAATTGGATTTATATATTTAATGAGTATGTTGATAGTTTTTCTTTGAGGTTTGAATGCATTCAAAGGCCACACCATTTAAACTATCAATTGGATTTATATATTCGATGAGTATGTTGATAGTTTTTTCAGTATAGTAAAATTTTAATATAGATGGATGATTTTCCTATAGTCAAACCTTTAATTATACATAAGAGGATACAAAATTTATTCAATTTTTAAAATCAATTGCATAGAATGGAAATCACAACAATAATTTTATATTTTTTGCAATGAAACTAAGAGAAACTTGTCTATAATTTATAAATGCACTAGATTAATCGATTACACCTTATTCAATTTTATATAATCATTTATAGAAATAAATGCAATCCTTAATATCAAGCAACAAGAAAATAAATAGAAATTAAATCCATGTAAAAACCAAATAGCTTGTGATGAATCCTCGCATACCATGTAACTCAACAAAATATATTCTACTATAGTTCACAAAGACATGAGATCCTTGAAAATAGGGACAATTCATCAAATTTTTCTCATTTCCAAATGACTACATGAATAGTTTGTTATAACAACATTCAAAAGTTAAAAATTATGCTCTTCCTAGTCAAATCACGTGTAGAGGACTTCAAACACAATATTTTTACTAAATTTTTGTTTCTACAAGTTTAATGTAGGACCAAAGTTTTGTTTTAGAGAGATACTATAATTATTTTTCTTCGCTAGATACACTTATCCCCATATCAAGTTTCGCAACAATTACCAAACTCTATAGAACCAATTCAACAATTAGGTACAGTAGTTACAATAAATAGTGCATTTCTACACTATAAAATAAATAGACATGTCAATTGATAAATTACTAGTGTTTCTCAATCTTTGGGATCAAGAATGGTATTTGGGGATGAGAAATGATATTTGAGACATTATTTCATAATTTAAAGGAAAACTATAGTATAGTCAATTATCAAATTATTCCTCACATTTGTTAATGTCAAAATTCATTACTTTTATAATAAACCATTCCATTTAATAATACAAATACATGGATTAAGTACTGTGGCAGTTGTAGTTCCCATTTTTTTTTGCTTATTGTAACACACCTTGTGTGCAAACTTCATTGGAAAGTGTTGCATGGGATAGGGAATTATAATGTGAGGCGAATCTGCCATATGCCAATTTTTGGTACCGCAATGGCATTCCATTCAATCTTGCAACAAGTCCTTATTAGGAGCAATTGGTCACCACATTGACCATAATTGACACTCAACCATTATGAGTTTCATTGGCCCTTATTGTAGGATGTAATCAATAACACAAATCTCCAAAAATAATTTGGAAGAAGGGCTACACCATTTTGTTCAATAGGTAGATAGATGGTAGAAACTACAACTTAATCAACTTCCTCATGGCTTTAGGAGGACAATTAATGTTTTTGAAGACTATTGATGCCTACAATGAAGTAAAAAATGTTGATGCCTTGTGCAACTTGTTGGGTGAGGTGGTGATGGACATGGGGGTGGAGATAGTGATGGACATGTAGTAATATATGTTTAGTAAATTTATAGAGGCAGGACAACTTATTTTGTTTTGGAGCTCTTGTGTTGCTCATTGCATTGACCTTCTCCTTAAGGATATGAAGAAACTTATTTGGGAGAAGAGCACGATTGAAGATTGAGGAATGTCACAAAATACATCTTCAACCACGCATGGGTTGTGATTTCAATGAGAGATCACATTGATAGCAAGGGGCTTGTGTGTTTAGGATTCACATGGTTTATGAAAATTTTCGTCACATTGCAAAGTATTTTAGCCACATTGCCCAACCTTATGTGTATATTTGTGAGTGAAAGATGGTTGTAAGGCTCTTATTGCAAGAAGGCTAAAGAAAAGAGGGTTGTGAAGAATTTTTTTGATGATTCATTTTCTAAGCACACAAAGAATAACTTCAAGGTAAGCTTTCAATTAAAAAAATATGTTTTGTTTTATTTTTTCAAATTTTATAATGTTTCAATTTGTCGATTTTGCAAAATTATGATATTAAATAATTTACTTTAATTTTTCAATTGCATTTTTTATACTTTGTTGTTTTAAGTGTTATAACCACTGGTTAGGGTTCTAAAGTTGGATGTGAATCAAAACTCCATAAGGTATCCATATGAGATCATGGACACCAAAAAGGCGTTTATCATTGTATGGGTCCAATAGAAACAAATATAAACCTATCCAATGCATTATCATTAGAGATGGAACAAACAAATCCACCAACTATTGGAAAATGAGCCACACCCAAACTATAGATGGACTAGTCATTAAGTGGGCTAGTAGTTCAATGGTAGAGCATCCCAACAAAAAATGGGTGGTCCTAGGTTGGACTCCTAGTTGGTCCATGAAAAAATTTAAGATGTTATTAGAGTCAAGTCAACAAAGTCATGCTAGGCTAGATGTCTTGAGTATTTGCAGTTTGGCCCAAGAGGGTGATGAAAAACCATAGGGGGACCAATTACCAAGAAGGTTGATTGCTTAGCGGTAGAGCAACCGAACAATGAATGGGTGGTCCTAGGATCGACTTCTAGTTGATCCATGAATTTTTTAAAACCAATATATTCATGCTATTGCTTACTACTTGAACCCTAAGTTTTTTTCTCCAATTCATTCAAAGTAGATAAAGAGGCTATGGTTAGCCTCAACATGTGTATGGAGAGGTTAGTTCCCAATGTGAACCTTATAGACATACATGATGAGTTACAAGTTTATAAGGGGGTGAAGGAGATGTTTTGTTCACCTCTATTTATTCAAACACGAGTCGCGCTATAGAAAAATAAAAATTATATATGTTTAATTTTAGTTTATTATTTATTTTGAATTTTAAATTTATTAAAAATATTTATGAAGTTATATTTGTTGTCTTTGTAGATTTGTGGTGGAAAGATTTTGTTGCAAATACACCTAATCTTCAAAGTCTTGGCATCCATATTTTGTCCCAACTCTATAGTACTTTTGGTTGTGACTTTGTCCTTATACATAAAACCTTCAATTGCATGCAAATAAGATAGAGGGGTAGAAACACATGAGCCCCTTGCCTTCGACAACATTGATCTTTAGTCTAATTGGTTTGTTCATGATGTGGAACCATTGACAACTACAAATGATATGGTTGATTTTAAGTGGGAGGTAATGAAATGACAAGTGAAAGTATCAATATATGAGGAGGGAGAAGGTGAGCCATCAATGGAAGATTTGTTGCATTCATAACATGCTCTTGTGGAGGATGATATTGTTCCATAACAAGTTGCTACAGTAGGACCATCTAGTTCAAGGACACTTACACAATGACAACCTTTTTTGAGCTTTAATTGTAAAATGAATTTATAGATTATGAACCTTGAAAATATAATTTGTAAATTTTACTTATATTGAAATATAAAGTTGATATGTATTGAACTTGTTTTTTTGTCTACGACATGTATTGAACTCTAAGTTTGATTTATATATTTAAAAAATCAGCAATATGTTCTTTAAATTCAGTAATATGCATGTTTGGAAGATTTTTTTTCGAAACTTATTTATGTTTTATGTACAATATCTGCTGAGTTTTTCACCGAGTTTTTGAATCTTTTTGATCGGCCGATTTGTTGCCAAGTCCAAGTTTTTCAACTATTATCTAAGCATCTTAAGTGAGAACATAAGACCTGCATTGCGACAAATGATTGGGACTGATTTATGTACTGTAACTGTTTTCACTTGTTTAGAACTTTAGATAATGGATCTCCATTTGATTGGCATTAAAATACTTGTTTCTAAGGTGTTTTTTTGCCCCACATAGTTGCAGAACCAAACCTGAGGAGAACCTGGTCTTGTCTTGCATTGCGACAAATGATTGGGACTGATTTATGTACTGTAACTGTTTTCACTTGTTTAGAACTTTAGATAATGGATCTGCATTTGATTGGCATTAAAATACTTGTTTCTAAGGTGTTTCTAGAAGTTGTGCCCTAGTTGCAGAACCAAACCTGAGGAGAACCTGGTCTTGTCTTGAATATGTGTAGCTCAAATTTCAACCATTCATTGCCCACAATATGACCAATCCATGGGCTAGCTGCCTAAATGCCAAATTTCTATTTGTTTGTTTTGCGTGCACTTCGTGCTCGTCCAAAAAGTATATATGGAAAACTTTCATGGATTCTGAATTTTATCAATTCTCTGTCGTACGAACTTAGGGTTTTGGAGGGGACATCCCCCTTTTTCAGAACTTGACAACCCAATCCATTTGGTGAATAAAAATAAAAAATGGTAATTTTTAAGGAAAAAAATGTTAAAACTCCTACAAGGTAAAAGGTGCAGGATTGTCATTGCAAATTCAGCCTATTGCATATGCTTTTAAAAAATTTAGTTGCTTTTAAATTTTCTAAGTTATTTAAATAGATGTCCTCTGCCATGCCCCAAATTTGGCAAATTTTTTGCTGTCCCTGAAACCATGCCTCTACATCCCCACATTCCTTTGTCTCAGAAACACAGAGAAGGTTCTAGGAAAATTTACCGTCAACAATTCACTGCAGGAAAATTCAAATTCACCGTCAGCAATTCACCGCCATGGCAAATTCACCTCAAGGAAAATTCACCACCAGTAATTCACTGCCGTGGAAAATTCATCAATTCAATAAATTGTAATGGAGGTCTGTATTTCTGCTATTAATGGGGTGAATTTTCTGTGGCGGTGAATTGCTGATGGTGAATTTTCTCGCAGTGAATTGTTGACGGTGAATTTTTCGATGATGAATTGCTGACGGTGAATTTGCCTGATGCCCACAGAGAAACACTGGAATATTCATTCCTGGATGAGGAATGAGAAACGGAATTAACAGCAGATGGATATCCAGATGGGATATGGCCTCCTAAAGTCACTGCATTTGAAGAAGCAACAGAACTAAGAATAATGGTGTCTGAGGCCATCCCTTGGTGGTCAAGGAGAATAATTCTAATGCCAACAGATTTCCATCCAATCATACAAACTCATTTTGTGCCTAGATAATGGGCTTAAAAAAAAAAACTGGATATAATGATAAAAATTAAAAAGAATGTTTTTCATAATATTGCTTCCACACATAAATGGGGATACATTTTCTGTTTGCTTATGTAATTTATTACCTGGCTGGTTTTCTGTCTGATTAGATAATTTGCTACCTTTCTTGCATTTCACAGGGTGCAGCATTGAATCAGGAATTATTAAAAGCATTAAATCCATCAATTGTATTTGTAGAAGAAGCGGCTGAGGTCTTGGAACCTCAGTTGTTAGCAGTGCTTGGTCCAAGTGTTCAGCATCTTATTCTAATTGGTGATCACTACCAACTGTCCCCAAGTGTTGAAGTTTATGAGCTTGAAAGAAGGTATACTCGTATTTAGAAATTGTACTTTTTGATTGTGTGTGTTTTATAAAGTTTTTCTTTCATCTTATAAATAATTAACTCCCAATGTTTTTCTAGGATGATGGAAATTATTGCTGAAGATGTTTACGGTGACTAGCAAAACATGTAGTATAGTTACAAGTTAAATTGCCCAGGGAAAATGAGATATCATAATATTTTTTCAAGAAACAAATTACCAAATATTTATAAACTAGTTGGAAATGTTTCAGGCATGGCTTTGCAATCTCACTATTTGAAAGACTTGTGGAGCATAATAAATTGCCTTTTCAAGCACTATCCTCACAGAGCCGAATGAGAGAAGAGTTTGTGCCCATGATCTTACCCGTTTATCCTACATTGCGGACCAACACTCAATTTGTATCAGGAGAGAGAAATAAAGAACCTATGTGCATGTCAAGTCCAATGTATTTTTGGTCTCATTCATATGGAGAGTCTAAACAACGCAGTGTTGCAAATGAAGGTGAAGCCAAAATGGTGATTGCCCTTGTGCGTTGGATGATAGCTGAAGGACAAAATCCTGATGAAATAACTGTCCTTGCTTCATATAATGGGCAGGTACCAATGTATTAATATTTACAGAATATTATGTGTGATTGCATGTTATTGAAGATCATCTTTGCAGGATTTATACAATACCATCGTCCCCGTACATATTTGTGAGGTAACACTATTACGAGATATGGTGAAGGTAATACCTGCTATTGAAGCCGTACAAATCCTTCCTATAGACAGATTTCAGGTATGTCATCATCTCGCTACAGAGTTCGTTTCAGGTAATGCCCCATTTTGCTCTAATTTGGTAACAAAAGAATAGACTAGCTCTTTTGAGTGAATCATCTTAACATCAACAGACTTGCTTTTATCTTCATATAATTCTGTCTCTTCATTTCTGTTGTGGGTGGTTTGTTAGAAACACTCTTTTCTTATGTTATCATTGCTGGATGTACTTTTAGTTTTATTGACCTACTCTGGTTATTTACTGACATTTATATACTTTCATATCAATCTAAGAAAACTTAGATTTTTTGCAGGGGTCTGAGAATAAAATTATCATACTGTCTTTAGTTCGTTCTAATGATGAAGGGAGCATTGGGCACCTAGCAAAGCGAAATAGGTTGTGTGTAGCAGTTTCAAGAGCAAGGGGGGCAATATATTTTTGTGGGAATGATATTTCTTTGTCAAAGAAGTCCGACCATTGGAGAGAACTTCTTGAATACTTGGCTCATAAGAATTGTGTGGGTGACACAATACATCTCCGTTGTCCACGACATCCACTTAGCCCACCCTTCGCAATTTCTAGCAAACTTGTTGACAACTTCAATCCTCTCCTATGTAGAAGGACATGCAACAGTCAGCTACCCTGTGGTCACTATTGCCAAAGTACCTGCCACTATGGGGATCATCCAAAATGCATGGAACCTGTATAGTTTACATTCAGTGTTTGTGGACATGAAATAACAAAGAAGTGTTCAGAGGACGGAGAATTGAGATCATGTCAGCAGGAACTAATGTATACATTTGATTCGTGTGGACACACAAAGTTTGTAAAGTGTTGGGAGAAAATGAGGAAGGAGCTAAAATGTAATGAATCATGTCGTAAGGTTTTGAACTGTCAACATCCTTGCATGCTGAAATGCTTTGAAAACTGTGAAGCAAAACCTTGTACCACCTGTATCCAAATACAAAGAATCAATGCAGAAAAGGCAAAGCAACTTGAAGCACAGCAACTCAAAATGAAACTTCTAGAAATAAAAGCAGAAATCAAGAAATTAGAGGAGTCTTCAGATAGCCCGGAAAAAATGGTAACAGATATAAGTCCAACAGGAGACTCTGCAGCTGATTACTTCCAGGTACAAGCTCTGTATTCCAAGTAAGGGGTAGTCTCTGAAGATGCGTTCTTTGAATTAATTTTGAGTAAATATTTTTTGTCTAATGAAATGGACAGTTTTTTATAGTAATATATACTTATAGATGTAAAATATAATATGCCTGAAAGAGTACACACAGTTTTGCTTGAACCGTTAAATTGATAGACAAATTTTAAACCATCTGCAAGTACAAAAACTATAACTGTCTATAAAAACATTAAAGAATTGAAACGAATGGGAAGTAATCGATCAGTTTTTACACTTCGGAAATTTTCCCCCAGTTTTGAATTCCTTAGCTTAGTCCTCAATCACAATTTTGAGCATTTGCAGATGTTTGATCTTCATTTTGATCCAAATCAAGAATAGGCATGGGAACATCAGCTAAATATTTGAAGGAAACAGCAATGTCTATTGCAGAAATACACACATTAGGTACACTAACATGATCAGGCAGTAACACTGGTGAAACAGATTCAATATTGGAAACTAGTAAAAAGAAAATCGTTCATATTGTTGCCACAAACTTCAACAGGAGGATAAATAGAAACATTACATTGAACTTTATCAGCAATATTAGGTGCTAGATGTATAGTAACTGAGCCAGGAGCTCCAATGTTCTAATTAACAGGACCTGAGGATGACAAATAAGACAATCCACCAATGTGAATACCTTGAGATTTACGTTAGTTATGAGTTGCAAGCTTTTAATGAGCGAAAGTTGAGAAAGATTCTAACCATCATTTTCAAATTGCATTCTTCCTGTGCCACGCATAAGTGAGATGTCTGTTCTAGGAGATATATTTGGTAAACCTCTTTCAGAATCCATTGCTCTACTTAGAAATGCACCTATAATAAAACATGATAATACATAAAGCGAGACATAGGATATGGGTGTCAAAGGATTATCACTTTAGCACTTGAATCTTGAATGAAATATGAGATAAAAATCTCACCTCGCCTTAAATGTCAAAACTCAGGCTGATATTATGATTATCTCATACCAAACCCATTATTTATAAAATGTATACCAGGTTCAATATCAGCACCATAAGGTACAACCCATAAATTAAGGAGCCTCAGATACATGAATTGTATACTTAAAGCAGGCCCAATATTACATCTTTTCCTAGAAGAACCTGCAATTAGATATCTGGGAGCCTGACAAAGCAGGATTACAATAGAGTGCATTTTATGCACAAATGAGTAGGAAAAAGACAATTCAAAATTATTTTAAAATAAGCATAAAGGTATAGGAGGTTTCAATCAAGAAATCACATTTATTTTGATTTCATCTCCCATATCACTCCAGATGCAAGTGAATGAAAATGACCAAACAGCTTTCCCCAATTGACAAATTTCAAGATTACTGTGATTTGCTTATGGAATAGATTAGTTGTGGATCTTGTCTCAATAATCTTGGTTAGGGTTAAGTAGATCATCTAAGGACATTGTATAGTTTCCATCATATGGTGCTAGAGCCTAGTTGTTCATCCCCCAAGGTTTTAAGAAGTGAAGGTGCATATCATAAATATGAACTCTAGAAAATCCTATTGTTCCATAGGGACATGCCCCTTACCCACCCCCAAATCATCATGTTTTTAGGATGGGGACATCCCTAGGTTGCTGGAAATGCCCCCTCGTTGCCCCTCCACTACCACTAGTAGAGGGGAAAAGTTCCTAGGATGTTTGCCTCATAGAGGGGATGTTTATGGGATGTCACCCCTGATGGAGGCATAGAGGAGACACTAGGGAGCCTCATGGACAACATAGAGACTTCGTGAGGTTGCTCAATTTCCCAAAGCTCTAGGATGTCCTTGTGGCTTGGGATGTCAAAAAGTGAGATTTTTAATTTAAGAAAGCATCATTTGAAAATGTAATCCACTAACCCTAACCATTAGAATGCTAATGGGCCTCACCCAACCCTTAAGCCTTAAAGAACTTTAAATAGAAATGCCCATTCTCAATCCAAATCACTATCACCACTTTGTAGTTTGTTATTGCATTGGCAAAAGAGTGAGAGCAAGAGGAAGAGGAAGAGCAACAAAAAGAGCAAGAGGAAAAGGAAGATTTCAACTTTCTTTCATCGATCAAGCATTCATGGAGCCTTTTCAAGGTAAGACTTTATACTTTGTTTATGTAATTTGCATTTTCATTGATAAATCTGAAATCAGTGATCATATAACAGTTTTTTTTTTAATTTCAATTTATATACCCAATATATTTTTTATCTATGCAAAATGCAAATTATTTGTAGGGTTGAGAAATTATTAAATGCTGTTTTCAAGGCTGTTGAACTACTGTTTTTACAAAAAACAACAGTTTTTTTTTTTTTGAACTGCTGTTTTTACTCTAAGATTGTCGAAAACAGCAGTTAAACAAGTCTAAAAACAACATTTAGGGGTTTTATAACAGCAGTTTTAAGGGTTGTTTTTAATATGTAAAATTTATTCATTAAATTATTTTTAAATGTTATTTGCAAATTTACATGATGATATAGCTGATTTTCTAAATTTCATTTATTTTTTTTTGTGTTTTTTTTGCTTTTGTGTCTCATATGATTTGAAGTTAAAAGAACAAAAGTAAAATGAAAATTAGAATTCCTCTTATAGTTTTACTTTTAATTTTTCAAGATTTAAATGTTAATTTTTATTTTAAAATTTTATTGTCACTAGTTATTACTAATAGTTAAGTTAGCATTTCATCTTTTATGTATCCTCTAATTTTGCAATTTGTGCAACCTAAAGTAAGAAAAACAACAATGAAATCCTTGTTTGACAAAGTTTGAAGAGCAAGGATTCCAATTTTTATGTATCCATTGTTTCTACACATTTTGTGACTTGAGGTAAGAAAAACAAAAAGAAAATCCTTGTGTCTCGAGTCCTTACCTTATGTATGGTTTAAAATTTAAACCATTAATTTCATTTCTTGTAGTGTCACTATGAGTAATGAGAAAGGTAATGGGGCTGGGAATCCAAACATTGTAGTCAAATCTGAGACTTCGAGTACAAATGTGTAGGGGGGCGGTAGGGGACAATGAGTTTAATTGGGGGTATTCATTTCAGTTTTCCCTTCCATTATGTTAGAAAAGATTGCCAAGGGTCCCGTCAATAAGAAGGCCCCTTTAAAACAATTTACTACCAAAATATAAGTAAAGAGTGACACATTAGGGGGTGGTACTTGGCTATGGAAATGTCTTTTTTGTGACCTTGAATTCCAAAAGAAAATTATTAAAGTTAATGCACATCTCCTTCACATCCCAAGCAAAGGTATTGAGCTATTTGTTGAGTTGTGACTTCAACAAAGAATAGAGAAACAAAAATTATTTGTTAGTGAAGACAAATCACCTGTAGTTGCTACTATGGTAGTGAGGGGTCCTAGCACTTTCCAAGAGCCATGATTTCCTTTTTGTAGTAGAGCCTAAGGGTAAACATAGGGTGACATGTGATGCTCCAAATTTGGTGATACAGGAGCATCTCAAGGGTCTAGCAATCTTGCATCACCCAAAAATATTTTATTTCACGTTTTGTTTTGTAGGTTTTTAGTAATTTCCTAGTTGTTTCTAGTTTGCAGACTCACATCATAGAAGATAATTCTCATTGGAAAGGAAATTCTAGTCTAGTTAGTATTTCCTATTCATAGTGAGTTTCAAATCAAGATCTCACAATGTAGTAATAGTTCTAGCTTTGTGGTAACCATTGAAGATATTGTTTGAGATCTATGTTACCGGGTTCTTCTATTTTACCCCTGGCTCTGGTTCTAGTTCACTCTTGGTTCGGGTACTGGTTTGGTTCACTTGTGGGTTCGACCAGGGTCCTTCATTTTTGGGTCTGGTTCGCCCAGGCAGAACCCAAGAGAACCCGAGCAAAACCCAAACAGAACCTAGGCGAACCAAGACAAAACCCACATGCCTAGGCATCCAAAAAGTGTTTTTTTGAGAATTTTTTTAATGTTTTATGGAGTTTGACTTTGACCCATGCCCAAGAGAACCCTAAAAGTGACCTCTAAATCACTCTAAACACCTTAACTACCTCATTCTTATTCATTTGTTTTGCAAACAAGCATTTTCATTCCAAGAGGCTGAGCTTTCATTTTTGCTTGTTGGATTGAAAGCGGACTGTCTTTTTTCAAAAATTGTTCTGCATCATTGTGGAGCTATATTAAGCTACCACTCTCAAGACCAATTTAACAATGATACAAAATAATCTTTGAGACTGCAAGAAGACATCAAAATGGCTAGTGTACTAATCAAATTCTTATGATTTTTGAAGAATGCTGATAACTCTACTCAGTTGGCTTCTTTTTTCAAAATCATACAAATTGAACCCTTTTATCAATAGACTCTGTATATCAAGCTACCACAATTTAAGTTTCAACGATGAATATTTATCATGCATGTTTTAAATGACATTCAAGTTTATTGTGGTTTTGTTGTTTATATGGTATTATGTGATATTCTAATCCTAATTCATGCTTCTAGGCTGCATATATATACATGTTTTTTGTACTAACGAACCCAAAACAAACCAAACCCACCCCCCAAAAAATTTAGCCGAACTGGCGAACCAAACCCTTGAACCCAAATCGGAACCGGAACCGGAACCGGTAACTTAGTTTGAGATTATTGGTTCCATAGATGTTCATGGAATGGACTATATCAAGGCCGACAACATAAATCTTTCTGCACATGACATCCACTTGATGGGTCCTCTTGATTAGCAAGTTGTAATGTGCAAAGGGCCCTTTGGGGTTTTGTGCAAAATTTTGAATCTTGTGCCAATCGACATAATTTGAATTAGTCCAAGTAATAGCTTTGAACAAAGGATCATAACCCTTTGGTTGGCAGTATCCTATCCTTTGATGGGATCCATATCAATAGGATAACAAATTCTTGAAGGTAGAGCATAGAGGAGGTAGATCCACATAGTAGGATTGGGCTCTCTAACATTGTAATTGAGATGTTGCTTGTGGAAATATGAGACTATAATAAGCATTTTACTCTAAACTTATTAAAACCTCAGGGTAAAGGCATGTATTGGTGGAATATATATATATATATATTCCATAATAGGATTTCTTTTAATTACTTGTCAAAGCATTTGAGTTGCTGCATATCTTTTATAATTGTTTTTTGTTGTGTATTTGTTGGTACACTACTTAATTGTGTTTGGTTGCATGAATAAATAGTCCTTCATTGGGTTCTTTATCCATGACTACAAAAAATGTTATTAGAGTCTATTTGTGGCTAGGACCCTTAGAGCCATTGAAACAAGGTTGGGAGCCTTAGATATTGCACAAAGGTGAGGAATGGTCTTAGAGGAAGATGCTTGTGGCGATGAGAGACAAATCCAAGAACTAGGTAAACCAAAGTTTGATCTTCCTTGTTTAGGTGGATTGGATCTTGAAGAATTCTTGGATTGGATCCTTGAATTGTTAAGGTATTTCGAATTTGAATTTGTCGATGACACTAAAAGAGTCAACTATGCAACCACTTGGTTAAAAGGACAATTGGCCTTGTGGTAAAACTATGTGTAGAAAGACAATGTAGTAAAGAATATACCAAAGATCACTAGATGGGATTGGATGATGGAGCAACTAAAGGGTAAATTCTTACTAGAAAATTACAATTTGGGCTTGTTCAAGAAATTCCAAAATTTGTAGTATATTAAGGTATACATCAAGGATTTTTACAAACTCAACATCTAGGTAAATCACATGAAGGACAATGCAAAGAAGGTGTTTAGATATTTGAATGGGTTGCAAGGTGAAATCCAAGATGAGATTTGTTTTTTTTCCTATCTAGACTACGTAGAGTACCTACCAACTTGTGCTTTGGATAGAGGAGAAATTGTCCAAGAAGCAACAAAGAATATAGGGTAAGGGCAATGGTGAAAGAAACAAGAAAAACAAGGAAATGTGCAAAAGGAGACCACAAAATTTAGAAATTGCACACAAGACTTGAAAGGAGAGAAAACTTCCAAGAAAGAGGAATGTAGAGGCAATGGAGATCATAGGAATTTTAGTGGTACTTGCTTCAAATGCAGAAAGGTAGGCACTAGGCATTTAAATGTCTAAAAGCAAAGAAAGAATGTGGACTCACCAACAAGAAAGTGTATATTGCTCAGTGAAGTGAAGTGTCAAGTAATGAAACAACGAGTGTGACACTCAAAGGAGGAGTGTGAAACATAGAAAAAGAGAACCCTAAGTCCTATGTGTAGAACCTAGGATTCAATTTTTCCTTTTCCTAGGGTTTCAATGAGATGGAGATCAACAAGGCGTATAGATTGACTTTCAACCATGAAAGTGAGCCAATTGGACCTGGATCTCCATCAATTTGGAGATTGGAATGAATTGGAATTGATTTTCTATGATTAGCCTAATTAAACTATATGACCTAATATGAAAAATGCAAGATCCCAACAATTGATAAACAAAAACAACAGTTTGCAAGCAGATCTAAGAAGTGTAGAGGATTGTGTAACTGCCCAAAAAAATTGGTTTCAGTGTGCATAGGAGGACTGATACACCAAAGGGTGTATGAGTCCTTGTAAGGGTGTCTGGATCAACTTTTGAGGTCCTCTGGTGGTAGATCTGAGACTCGTTTTCGCTTGCAAAGTTGTCGGAACATTGTCGGATGATTTTGTAAGCGAGTTTCCATGCGTTGACAAGGTATAGTGCTTCAAATGCAACAATGAACAATTTGTCTTCAAGTTTCCTTCAATCCTCTTCAGACCTAAAACTTGCACATTCAAAGAGAGGGAAAATGTTGGGCCATTTAGGGGCTTGCCTCAATCAAACCTCATGTAAGTGTTTTCACTTCCACAATAGCAATGTCAATGAGAAAATGATAATGAATAGGAAGGAATGATGAAATCACTAAGTGCTACAACTCACCACCCTTCAATGGCTTCCTTGAAGGATTGAAGTCATACACATCACCTCAAGGTCTTGGATCTTGTTTACTTGATGGCTTGAATTGCTTTGGAGACTTACAAAAGGGTTTAGCCTTTACAAAACAATGATAATAAAACAACATGAACACACATACACTTTGACATGATGCTTGGATCTTGAATTGCTGCAATAAATCATTGAAATATTGCTCGACTTTCTCTTGACAATAATGCTTGCTCATAAAATATCCTTCTAGTTTCAAATGGTGAAATGACTAGGTATTTATAGGCATTTGATCCCAATAGCCAACCTTTGCAAGTTGAAGTTTGAACGTTAAAATGTTGACACCGACATATAAAAAATTGATCCCTGACAGAATAGGGGGACCCATTTGCCCTAGCTAGCCCTATTCTCCTGGACATTAAGTGTCGGGGGCAAAATAATAGTTGGATGCATTTGTTCAATGCTTGCAAATTTGCAATTTCTTAGAAAGAGGTACAAATGGGCTATATAATGCATAATTTAGGAAATTAGGAACCCAATTAGGATCAATAATTTAGGGGGAGCAAAACCTAGTGTACGACGTTATATTTAGTCCCCACTTTAGTGAGAGTATAAACTTACGCTCAGACTCACACTAAAATAGAAAATCTATGTCAAGAGGGGTTCGATTGTCCAAATGTTGAAGAGATAGGATGATTAAGGATCAAGGGAGAGTGCACAAGCCTCCATGATCCAAGATCCCATGGCAAACTAACATAAGCACAAAGGAACACATGTATCATATGCAGCAAGACAACATACACAAACATACATGTCGAAAAAGACGAACTATACACAATGAAAACACATGACATGATGGAACATAAAGATGACGACAAAATGAAAACAAAAATGATGTAAACATGAAGAATACACACAAAAGACATGTGGCAAAACACCAGGTTAGTACTAAAAGATTCAAGTTGGTAAGGCAAAGAGACCTTAGTCTTAAATCATCTCAAATACCAAATGTCATCCATCGAATGAATGTTAGCTCCCATGAGGACTAGCAAGTTGTGTTATGCTACATCACTCATGAAACACATGGCTCCACTGGCAAGCAAGTTGTGTTATGCTAGGTGGCCATGTTAAAAAGGGGTGTTCAAGTTCATAACCCAACAAGCTCCATTATGCCAAATCCATGAACTGCCTTGCAAAATCTCACCTTAAGGGGTGCATAAGGTTTAACATCTCAGGGGATCAACAAAACTCACCTCAGGGGTGCACAAAGTTTAATGTCTCAAGGGACGAACAAAACTCATCTCAGGTGGTGCACAAGGTTTAACGTCTCAGGGGAAGAACAAAACTCACCTCAAGGGATGCATAAATGATGATAGTGTAATGTCCCCATTTTTAGCACTACACGTTCCAGTGACTGTTAGCTGATTCCCTGATGCTCGTAGGCTAGTTAGAGGCAGAATTAGGGTTCCCAGCTGCTTGATGGGTTTCCTTGAGGATTCAGAGGGTTGCATGTTGGAGTTTTGCAGTTTGGTCACGAGATTCCTTCTGGGTTTTCAGAAGGCTTCGCGACAGCGTGACATGCAACTGAATCAGAGAACCTTTCCAGACTTACTATTTTTAGTAAGTTACGATGGCTGCATAGTGGAGTTTCATAATTCAGATTGTGGTTTCCTTCTGGGTTTTCTAAGAGCTTCGCGACGGCATGACATGCAAATGATTCAGAGGACTTTTCCGGACTTACTATTTTTAGTAAGTACGATGGCTGCTCGGACTGGGGTTAAAATGAGTTTGGAACAACTTACTATGTTTAGCAATATGCTATTTTTAGTAAGTGCTATTTTTGGCAGTGCTATTTTTAGCAAGGTCTTTGAAGTTTGAATAAGTGGCTATATCAGGCAGGGCAGTGTGTTCATCCGGTCTCCAGCTGTTGAGGTGGTTATTTTGTCAAGTTCGATATTTGAGGAAAATATTAAGTGAAATATTTACCACTTTCCTAAAGTCGACTTGGAGGGCAGAAAATGGATGCCAAAAGCAAGGAACTTTTAATTATCTAAAAAGTACGGATTTTTGCCTAGGGAAAAGGGACGCCTTTTGGAGAAGTCAAATAGTCAACATGGAATTAGGGTTTCTGAGTGGAGTGCACCTTCTGGAAGGTTCTAGAGGGCTCGGCAAAAGTTATAAAAGTAGGCGTTGGGTCTTCATTCAGTATCTTAAATTTTATGATATTGTTATGCTGTCGGAATGGTTGCTGGACTGCTTTGAGGAATGAATGCCTCCTAGCCTTGGCTCGACTTCGTGCTTGAGAGATAGCACCTAGTGGAGAAGTTTGCTTATTGTTGAGAGTTTTTGTCGTGAGGTTTGCATTGTAGCTTGAGTTTTGTTTGTAGTTCAGATTACTGCATTTTATGTCATTTTCTGGAGTTGCTGATAACAGGGCTGAATCTGTAGTTTCACTCATAAATCCGAAAATAAAAATAGTGTGCTTCTGGGTGATTGGTCTATCTCTTTCCTTGTCAGGGGCGACCCTTCTTGCAAAGATTCAGATTTTAATATTGAGTGTTTATTTTTTAAAGGCAAAATCGCCCCTCATTGAGGGCCGTACATTTCTGGAAATGCATTGATTTCCGTGCAAAATTAATATGGGACTTTGGGGTTAGTTTCTTGGTTCCTCCTTGGGCGCCTCCAGTGTGAGCAGCATTTGCATTTGGTTTCATGGGATTTGGGTGAGATTTGAGTGAGTTATCATTAAATGAGTGAATTTCTATGCTGCTGGTCTGTTATTTCAGTCAGTTGATCAGTCATATCAGTTTTATGAGAGTTTGTCTTGAGGGTGGGATTGAGTCTGAGAAGTCAAGTAGAGTATAGAAGAGTCATTTACATTTACTGCAACATTGAACTATTTCTAATCATGTGTGCTTGGCAGGCTCTCTAAATATTGTAAGCTGAACAGTAGTACTGTCAGCATTCTATCTTCTACTCTTTCATTTACTGTATTTCCCACTGGATAAGTGGAAGAGGCTGGCTTGCCGCCTACTTTACATTTTGAAGTTGCATTTGTATCTTTCACCTCCGCCATATGGTCGCCTCATTTCCATTCTGGAATTGGGTAGCACATACTTGGTGTTGAGTTACTTTCAGTTGCAGTTTGTAGTGGTAGAGATCCTCTAACCATATGCTCGTCGTCTCCGGCGCATTCTTGGTTAGAGTTCCCTTATCAGTTTTGCTTGAGATCCTCTGACCATATGTTCACACCTTGCCCAACTCGGGATCCTGGTGTACATTCTTGGTTAGAGTTACTTGTGCATCGTTTTGGGTTTTGACACTAACCTTAACGAGTGCATGTTGCATTGTAATTGTGATTGAAAATTGGAAAAATTGGTCTGGGATATTTCAGTGGTATCAGAGCTAAGATCTTGCCATCCTGTGGAAAAGACAGAGTACAGTGGATAGATGAGTGACAGAGAAATCAGAGTCTTCACTTGAATTCAGTTAGCTTTCAGAACTTCGAATATGTCACGTCTATTGAGGACTAGGCACCGTGAGAGCTTAGTTCCGATTACGGCTTTTGCTGAAGAAAGAAGTTTGGCAAGGTCCCTTTTTGTTGCAGGAACGAGACTCAAGGAAGAATGTCAGTCAAGGGGTGAGGAGATTAGTTTATTATCAGAGTTGGAAAGTTGTTTGAGCCAAGTCCAACAATCATCTGTTGAATTGTTGAATAAGGCAATATCTCCTGCAGTGCCACATTTGATGCAACCTTATTGGTTTGGGCATCCTGATGAGGAGATCGGCTTGTTGGTTACCTCATGCCTTAGTGAACTCATGAGGATTGTTACACCTTTTACGCCTTATGATGGTGAAACCATGAAGAAGACTCTACAGAGAATTGTAGAAAGTTTCCAAGACCTTGATGAAACTGGTAGCAGTCAGTTTCCTAGAAAAGTTACTATCTTAAAGACATTTTCAGATATCAAGACAAGTAACTTGCTTTTAGACTTGGAGATGCATGATCAGATTTATCACTTGTTTCGCTACCTCTTTAGGTCTACTTGGAGCGAACAAGAAGAGAATTTTGTTGCAGCTATGAAGAAAATTCTTGTTCTCACGATTAAAGAGGCTGATGAAGTTCCACCAAATGTCCAATCTCTCCTCTTGGACGTATATGAACGCGAAGAAAAGAATTCTCCTATTGCTGCTATGCTGATCAAGGAATTGCTTGATCAATGTGAGGAGAAATTGAGGCCACTTGTGAAAAAGATAGAGCGGGTGACAGAGAGTTTTGAAGATGTTGGTAGAGCTGTGGTGAGGGATGAGTTCGCAAAAGAAGAGCAAGTTGAAGGAAACACTAGGGGTGTCATTGAACCATTTGATGATCATTACCATAGTGATGATGTTGGTGATGATTCCAATGATGTCATACAAGATTTTGTGGAAGATTTGGTGATGGATAATTTTCCTCTTGTTGCTATCCCAACTTCCCATGAAGTTCCTCATGAAGAAATCAGCGCTTTACTCATTCAAGATGGTTCCATTGAAGATGAAGATGGCAAAGTTTTCAAAACAGCTTGTTTAGATGATGCCTTGCTTCATTACAATGATGGTGTCAAGGTTGGTCTTGGGTTTGAGCATCAAACTAAGCCCTTGGAGAGAGGTATCTATGAAGATATCAGTTCAAGTGAGTTGGGTGGTGACCTGTTCGAAAAGTCAGCACTCCAAGAGAAGCATGAGGAGCTCTTTCCTTTTGATCAAAATGATCAACCCCTTACCATTTGGGATCCCGGTGCAAAGGCACCTAGCATGGACAAGGAACCTGTGTGGGATGAATTCCCCTTAGACTCGAATGATGAAATGGAACATGATAAGGACTCTATGACAGCAAACAATGGCGACAACATGCTTGAGTTTGGAGTTGCCTTCAAGTTTGACCAAAGTGACATGGAGGCGGAAGCAAAGCTTGAGGACCATATGGCTCTTGATGTAGAGTTTGAAGGTGTTCTTAAACACAAATCTGATTTTCCTATTGTTGAAGTTGGTTGTAAGCAAAGGCTTGAAGAATTAGATGAACCTGATCCTCTTTATGACATTGAGCAAATTCAGTTAGTGGGAGGTGCAGAAATGGATTCTTGGTGCAGCGATGAGGGCAGCAAAGACGTGAAACCAGGTTCTGATTTTCAGTTGCAACCTATCAGCAGTTTGCCATCCTTGCATGTTCATGAGTAGGAAGATCACTGCAAGGTAAATTATGAAAAAGAAGTGCAAGCTCTATCCCTATTTGATCACACACACAAGTTGGTTGAAGATCTTTACTGGAAGGCTCAGCTTGATGAAAGACGAAGAGGAGTTAAAGATGAAGTTGCTCTTCCCAATTTGCAGCTTATTAGAGATTCCATGGAGACACTGAAATCAGCATACATACATTTGATTGAAGAACGAGATTATGCCTTCAAAATTGCAAAGAAAACCAATTGTGCTTTCCAAGGAAAAGAGAGAAAGGTTGATGAGCTTACTCTTGAGCTCGAATCAACAAATGCTATGTTGGAAGATACTCAAGTGGCATTAATGGAGTTAAAGAAGCAGTTAGCTGGTTTCAAATTTTTCAGAGAGCAAGAGAATGAGCAAAGAGTTGAAGAAATCAAGCAAGTAATTGGGGAGCTTGATAATCTTCGAGAGGAGTTTGATCTTGAAGGTTTCTCAAGAAGATCAGAAGTTGTATGTGCAGATTTGGAGCAGCAAGATGAAAGGAATGACTTCCAAGTTTTTGACAACCCTCTCTTTGAAATGGATGCAAAGGAAACTTATGATAATCCTCTCCTTGGGATTGAAGATAAAACATGTGAAGGTCTCAAACTAGTTACTCAAGAAGAAGGGGAGAGAGAAGGACGAAAACATGTTGATTGCATCCCTAACAGCCCATCCCTTGGTTTGAGAGATGCTTCAGCTCATTCAAGTCTATCTTGGGAGTTGGGTTTGAATACGTCTATCTTTCCATGCTCTATTGTTGTTGAAGCTTTCATGGATAGACTTCAAAGGTTCACTAGAGGAGATGTCGATTTCATGATGATGCACTTGGTTCTTACTGGCATTTGGGAATGTGTTGAGTTTTCTTTTCAGTATATTGAAAGTCATTTTCAGTTGGGTATCCATGCTTGGGATTCTCAACATGGGTCGATGGGGCTTATTACTTTTGGAGAGAAGACATTTTGGAGGGATAAGGATCACCTTATCAGTTTATGTGGTGCTGTCCCCTTCCTTACCAGACACTTGAAGGTCCCATTTGTTCTTCAACAAATGGATTGGAGAGAAATTTTGAGTATGGGATGGAAATATGAGCAGTTGGTTGCTCTTGAGAGTGATCCTCGGCTAAGACAAGGGCAGTTTCTTAGAAATGAGCTTGCTGGTTGGAGGCAAACCAGCCACCCTTCATGGGGAATTACTCATATCCGGGAGAGTTGGTTCATCACTCCTTGTCTAAGAAGCGGTAGTTTTCAGTTGGTGCTTGCTCTTATATGTTTTCCAGCCACTTTGGAGGTTTGTGAAACAAAATTTGTTAGTTCCTTCCCTATTTCGCATCAGGACAGCAAACTTTTACATGCTTTGATTCTACATTCTAAGACTCTTGGAGTTAGAATTGTAAGAAATTTCTACAGTCTTCAAGGTTGTATCATGATATTTCAGTTGAGGCATCGTAGATTCATGGGGAGTCATGAGTTTGATTTTGATGAGCTCTTGCAAAGGATTGCTTTCCTCTTTGCAAGAGAATTTGAAGGGGTCACATTTGCAGTGGTGGCTTTCTTAGATACCTTACGGAGGTATGTTGAGGGTTACAGTATTGAGTTGAGCAGACTATCTTTCCCGTTGCCCAGGAATGTGATAGAAAATGGTATGGTTGTTATTGATGACTCAGAGACGTTTGAGCATGAGAGGTTGCAGGGTGTTGACTTCAGTCCTTCTAGGCTGTTCATGGATACTAACATTTGGGAGTCACAAGGGAGGTTAGTGCAGTTTTGGCATGATGTTTTCACTGACATGGTCAGAGTAGTGCAACATCAGCATGGTGGTTCCCCTTTGAGACAAACATGGGATCCAGGGAGTGTACTCAGGTTGGTATGGATAAGCTTCAAATTTTTTGTGGTTGTGGTAGTATTTCTCGAGGACAAGCAATTTTGGGAAGAGCGGACTGTAATGTCCCCATTTTTAGCACTACATGTTCCAGTGACTATTAGCCGATTCCCTGATGCTCGTAGGCTAGTCAGAGGCAAAATTAGGGTTCCCAGCTGCTTGATGGGTTTCCTTGAGGATTCAGAGGGTTGCATGTTGGAGTTTTGCAGTTTGGTCGCGGGATTCCTTCTGGGTTTTCATAAGGCTTCGCGACAGCGTGACATGCAACTGAATCAGAGAACCTTTCCAGACTTACTATTTTTAGTAAGTTACGATAGCTGCATAGTGGAGTTTCATAATTCGGATTGTGGTTTCCATCTGGGTTTTCTGAGAGCTTCGCGATGGCGTGACATGCAAATGATTCAGAGGACTTTTCCGGACTTACTATTTTTAGTAAGTACGACGGCTGCTCGGACTGGGGTTAAAATGAGTTTGGAACAACTTACTATTTTTAGCAGTATGCTATTTTTAGTAAGTGCTATTTTTGGCAGTGCTATTTTTAGCAAGGTCTCTGAAGTTTGAATAAGTGGCTATATCAGGCAGGGCAGTGTGTTCATCCGGTCTCCAGCTGTTGAGGTGGTTATTTTGTCAAGTTCGATATTTGAGGAAAATATTAAGTTAAGTGAAATATTTACCACTTTCCTAAAGTCGACTTGGAGGGTAGAAAATGGATGCCAAAAGCAAGGAACTTTTAATTATCTAAAAAGTACGGATTTTTGCCTAGGGAAAAGGGACGCCTTTTGGAGAAGTCAAATAGTCAACATGGAATTAGGGTTTCTGAGTGGAGCGCACCTTCTGGAAGGTTCTAGGGGGCTCGGCAAAAGTTATAAAAGGAGGCGTTGGGTCTTCATTCAGTATCTTATGTTTTATGATATTTTTATGCTGTCAGAATGGTTGCTGGACTGCTTCGAGGAATGAATGCCTCCTAGCCTTGGCTTGACTTCGTGCTTGAGAGATAGCACCTAGTGGAGAAGTTTGCTTATTGTTGAGAGTTTTTGTCGTGAGGTTTGCATTGTAGCTTGAGTTTTGTTTGTAGTTCAGATTACTGCATTTTATGTCATTTTCTGGAGTTGCTGATAACAAGGCTGAATCTGTAGTTTCACTCATAAATCTGAAAATAAAAATAGTGTGCTTCTGGGTGATTGGTCTATCTCTTTCCTTGTTAGGGGCGACCCTTCTTGCAAAGATTTAGATTTTAATATTGAGTGTTTATTTTTTAAAGGCAAAATCGCCCCTCCTTGAGGGTTGTACATTTTTGGAAATGCATTGATTTCCGTGCAAAATTAATATGGGACTTTGGGGTTAGTTTCTTGGTTCCTCCTTGGGCGCCTCCAGTGTGAGCAGCATTTGCATTTGGTTTCATGGGATTTGGGTGAGATTTGAGTGAGTTATCATTAAATGAGTGAATTTCTATGCTGCTGGTTTGTTATATCAGTCAGTTGATCAGTCATATCAGTTTTATGAGAGTTCGTCTTGAGGGTGGGATTGAGTTTGAGAAGTCAAGTAGAGTATAAACGAGTCATTTACATTTATTGCAGCATTGAACTATTTCTAATCATGTGTGCTTGGCAGGCTCTCTAAATATTGTAAGCTGAACAGTAGTACTGTCAGCATTCTATCTTCTACTCTTTCATTTACTGTATTTCCCACTGGATAAGTGGAAGAGGCTAGCTTGCCGCCTACTTTACATTTTGAAGTTGCATTTGTATCTTTCACCTCCGCCATATGGTCGCCTCATTTCCATTCTAGAATTGGGTAGCACATACTTGGTGTTGAGTTACTTTCAGTTGCAGTTTGTAGTGGTAGAGATCCTCTGACCATATGCTCGTCGTCTCCGGCACATTCTTGGTTAGAGTTCCCTTATCAGTTTTGCTTGAGATCCTCTGACCATATGTTCACACCTTGCCCAACTCGGGATCCTGGTGTACATTCTTGGTTAGAGTTACTTGTGCATCGTTTTGGGTTTTGACACTAACCTTAACGAGTGCATGTTGCATTGTAACTATGATCGAAAATTGAAAAAATTGGTTCGGGATATTTCAGATAGTATATGGCTAAAAATTCAAGGGATGTTATGACAACACCACCACAAGAGATGATCAACAAAGGGGCTTTGCTCAATACACGAAAGTGTTGGCTCTCAGTTTTTTTTGGTTTGTCTTTGATGTCAAAAGTGGTTCGCTGATATGAGGATATATATATATGATATGCTATTCCATTGGTTGGTATTTTGATATGTAGTTGCAGGATAATTGGGATCATTGGCATTACTACGGTCTTTACATTTGAAGCATTTTTCAGATTGGTTTACATTGAGGGTATATGTTTTGAGGTATTAATATTTTGGTCATCAGTGTCAAAATGTGAAGGCAGTGGTATCCACGACAGTGTTTTTGAACATGTTGTTTTGTATATGGTATATTGGATGGTTGTTCATATTCATGTTTGATAGGATCAACATTCATATCTTATAGTCTGGTAAATACATGTTTGGCATATTCATTTGGTGCTGATTTTGCGAGCACAAGGTATTTAGTTGTTGACATTAAAAATGGGGATAAAATCCCATTGGTGGTATTATTACTATGATCTAAATACCTAAAATTCTTTTATTTCAAAGGTCATTTCTTTTGGAAGTTATCGGGCAGCATTATTATTGTCTTACATTTCAAGGTTATCGACATTCTTGGTTAACATGGCATATTGATCATATCGGTTTTTTTGTCTTTGTTGACAAGGTAACACAAGACAGTTAGCATTTTGTTTGATCACATGTGACATCGGGTATCATGGATATAAAGGTTTTGACTTTTTTTTAAAGTCACTTGGTAGTGACAAGGTAATCGACAACCATCATTGACTATGCATTCACATGTGGCATTGACAACTCATTGAGCTCCATTATGTAAAGTCTTGGTCAGCGGATTCTAAAGGCATTATGATGTTTTTGTTTAATCATATGCATTATAGTGTTTTTTGTCATACCGGATTTCAAATGATTATTATTTTAGATGAAGTCTTCGAAAGACTTGAAGGAAAGGAAAGCTAGGGCAAAGTCATTTTGTTTTCAATTCTGGAACCCTAGCCGCCATGGATAGCATGTTAGTCTGCAGTTTTTGGAAATCTTCTCTCAACCGACATTAAGTGAGTGTGATAAGCAACATTTTTGTTTGATTGAATGGCAGTTAGAATGGTCTTTTGGTTTGTCGACTCTCAATGGTTAAGAGCTCGAATGTGGAAGTTAGTTAGAGGAGATTCGGTGGCATCTTTCCAGTTGGGTCGTTATGAAAACTTCTTGACAGGTCATTATGGTTTTTATTCAGTTTTTCTTCCACCATGTTTAGGTAATGCAAAATCAGTTTGGTTTCGAATATGGTCTTTGATTTCTTGGATTATGTTGTTAAAGGTTTTTAAGAGATTAACTCTTTTTGTTTATGGTTTAAAAACCCTTTAGGGCTTTTGGGTATCTCTCTTCGGGTTACAACATAATATACTTCTTTTTGTTGTGTGATTGATATATTTGCTAAAACTTGGTAAAAGAGGTTAAAAATAAAAACGGTTTCCCAACTTGAGCTGGTTTATAGTTATTGCAATCAGTTTTATCTGGAAGTTCGATGAAGTTACATGACAACATATGTGTATTTTGTATACTTATATAAGCAGTGGTTGATCACTGTTTTATTGTCGGGGTTTTAATAGAGTTATCATGTTGAATGTGTACACAAAATTCTGTAATTGAAGTTTTGCAAGTATGATGCAAAACAGAGTATATAGTTGATATATTTGGTATTTTAGAGATTTCAAAATGAATCTTTAAGATATTGAATGTATTAGAATGAAAGTAATATGTGAACTGAATGGAAACGGAGTAACCCTTTGATATATTATTATGTTGAGTTTTTGTACAGGGGTTGGTGCTCCTTGGAATGGGTGTTCCGAAATGTATAAGGGGTTGGTGCTCCTTGGAATGGGTTTTCCTAAATGTATAAGGGGTTGGTTCTCCTAGAGTGGGTGCTCTGAATTTTTCCAGTGAGGCATTGTAAACAGAGAGTTTTGAGGTTAAGCCAGTGAGGCATCTTTTTCGATTGGTTTTTATTCCCCAAGAGGGTTTTTTCTACTCAGGACATATAATGTGTTATGTGATGAGTCTTGGTGTGATTGTTTTTCATGTCTATCTATTTTTCATAAGTTATCAGATGCATTAATGTCTATTATTAGTTCTTATTTCTGCAATGTTAATGTGATCTGCTGTTACAATGTTATAAGTACTTTCACAGTCATATGTTGCAAACTAGTTTAAAAGTTCTATTTAACCAAACATTGTTTGCATGCTATGATGAAAAGGATTTAGTCTATCACATCACATGTTCATTCATGGATTCATAGTTCAAGATTGTTATGTTTCAATCTGTCATAATGTGCTAAAGCTTTTTGTTGTCTCAGTACTTATCATGTGTCATTCAGTTGCATAGTTGTTGTAGTGTTTCATAAAGTTGCATTGAAATCTGGTGGTCTTAAAGTGATTCAATGATGTAGGTTTTCATTTACACAGTCTTATGAGTTGCACCTATACTGTCATCATGCTTTGATTGTTAAACAATGTCAGTCACAATTGTTTTTGCAAGTGCAAGATATCTCACACAAATCATATTGGCATAAGTTGTCTAATGGAATGAGTTAATGTTGTCATATCTTTATTTACCCCTTTTCATGAATGCTCTCAAAGTGATTACTCTGTTTTGTTATCAATCGAAAGGTTATCTGAATTAAAAGTCTTTGTCAAAGTTTAAAAGGTTTGAATTTTTAGGTTTGTCCATTAGACACTGATTCACCATACTCCAATAGAAAGGCCACACCTTAGGGAATATCACACATGACATCACCACTAAGAGAGGATAAGTCAAGGAATAAAAAATCACAACTTAGGGAACACTAGCCATAGTATTACCACAAAGGAGAGATATCATATGCCAAGAGAAGTCACACTCTTAAGGGATATTGAGCCCAATATCACCACCAAAGAGACTCACATAGATCAAGAAAGCCACACTTTGATTAACAAGGTCACACCTCCTAGGAGATGTATGCTATCATCACTAAGGAGGGACCATTTCATATGCAAATGATGAGTGGGGGACTATATGCCCCCCCTTTAAAATGTTAGTGTACTTGCTACACTAATATTTTAAGGAGAAATAAAGGGATCTTGAGAAGGAATGCACCCAACACGAGGCTACCTAACCCCTTGCTCCCCAAGTTTAAGGAAAAAGGTGAGCCAAATGGATTATGATATGTTTCTCCTTGTGATAATGAAATATGATTGCATAAAGCCAAGTTTATGCCCCCATGCATAGTAGTGAGTATTTTGTGATACTACCACTACTACATGGCAAGGAGCAACAACTAATTCTATTGATTAAGTGAAGGTCTTTTCGATGTTATTTTTGAAGGACAATAGCCAAGCCCTTTTGTTGTTTCTTGTGTGTTAGGCACTATGGGGACATGGATTCTTGTTTCTTTACACCACATCCTTTTCCATTATAGCCAAGTTGTTTTAAAAGTTTATAACCTCTTCCATAAATTGCTTCTAGTGCTTTCAAGGAGGGTGGCTTTTCATAATCATCTTCAGCATAAGTGGATGTGTAATTTGTGTTTTCCTCTTTTCTAGAAGTTGTAGATGATTCAGTGGTGGATTGTGTTGATGTCATTGCGGCTTCTTTCTCTTTCTTTGATTTTGATTGTATAATCTTGTACTGCCCCATGAATGTAGGTGTGGAATCTAACGACCCCCAATCATCATCCAAAAACTTTTTCATAGTTGAAAGACACTTATCTTTATCTTCAACTTGTAAAGGTTCCCCTTTTGTAGTTGGTGTCAATGTTCTAAGAGGATTCTCTATTCCTGTTTCAGTTTGTAAACAATTTTCAGATTTTGGATCAACTTTTATTGTGTAAACCTTATTGTTGTATATGTATTTTATTGAACGATGAAGTGTTGAAGGCACACCTTTCATCTCATGAATCCATGGTCTACCCAAGAGAAGGTTATATGAAAGATCATGGGGCATGACATAGATGGGAGTTTGCAACACAACCTTACCGACTTTAATAGGTAATGTTATCACACCAAGTGGTTTTCTTTCCATGTTATCAAAACCTTTGATTGACAAATCGATGGGTTGAATTAAAGTTTTGTCTGCTACAATTTTATCCAAAAGATTTACACTACAAACATTAATCCCTGAACCATTGTCAATAAGGGTACGTCTAATCCCAACTTTGTTAATAATAGCCATTATCATCAAGGCATCATTTTGTTTTTGCATTTCCAAAGGGGGTAATTCATTTTGATGAAAGACAATGTCCAAATTAGGTGAATTCATATTCAAGCAATCAATGATGCCACATCATTTGGTTGCGCACTAGGAGGGATCACAAACTTTTTGCAAAGCCCTTTGAAGCGTGCCATGGTAATAGGTGATGTTTGAACCAAATCCCACAAGGAGATCTTAGCAGGAATGTTACGAAGTTGCTCAATGAGATCATATTCTTTAGAACTACGTTGTTGGATATTAGGTGCAATGGGAGATATGGTTGAGGCAATGGGATGGATGTTGGAGTTTGTTTTGATTGCTTATTGTTTCGAGTGTTATATGTGTAAGCTACAGTATGATAACTTGGTTTCTATGACACATGATTAGTAGTAAGTTGCTTTGCAAAGTTTAGGATATGGCCATGAGGTTTAGAAGGTCCTATAATGAGATGTAATGTTCCCCTTTTAGTAGTAATCCTGTCAGTGGCTCATCAGCCTATTCCAGAATCCTGTAGGCTCGTTGAGGTGTTTCAAAGGGTTCCAGTTTTGGAAGAATTGTATTCATTCCTCATTATTTACTATTTATAGTAAATACTATTTTTGGCAGTTAGCAGTTGTCAACCTTCAGTTCATCACGTCATTGGAAGCAGTTTTCAGTATTAAGCCTTGGTCATTTAAAAATATCATTTTAATGAATCTCTTCATTAAAAAGGCAAATTATTCTAATTTGCAGTTGACCCCTTGGCCTAAGGTATTAACTTAAGTTATTTTTAAAAAGGGGACTTCAAGGGTGGTGCCTCATGAAAGAAATTTAAAGTGTTTTATTAATTCTTCTTTGCCTTAAGTGGGGCGTATTTTTGAGAAGGAATTATAATTCTTTTTGGAAATTTGAAAAGGCTTGGCTTTTGGCATGTTGTGACCTTTTTCACACATCACCCCATCAAGATGAGGACCCCCTAATTTTTGCTCCCTTCTGGTCTTTTGGCTTTGGTTCGCTCTCCTCTGGTCTCTGGTCCTTCCGGGGATGTCCCGTTGTTTGACCCAGGTTGAAATATTGGTTAAGTCTGGGTAATTAGGGTTTTCATCTTTCAGGCTTATTAAAGGTCAAACTGAGTTATAAAATTGAAATCTAAGCTTAGTGCAGCAGTCAGAAGACTTCCAGCAGAGTCCCCCTAAATTTTCACTGTATTCCGGCAACTTACTATTTTTAGTAAGAATTCAACTTGGGACTATTTTATTGAGATTTTGGAATTCTGTCAGTTCCACTGCATCCGGTTGACATCAAGCTGTCTACACGTAAATTTTGAACCAGATCAGACGACTTGCTATTTTTGGCATTTCAGGCTTCAAGAGCCGTTTTCAGGGTTTCCACATGAGCTTTTCAGATGCATGTCTGGAGAATCCTTCTGGGTTTTCCAAAACCTTCGCAGTGATGTAACATGCAAACCGAGACAACCACTTTCAGAAGTCAGCCTTCGGAGGCTATTTTTAGGGTTCGCATGCAGTGTTTTTCAACGCATGTCGGGTTTTTCTTTATGGGTTTTTTGAGAGCTTCACAACGGTGTGACTTGCAAGCGGAGAAGATCAAAGTTTAAGGACTTACTATTTTTAGCCAGTGCATGCATGCAGACCAGTTTTCTGGGTTTTTCTGGGTTTTTTGAGATCCCGCGAGCAATATGACATGCAAAACCATCCGGCAGTGGATGAGTCACTTTTCAGGCAGTTTCTATTTTTAGCAGGTACACTCTGGCAGCCGCCCAACACTGCAGTTCAGCAGACAAAGCGACATGCAGAAGGAACGAAGTCAAACGGAGACCGTTCGGGATACATGCAAGTCAAATTAGGGTTTCCACTTTTATAGGGGGTAAAATCCAAAAATAGCCGAAACGAAGTACCCCACCCATGTCGGCACACTTCACAGTACCTGCTGGCAAAATTTGAGCGAAGTCGGAGAACTTACTATTTTTAGTAAGTCAGGGCACGGCTATAAATAGCAGGTCTGCACCCAAGGTTGGCATCAGAATAACACTCAAGCTATCAAGATCAAGTGTTGCAACTTTCAGGCAAAACGGAGCTACTGAAGTCAGAAAGTCAAACTTACTATAAATAGCAGGTGGCTATAAATAGCAGGTCAGGGCAGAGGACTGGCGGAACAGGTTCACAAGGCAGAGAAGATCATCTGATGAAATTTTCAGGCAAAACGGAGCCTTAGAGGTTGAAAATCAAGGGATTTGCTAAAAATAGCACAACTTGCTAAAAATAGAATGCAAGAGCAGGGGCAGGCCGAGGCTTGAAAATTGTCTAAGGCAGAAATAAAAGTAGACCCATCAAAATGCGCCCACCATGATGACTCTCTCAAAACGCCTAAGGCATAAAACAGAAGCTCATACCTCAAAATGCGCCCAAAGAGGAAGGAGAGAGGTGAAAAGTTTCTAAGTCATGAAAACGAAAGTGGAACCTATGAAATGCGCCCATGGTGAAAACGAAAGCACACCCATGAAAATGCGCCCACCTTGATGGAAGCCTTGAAAATTTTCTAAGGCATCAAAATTAAAAGCTCACCTAGTGATTTGCGCCCTCACCTCAAGGATTGAAGACTAAAAAGTTTCTAAGGCAAAAACAAAAGTAGCCCCTTCCAAATGCGCCCATGGTGAAAATGAAAGCTCACATGTTGAAATGCGCCCACCTAGCAAAACAGAAGCATGGCCTAGCATTTGCGCCCAAGGAGAGGTGAGGGAGTTTGAAAAAAAAACGCCTAAGGCATTGGAAATCAAAGCATGGCACTTGAAATGCGCCCATGGTGTAAAGTGAAGGCATGGCACTTGAAATGCGCCCATGGCAAAAAACAAAAGTAGACCCATGTAAATGCGCCCTCACCAAGGTGTAAAGTGAGCTTGATGAAATATTCTAAGGCACACAAACGAAAGTGTCAAGGGTGAAATGCGCCCTCAAAAGAAAATGGAAGCTTGGCCTAGCATTTGCGCCCATGATGAAGAGGAGATGGCCGAAATTTTCCTAAGGCATAAAATGAAAGTAGAGAGGTCAAAATGCGCCCTCAAGAAGATACATGGCTTGAAGAAATTCTAAATGGTGAAAGTAAAACCAGACACACCCATATGCGCCCTCAAGAAGATAAAGTGGCTAAGACTTGGAGAAATTTCTAAGTCAAGAAAATGAAAGCTCAAGGCCCCATATGCGCCCAAGGTTGCTGGAGAAAATTTCCTAAGGCAACGAAATAAAAGTGGAACCTAGCAAATGCGCCCTCACCTTGAAAGGATATTCTAAGTGTTTGAGAATTTTCTAAGTGAGAAATCAAGGCTTGCATGAGTAAAATACGCCCAGGAGGCAATAAGATGCTAAGGCACGAAATGGAAGTAGACACATGAATATGCGCCCAAGTTGAAGTGGAGATTTTTTAAAAAATTTTTCTAAGTGTGGAAAATGAAAGTGACTCATGCTAAATGCGCCCTTGATTGAAAATGTTTCTAAGGCGTGGCAAGGGTAAAAGCTAGCAAAGTAAAACATCACTGAGAGAAATACGCCCAAGATGTGAGATGACAGGAGAAAATTTCTAAGTCGCAAAAAAATAAATGCCAAGGGGTCAAGTGCGCCAGAGGTGTAAAGTGAGGAATTTTTTTTTTTAAATGAAATAAATATTTCATCAAAAATATACGCCTATGGTAGAGAAAATGTTAGAAATATTTTCTAAAAGCAAAATAACATTTCACTGGGGAAAAATACGCCCTTGGCATGGAAGGATGATTTGATGAGTTTTAAAATTCTCCAAAGGCAGTTGAAAGTTAACGAATCTTTTTCAAGGGGAAGATTTGATATCGATGAATATTTTCCATAGGTCAAGTGAAAATCAAATGAACCCGTTTAAAAGGCACCCATGGGTTGGGAAATTTTAAAATTAATTTCCTAAGGGAAATTTTAATATTTTCAGAGGAAATTCGTTTTGCCTAGATTATTTTCCTGACGGAAGTTAAATCTCAGAGGATGAATTATTTCGAGCAGGCGCAAATAATTTTTAATCACTCGGAGTTGAACATTTTAATGAGAGAATTTAAATGTCTAAGGCAAATTTTATGAAACCGAGGATTTAAATGACAGACATTTTAAAAGTTGGAAATATATTTACAACTCCCACGAATTTTTTCGAGTTGAATTTATTTAAACACTGCGAGATTTTAAAATGGAATTCAAGTGATTGTTTTTCTCGCGAGTTGTTTAAATCGCCAAGAGTTAACTGGCAGACTAAGAGGAAAATTCGAAATTTGAAGAAGAAGGAATCATTATTAATAGCAACTGCCATAATGACCGGCCGACGACTAGCCCACTACTGCGCTTGAATTAGAAGATTCCGAACGAAGAGAGTGGAAAATTGATGAAGGTGCTAAAAATAGCCCCAGCACTACTTAGCAGGATTCTCCGAGAAAAGTTATTTAAACAATCTCTTCTTTCATTTCTCCTCACATTATTTCGAAGTTGAAGTTGCTGAAGAAGTTCTTGAGAGATTGAAATATTTTCCAAGTGGTTGAGGAGAGAAATTCTGTGAGAGTTTATTTTATTTCGGAGTGTTGAGTTGCTGAAAGTACGAAGTGCTGGAGAAATTTTCATTTGCCGAGACTCTTTCTTTCGAAAAGCTGAAAGTGTGTTGCTGCAACTTCGAAGTTGAAGGTTGAAGTTATTTTCCGGAGTTGCTGGAGAGTTTTCAAAGAGCTGAAAGTGGAGTCGCTGCAGATTTGCAAAGTTGTAGAGGGTTTCTTTTCTCTGGAGATCTTTATTTTCAAGCTACTGAAAGTCGAAGTGTTGAAGAAGTTTAAACGTTGAGAAGTTGAGGAAGTTGAAATTTCATATTGCTGGCAACTCTTTATTCCTCTAACTGCTGAAGTTGACAAAGTGAAGTCAAGGTTCGAACTATTTGTGCTGGAGAAATTAGCTACATTGCTGAAAGTTATTAGCTTGCTGCGGTTTTTCTTCACCAGTCAGAAGTGCAGTTGCTGAGAGTTGTCTCTAAACTCAGAGATTTTTATACAGTACGAGGTTTGGAGTTAGAAATTTATGCTGAGAAATTTTATTTTCAAAGCTAACTCCGTATTCGCAGCCATCTCGGGAATTGTTTTATTTTATTAATCTGCAGCCTAGCTTATTCTTCTATTTTATTTTTACAGATGGCTGGCGCAAAGGATGTTGCAGGAACAAGCAGAGCCGCAGGCAGAGCTGCAAACACTGAAGCAGGCAAGGCTGGCTCATCCCGGCAGGTAATGATTAAAAGGCTCGCTAAGCCATTTCTCCCAAAGTCAGCAATAGTTTCAAAGTTGGCAGGATTAAATGATACCAACCTTGGTTCATTTAATCTAAATGCACTCAAATCGAGGATGTTCGGGCTAGGGGGCCATCAACCATCCATCACGGCACATAATATAATGAAGAGTGGAATCTACGCAGCTGCTAGTTTTCCACCAACAATTCAGTGTCCGGAGCTAATTATGGAGTGCGCCAATCACTACAAGCCAGAACGTAGGACGATTGTCTCTCCGGATGGTAAACTACTCGCCAACTTCACACCGGATGCCATCGGAGAGGCATTTGGGATTCCAACTGCTGAGGAGATGTTATACAGAACAAATAAGAGGGCAGACAAGATGTACTCTTCCTCTTTCGAAAGAGTCACTGCAGTCATCAATAGAGTTTGGATGCAGAAGCCGAGGCCACCCCGCACTAAGCTCCCAAAGCAGATAATTGCCGAGGACGTGAAACAAGAATATTGTGATTTGATAATGATGCTGAGCCGGGTGAATGGGAGTGCACAAGCTTACATTTTCGAGCCTTGGATGTTCTACTTCATCGAGATCATCTTGGAAGGAAAAGAGTGTGTCGATTGGGCTAGGATGATTAGCAACCACATCGATGAGCAATTCAGGAGCTTGAAGGTGACTAAGACTTTCTACATGAGCTCATATGTGATTTACATGTTGGCCAGAATGACTAAATACAGAGGGATTTCGTACAAAGAGCCAATCGGCTGTGCCCCTGGTCAATTCAAAATTCATGAAGCCTGCACACAGCTACATTTAGCTAACATTGCCAACTATAAACGGGCAAATGATGCATTCACAATGCACATTGCGAGGACGCTTCAGAAGAGGACGCAACAGAGAATATCTAAAGAAGCACAGACATTGATTGAGGAATATGGGTATTGGCTCATCCAATTCCCGAAATTCACATATATTAGGCTACAAGGGTTCACTTCGTATCCGTATTGGTTACCACGATACCCTACTGATCACATAGTAATGCTTGAGGTATCTAGGCAATTGATTGCCTATGATAAGATTCAGAAAAGGAAAAAGAAGGGTGGACTTGATTTCCCTATCACCATAGGGAATTCCATTGAGGTGTGTCCCTCTTTACAGGCAGCCCGAGAGGCGGATGACGAGCTGCAATCTTATCATTTGTCATATCACACAGGCAGGCAGGATTTCGATCCTTACAGGAACATCCGGATGATACAGAACGTTGAATACCGGCACAGAGCTCATCTGGAGGACTTTTGGGCAAATGCAGTGGATGAGGTTGAGATAAGAAGAAGAATGTTTTCCAGACTTCCTCTCAAGTTGATTAGAGAATGTGAGATTATTCCAGTTCCCGACCAGGTGGAAGAGGATGTCAACGTCATGCAACCCGACTATGGGTCAGTTAGGGATACTCCTGTCCCACCACCTGATTGGTCCGAACCAGAGATCATGGACTTGGACACGCTTTCTATCCCGGTGATGACTTTTACCAGGACTTGGGTCGACAGACATGTATGCAGACTCAAGAGCAAGTCGATCGCCCTCACTTATAGCTTGATGGGTGACCCAAGGCCGCTATCGGTAAAAAGGGGGAAACAAATTGCTCAGACATCGAGGGCACAAGTGGAAGTGCCAACCCAACCGATACCGTTGAGGATAGAACAAGCATCACCAGTGCACTCACAAACTCAATCTTCGAGTTTAAGAGTGGTTTCATTATTTGCCGATCAGAGGGCAGGATTAGAGGAAGAGCGGGGACTTGAGGAGGTAGATCAGCCCCACGCCCGGGAATCAGCTAGTGTCAGTTTATCCAGGGGCGGCCAACAGGAGGAGGAAGAGGAAACAATGGCCGACACCCATTTTCAGCAGATGTTGGACACGGCTTTGGAAGAAGAAGGAAACACGGAACAGGGGACCCAAGGGTCGGGAGATACCCAGCTTATAGAGGAGGATGAGCCCGAGCAAACCAGTGCAAGAAGAGAGGAAGTGCACGAGATGGAGGCAACAGAAGAACAGCCCCTTGTTGTTTGTAATCCACAACAGACAGTGCCTGATTGGCTTTCCGACAGAATGAGGAGAGAACCCGAGGATGATACGGATCCGGCCATTGAGATAGAAGAGTTCCTCAGGAGGATCAGTGCGCCACCAGAGAAGAAAAGGGCCCGAAAGTTTTCAAAGATCTCGACCGACGAGTCAGGTTCCCGCACGCTTCAGGTGGCTATTCCGAGGGAAGATTGTGATCGAACTGAGGAGAGGCCTGAAAATTATGTGATCACCACAGTAGAGTTGGGTCGTCCTACGGGAGCCCAAGTTATCGAGGAGTTCGATAACTCCTATCAGGCATTGAAGGATCAGTTGCTCCGCACTGAGGGGAAGTATAAGAAATTGAAGAA
>CM021102.1:680724091-680828278 GCA_007115665.2 Sequoiadendron giganteum | reverse complement strand
CTTTCCTAAAGTCGACTTGGAGGGTAGAAAATGGATGCCAAAAGCAAGGAACTTTTAATTATCTAAAAAGTACGGATTTTTGCCTAGGGAAAAGGGACGCCTTTTGGAGAAGTCAAATAGTCAACATGGAATTAGGGTTTCTGAGTGGAGCGCACCTTCTGGAAGGTTCTAGGGGGCTCGGCAAAAGTTATAAAAGGAGGCGTTGGGTCTTCATTCAGTATCTTATGTTTTATGATATTTTTATGCTGTCAGAATGGTTGCTGGACTGCTTCGAGGAATGAATGCCTCCTAGCCTTGGCTTGACTTCGTGCTTGAGAGATAGCACCTAGTGGAGAAGTTTGCTTATTGTTGAGAGTTTTTGTCGTGAGGTTTGCATTGTAGCTTGAGTTTTGTTTGTAGTTCAGATTACTGCATTTTATGTCATTTTCTGGAGTTGCTGATAACAAGGCTGAATCTGTAGTTTCACTCATAAATCTGAAAATAAAAATAGTGTGCTTCTGGGTGATTGGTCTATCTCTTTCCTTGTTAGGGGCGACCCTTCTTGCAAAGATTTAGATTTTAATATTGAGTGTTTATTTTTTAAAGGCAAAATCGCCCCTCCTTGAGGGTTGTACATTTTTGGAAATGCATTGATTTCCGTGCAAAATTAATATGGGACTTTGGGGTTAGTTTCTTGGTTCCTCCTTGGGCGCCTCCAGTGTGAGCAGCATTTGCATTTGGTTTCATGGGATTTGGGTGAGATTTGAGTGAGTTATCATTAAATGAGTGAATTTCTATGCTGCTGGTTTGTTATATCAGTCAGTTGATCAGTCATATCAGTTTTATGAGAGTTCGTCTTGAGGGTGGGATTGAGTTTGAGAAGTCAAGTAGAGTATAAACGAGTCATTTACATTTATTGCAGCATTGAACTATTTCTAATCATGTGTGCTTGGCAGGCTCTCTAAATATTGTAAGCTGAACAGTAGTACTGTCAGCATTCTATCTTCTACTCTTTCATTTACTGTATTTCCCACTGGATAAGTGGAAGAGGCTAGCTTGCCGCCTACTTTACATTTTGAAGTTGCATTTGTATCTTTCACCTCCGCCATATGGTCGCCTCATTTCCATTCTAGAATTGGGTAGCACATACTTGGTGTTGAGTTACTTTCAGTTGCAGTTTGTAGTGGTAGAGATCCTCTGACCATATGCTCGTCGTCTCCGGCACATTCTTGGTTAGAGTTCCCTTATCAGTTTTGCTTGAGATCCTCTGACCATATGTTCACACCTTGCCCAACTCGGGATCCTGGTGTACATTCTTGGTTAGAGTTACTTGTGCATCGTTTTGGGTTTTGACACTAACCTTTAACGAGTGCATGTTGCATTGTAACTATGATCGAAAATTGAAAAAATTGGTTCGGGATATTTCAGATAGTATATGGCTAAAAATTCAAGGGATGTTATGACAACACCACCACAAGAGATGATCAACAAAGGGGCTTTGCTCAATACACGAAAGTGTTGGCTCTCAGTTTTTTTTGGTTTGTCTTTGATGTCAAAAGTGGTTCGCTGATATGAGGATATATATATATGATATGCTATTCCATTGGTTGGTATTTTGATATGTAGTTGCAGGATAATTGGGATCATTGGCATTACTACGGTCTTTACATTTGAAGCATTTTTCAGATTGGTTTACATTGAGGGTATATGTTTTGAGGTATTAATATTTTGGTCATCAGTGTCAAAATGTGAAGGCAGTGGTATCCACGACAGTGTTTTTGAACATGTTGTTTTGTATATGGTATATTGGATGGTTGTTCATATTCATGTTTGATAGGATCAACATTCATATCTTATAGTCTGGTAAATACATGTTTGGCATATTCATTTGGTGCTGATTTTGCGAGCACAAGGTATTTAGTTGTTGACATTAAAAATGGGGATAAAATCCCATTGGTGGTATTATTACTATGATCTAAATACCTAAAATTCTTTTATTTCAAAGGTCATTTCTTTTGGAAGTTATCGGGCAGCATTATTATTGTCTTACATTTCAAGGTTATCGACATTCTTGGTTAACATGGCATATTGATCATATCGGTTTTTTTGTCTTTGTTGACAAGGTAACACAAGACAGTTAGCATTTTGTTTGATCACATGTGACATCGGGTATCATGGATATAAAGGTTTTGACTTTTTTTTAAAGTCACTTGGTAGTGACAAGGTAATCGACAACCATCATTGACTATGCATTCACATGTGGCATTGACAACTCATTGAGCTCCATTATGTAAAGTCTTGGTCAGCGGATTCTAAAGGCATTATGATGTTTTTGTTTAATCATATGCATTATAGTGTTTTTTGTCATACCGGATTTCAAATGATTATTATTTTAGATGAAGTCTTCGAAAGACTTGAAGGAAAGGAAAGCTAGGGCAAAGTCATTTTGTTTTCAATTCTGGAACCCTAGCCGCCATGGATAGCATGTTAGTCTGCAGTTTTTGGAAATCTTCTCTCAACCGACATTAAGTGAGTGTGATAAGCAACATTTTTGTTTGATTGAATGGCAGTTAGAATGGTCTTTTGGTTTGTCGACTCTCAATGGTTAAGAGCTCGAATGTGGAAGTTAGTTAGAGGAGATTCGGTGGCATCTTTCCAGTTGGGTCGTTATGAAAACTTCTTGACAGGTCATTATGGTTTTTATTCAGTTTTTCTTCCACCATGTTTAGGTAATGCAAAATCAGTTTGGTTTCGAATATGGTCTTTGATTTCTTGGATTATGTTGTTAAAGGTTTTTAAGAGATTAACTCTTTTTGTTTATGGTTTAAAAACCCTTTAGGGCTTTTGGGTATCTCTCTTCGGGTTACAACATAATATACTTCTTTTTGTTGTGTGATTGATATATTTGCTAAAACTTGGTAAAAGAGGTTAAAAATAAAAACGGTTTCCCAACTTGAGCTGGTTTATAGTTATTGCAATCAGTTTTATCTGGAAGTTCGATGAAGTTACATGACAACATATGTGTATTTTGTATACTTATATAAGCAGTGGTTGATCACTGTTTTATTGTCGGGGTTTTAATAGAGTTATCATGTTGAATGTGTACACAAAATTCTGTAATTGAAGTTTTGCAAGTATGATGCAAAACAGAGTATATAGTTGATATATTTGGTATTTTAGAGATTTCAAAATGAATCTTTAAGATATTGAATGTATTAGAATGAAAGTAATATGTGAACTGAATGGAAACGGAGTAACCCTTTGATATATTATTATGTTGAGTTTTTGTACAGGGGTTGGTGCTCCTTGGAATGGGTGTTCCGAAATGTATAAGGGGTTGGTGCTCCTTGGAATGGGTTTTCCTAAATGTATAAGGGGTTGGTTCTCCTAGAGTGGGTGCTCTGAATTTTTCCAGTGAGGCATTGTAAACAGAGAGTTTTGAGGTTAAGCCAGTGAGGCATCTTTTTCGATTGGTTTTTATTCCCCAAGAGGGTTTTTTCTACTCAGGACATATAATGTGTTATGTGATGAGTCTTGGTGTGATTGTTTTTCATGTCTATCTATTTTTCATAAGTTATCAGATGCATTAATGTCTATTATTAGTTCTTATTTCTGCAATGTTAATGTGATCTGCTGTTACAATGTTATAAGTACTTTCACAGTCATATGTTGCAAACTAGTTTAAAAGTTCTATTTAACCAAACATTGTTTGCATGCTATGATGAAAAGGATTTAGTCTATCACATCACATGTTCATTCATGGATTCATAGTTCAAGATTGTTATGTTTCAATCTGTCATAATGTGCTAAAGCTTTTTGTTGTCTCAGTACTTATCATGTGTCATTCAGTTGCATAGTTGTTGTAGTGTTTCATAAAGTTGCATTGAAATCTGGTGGTCTTAAAGTGATTCAATGATGTAGGTTTTCATTTACACAGTCTTATGAGTTGCACCTATACTGTCATCATGCTTTGATTGTTAAACAATGTCAGTCACAATTGTTTTTGCAAGTGCAAGATATCTCACACAAATCATATTGGCATAAGTTGTCTAATGGAATGAGTTAATGTTGTCATATCTTTATTTACCCCTTTTCATGAATGCTCTCAAAGTGATTACTCTGTTTTGTTATCAATCGAAAGGTTATCTGAATTAAAAGTCTTTGTCAAAGTTTAAAAGGTTTGAATTTTTAGGTTTGTCCATTAGACACTGATTCACCATACTCCAATAGAAAGGCCACACCTTAGGGAATATCACACATGACATCACCACTAAGAGAGGATAAGTCAAGGAATAAAAAATCACAACTTAGGGAACACTAGCCATAGTATTACCACAAAGGAGAGATATCATATGCCAAGAGAAGTCACACTCTTAAGGGATATTGAGCCCAATATCACCACCAAAGAGACTCACATAGATCAAGAAAGCCACACTTTGATTAACAAGGTCACACCTCCTAGGAGATGTATGCTATCATCACTAAGGAGGGACCATTTCATATGCAAATGATGAGTGGGGGACTATATGCCCCCCCTTTAAAATGTTAGTGTACTTGCTACACTAATATTTTAAGGAGAAATAAAGGGATCTTGAGAAGGAATGCACCCAACACGAGGCTACCTAACCCCTTGCTCCCCAAGTTTAAGGAAAAAGGTGAGCCAAATGGATTATGATATGTTTCTCCTTGTGATAATGAAATATGATTGCATAAAGCCAAGTTTATGCCCCCATGCATAGTAGTGAGTATTTTGTGATACTACCACTACTACATGGCAAGGAGCAACAACTAATTCTATTGATTAAGTGAAGGTCTTTTCGATGTTATTTTTGAAGGACAATAGCCAAGCCCTTTTGTTGTTTCTTGTGTGTTAGGCACTATGGGGACATGGATTCTTGTTTCTTTACACCACATCCTTTTCCATTATAGCCAAGTTGTTTTAAAAGTTTATAACCTCTTCCATAAATTGCTTCTAGTGCTTTCAAGGAGGGTGGCTTTTCATAATCATCTTCAGCATAAGTGGATGTGTAATTTGTGTTTTCCTCTTTTCTAGAAGTTGTAGATGATTCAGTGGTGGATTGTGTTGATGTCATTGCGGCTTCTTTCTCTTTCTTTGATTTTGATTGTATAATCTTGTACTGCCCCATGAATGTAGGTGTGGAATCTAACGACCCCCAATCATCATCCAAAAACTTTTTCATAGTTGAAAGACACTTATCTTTATCTTCAACTTGTAAAGGTTCCCCTTTTGTAGTTGGTGTCAATGTTCTAAGAGGATTCTCTATTCCTGTTTCAGTTTGTAAACAATTTTCAGATTTTGGATCAACTTTTATTGTGTAAACCTTATTGTTGTATATGTATTTTATTGAACGATGAAGTGTTGAAGGCACACCTTTCATCTCATGAATCCATGGTCTACCCAAGAGAAGGTTATATGAAAGATCATGGGGCATGACATAGATGGGAGTTTGCAACACAACCTTACCGACTTTAATAGGTAATGTTATCACACCAAGTGGTTTTCTTTCCATGTTATCAAAACCTTTGATTGACAAATCGATGGGTTGAATTAAAGTTTTGTCTGCTACAATTTTATCCAAAAGATTTACACTACAAACATTAATCCCTGAACCATTGTCAATAAGGGTACGTCTAATCCCAACTTTGTTAATAATAGCCATTATCATCAAGGCATCATTTTGTTTTTGCATTTCCAAAGGGGGTAATTCATTTTGATGAAAGACAATGTCCAAATTAGGTGAATTCATATTCAAGCAATCAATGATGCCACATCATTTGGTTGCGCACTAGGAGGGATCACAAACTTTTTGCAAAGCCCTTTGAAGCGTGCCATGGTAATAGGTGATGTTTGAACCAAATCCCACAAGGAGATCTTAGCAGGAATGTTACGAAGTTGCTCAATGAGATCATATTCTTTAGAACTACGTTGTTGGATATTAGGTGCAATGGGAGATATGGTTGAGGCAATGGGATGGATGTTGGAGTTTGTTTTGATTGCTTATTGTTTCGAGTGTTATATGTGTAAGCTACAGTATGATAACTTGGTTTCTATGACACATGATTAGTAGTAAGTTGCTTTGCAAAGTTTAGGATATGGCCATGAGGTTTAGAAGGTCCTATAATGAGATGTAATGTTCCCCTTTTAGTAGTAATCCTGTCAGTGGCTCATCAGCCTATTCCAGAATCCTGTAGGCTCGTTGAGGTGTTTCAAAGGGTTCCAGTTTTGGAAGAATTGTATTCATTCCTCATTATTTACTATTTATAGTAAATACTATTTTTGGCAGTTAGCAGTTGTCAACCTTCAGTTCATCACGTCATTGGAAGCAGTTTTCAGTATTAAGCCTTGGTCATTTAAAAATATCATTTTAATGAATCTCTTCATTAAAAAGGCAAATTATTCTAATTTGCAGTTGACCCCTTGGCCTAAGGTATTAACTTAAGTTATTTTTAAAAAGGGGACTTCAAGGGTGGTGCCTCATGAAAGAAATTTAAAGTGTTTTATTAATTCTTCTTTGCCTTAAGTGGGGCGTATTTTTGAGAAGGAATTATAATTCTTTTTGGAAATTTGAAAAGGCTTGGCTTTTGGCATACCTTCTTGGAGGATTGGAACAGTCTCTTATCTTCCTTTAAAAGTGAGGCTTGGCTCCAACATTTGATCATCCATTATTTTGCTAAAGTTATGTTGTCAAAATGATTTATCATTTTATACTTCGAGGAATGCTGATCTCCTAGTTCTTCCTTCAATTTCGTGTTTGCAAGACAACACCTAGTTGAATTATTGCTGCTTCTCATCCAGACTAGTAGATTGTGTTTCAAGGTGAAATTTTGATGTAATTTCCAATTTTACAGTCGCTGTTTGCATACAGCGGAATGTTGTTTTTGCTCATGGTTGAATGTACGAATTTTATATTGTTCTGGGCATTTGATAATAAGATTCCTAAGGTCTAGGTGACCATCTCCAAGCAATTTCAGATTTTATTTTGGAGTGTGCATTTTTATAATGAAAAATCGCCCCTCTCAAGGGTAGTACTTTTCAGCATTGCATTGGGAAGTGTGCCATTAATTATTGCAGGTGTTTGGAGTTGTTTTCTATGTCTCAACAAGGGCATCTATCTCCCAATTGATCTATGCTTTTGACTTCACGCACATTGGAGGTACTTTGATTGAGTTGTGAGCAATTTACGATTTTCTGTAGTTGCTGATATACATTTCCAGAATTATAGTTCGCTGATCAGAATTAAAATCAATTGCTGTTTTCTATCTTTCTTCTTCTTTTCTCGTTATATTCTAATAGAGAGATAATGTATAACAAGGTGCTTGAATATTGGTGAAATTGGCATTGTAAATTGCAACCTTCTCTTTTGTACAAGCTGCTAACAGTAGTACTGTTTCAGTTTTATTATCGTTGCTCTATTCAATTAATTTCACACTAAGCACCCCTGGATGGTTTACTGCCAGTGAGGACAATCTGTTTGTAACCTCTTCATACCCACTTCAAGGGGAGAATTCCCACGTTTCAATGGATGCCTGCCGTAGCAGAAGAAGTTTTAATGTTGTAATCTTTTCCCCCCACTGTTTGGTGGTAGCGTGGAAAGTTCATTGGCTGGTTATCCGCCTTGTTGTTATTTCAATTCAGCAGTAGTACTCCACCATATGTTAGCAACTCTCTTGCAAAGGGATCTTGAGTGCACATCCTTGGTGTTGAGTTTAATATTTCTCTTTCAGTATAATCTCGTACTCGTTGATTCAGTAGATCCTAGGGATCCTCTGACCATATGCTCAACCCTCCTCTTTAAGTGGTTTTAGGGCGCATTCTTGGTTAGAGTTATTTCATGCACGTTTTGGTTATGCTAACCTTAACGGGTGATTGAATCTTTTGTAAATGTTTGGTTTAAAAATCAAAAAAATTGAGAGAGAATATTTCATGAGAGGTGACTTAGAAGGTCCAATAATTAGAGGACTTTTAGCAGGTCCAAAAGGAGTTTTAGGAGGTCCAATAATCAAAAGAGATCTAATAGCCAATTGTGCATTCATAACCTCAACGGATTTGACTTCTTGTTGATAATCTTCTATCGAAGGGGGATCTGAGGTCACCTTACTATCATTTGAAAGAAATGTATCAATGATTTCATCCTCTTGTGCCACAATATCCTTCCAAGTAGAAGATGTATTGAGAGAGAAGCAAACAAGATTCTCATGATGCTCAATGATTGGATCATCTAACACCAAGATACCTTCTTCACAAGTAGGAGAGGTATCGAGAGAAGAACAACTATGATTGCCATGATTGTCCATGATTGTATCCTCTTGCACCAAAACATTCTCACAAGTGGGAGAGATACATTAGGAGATAAATGAAAATTAGGCAAAGTGATATTAAGGAATGTGTCAATGATTTCATTTTCTTGTGCCAAGATACTCTCACAATTAGGAGAGATATTAGGGGAATGACTAACATGCTTGTCAATGACTTCATTTCGTTTCCTTAGATTGTACTCATAAGTAGGGAGATTATACAAGCCATGTGTTACCATATCAAAACCACATCTTTGAAAAAGAAATATGTTGTTATTTGTCTTATAGATCAAATGATAAAAATCAGATAGGTCTGAAAAGTATAGATTTGATCATTTCCAACAATGAAATGCAACAATATTTTTTCTTCAAATTTGCAACAAATTAAGAAAAATGACACCTTTCTTTCACATGCAATAACACCTTTTCAGAATTTCAAATAAGATATTTGCAAGCAGAAACACACTGAAAATGCAGAGACAAAAATTTGTGCGATTTTTTTTTGAGCCGCCAATAGCACGACAGAGGCGCCCAAGGGCGTCTAAGTCTTGGATAGGGTGTCTGAAAACTGGAAAATTGAATTTTTATATTGTTGTTTAAGACCACTATTTCTATGTGCAAATAGGTTTGACAGTGAATGTTTTTCCAAAATTTGCTCAATTTATGCTAGTGTGACTCAACATGCAAGTGTACAACAATATTGAAAATGTTTTGACAAATTTTAATGCAATTTCAAAGCTAGGATTCAATAATTGATTGATTCTAAGATGCCAAAATCTGAAAATGATGATTTTGATGCAATTTTGAAACTAAACAATGCACTTTTTCACTTTTTTTGGACCTAAATGAAAGATTCCTAAATGGATGCAATGAACAATTTCATATCTAATGAATTCAATTTGAATGTAGGTTTGATTTGAGACGACTGAAACAAACCCTATTGCAACTTATAATGCAATATGATAAGCAATTTTTTGAATTTTCTATGCTTTAATGATGCAAAAATGAAACCCTAAATGAGAAATGCAAAATAATGCAATGCAAAACCTAGATCTAGGGTTGAATTACTTCATATAGAAGGTTTGTAATGTCAAAATGTCAGGTTCACCAAAATGAAACATAGAAAAAGAGAACCCTAGGTCCTATGTGTAGAACCTAGGATTCAATTTGGCCTTTTCCTAGGATTTCATTGAGATGGAGATCAACAAGGCATATAAATTGACTTTCAACAATGAAAGTGAGCCAATCAGACTTGGATCTCCATCAATTTGGAGATTGGAATGGATTGGAATTGATTTGCTATGATTAGCCTAATTAAACTATATGACCTAATATGAAAAATGCAAGATCCCGACAATTGATAAACAAAAACAACAATTTGTAGGAAAATATGTGAAGTGCAGAGGACTTTGTACCTGCCCAAAAAAATTGGTTTTAGTGTGCATAGGAGGACTTATATGCCCAAGGGCGTATGAGTCCTTGTAAGGATGTCCTATTCAACTTTTGAGGTCCTCTGGTGGTAGATCTGAGACTCCCGTTTTCTCTTGCAAAGTTGTTGGAACATTGTCAGATAATTTTGTAGGTGAGTTTCCGTGAGTTGACAAGGTATAATGCTTCAAATGCAACGATGAACAATTTGTCTTCAAGCTTCCTTCAATCCTCTTTAAACCTAAAACCCACACATTCAAAGAGAGGGAAAATGTTGGGCCATTTAGGGGCTTGCCTCAGTCAAACCTCGTGTAAGTGTTTTCACTTCCACAATGGAAATTTCAATGATAAAATATTAAAATGATAATGAATAGGAAGAAATGATGAAATCACAAAGTGCTGCAACTCACCACCCTTTAATGGCTTCTTTGAAGGACTAAAGTCATACACATTACCTCAAGGTCTTAGATCTTGTTTGCTTGATTGCTTGAATTTCTTTGGAGACCTACAAAAGGGGATAGCCTTCACAAAACAATGATAATAAAACAACATGAACTCACATACATTTTGACATGAAGCTCGGATCTTGAATTGCTGCAATAAATCACTAAAATGTTGCTCTTGACAATAATGCTTGCTCATAAAATCTCCTAGTTTCAAATGGTGAAATGACTAGGTATTTATAGGCATTTATCCAATTTCCCAAAAATTAGATCCCGATAGCCAACCTTTGCAAGTTGGGTTTTGAATGTTAAAATGCCCACACCGACATATCAAAAATTGGTCCCCGAAAGAATAGGGGGACCCATTCACCCTAGGGCGAATGGGTCTTGGCCCTATTCTCTAGGGTATTAAGTGTTGGGGGAAAGATAATAGTTAAATGCATTTGTTCAATCCTCGCAATTTCTTAGAAAGTGGTACAAATGGGCTATAGAATGCATAATTTAGGAAATTAGGGACCCAATTAAGCTCAATAATTTAGGGGGAGCAAACCTGGTGTGAAATTGTAAAGGGTGACAATTTATGATGCTACAAAGAGAACTCGATATTGCACAAGGCCTTATTAAATCTTGCTAGAGATGATGGAGAACCACAACGAAGGAAGCGTATCTTTTTCACTAGGTGTAAGTTTAATGATGACTACTATAAAATGATCATAAATGGAGGGGTGTAAACAACCTAGTGTCAACCAAAATCTTAGAGAAGTTGGGCCTGAAATTGGTATTGCATCCTAACCTTTACCATGTTTTATGGCTACAAAAAGGTCAATAGATGATTGTGAGAGCAATGTTTGATTACTTTCCATGTTGGAAGATATATAGATGAAGTATGGTGCAAAGTGGTTCCAATATGCCTATCATGTGTTGTTGGGCATACCTTAGTGGTATTATGCATTTTCCATCCATTATGGAAGAAAGAACACATTCACCACCAAGGATGGAAGAAAATTTGAATTAAAGCTATTGAAGGAAGAGGAAGACATTATTAATAGCCACATAATGGTTTTATTGGCCAAATAGTTCTTAAGGGAAATGAAAGTTGTAGGAGTGCTACAAGAAGTTTGGGCAAATTGTAGTAGGAGAAGAGAAAAAATTGTGTTGCTCCAAGGAATCGGAGGTGGAAGCACTATTGAAAGAGTTTGAAGATGTAATAGATGGAAAGAATTTGGAAGGACTAAAATCGATGCAAAGCATTTGCATGGACTTAATTCCAAGGTCCAATTTAACCAACAAGGCATTTAATAGGATGATTCCTGACATTAGTATGGAATTAAATAGACAAGTGGATGAACTAATGAAGAGGGGATTGAATGGGAATAGTATGAGCCCTTGTGTTGTACTTGTGCTACTTGTGCCAAAGAAGGGGGGGAGTTGAAGGATGTGTATAGACTCTTGTGCTATCAACAAGATCACCATCAAGTATAGGTTTCCATTATCATGCATGGATGACATAATGGAATTTTTGAATGGGGAAAGCTACTTCTCCAAGATAGATCTCAAGAGTGATCACAAACCCATGAAAACCTTGAAACCCACAAAGTGGTGATTTTTCTTTTTGATCAGTGAATGTGGGATTTTTTAACCTGGCCTAAACCAAGTGAGGTCACAAACCAAGGACCTCATCCCCATAATGAACACACAACATCAACACAAATAGTCCAAACCCTCAAGCACGGTAGCCCAATAGGGGCACAAAGCCCACAAGCACACCATCTTAGTGAGGGTTTGGAGCACAAAGTCATAGGCATGAAGGCTCGCTTGGAGCACTAAGTCTCATGGCATGAATGCCAACAACATCAACACTAAGGTGCAAGCTTGCAAGCAAATTGGATCAATGAAGGCACAAAGCTTGCGATCACAATAGCTCAACGAAGGTTTGAACCTTGGTGGCAACAACAACAATGCCACACTTTAACCATCACACTATGGGATGAACCCCACAAAATGACAATATTTTATGAATAACATAGTCACATGACATTTTTAGGGCACGACTACAAATAAGACCTCGTCGAGACATGCATAGAAGGTGTGACTAGTTGCAAACTTGCAAGGAGTCGATAAGTAGTGCATTTGAGTTAGAGGTAGGTGATTTTTGTTGCACATTGCTACAAATACATTCTATAACTTGACACCATATAAATGGTATTTACACAAAACTCAACCAGCACATACAAATAGATGAATAATCTGTTAAATCAAAATTTCAATGTGCACATCACAAGGATATTTCAATTTAAATTAACAAGTGAATGGTCTATATTCTAAGGTTATATTTTAGCTCATTGTTCATACTTCATATTTTGTGTTTACTTTATCATGGTTTAATTTTATCTATATTCAAATGCTACAATTTTTGTCAATACCATCAATACCTTGTCATACATGGTTTAATTTTGTGTCTACTTCTTATCTACATTGAATGTCCTCATCATTCTTTATTTTCTACAGTACTAAATTATTTTTGTGAAGATTGTTTGGTTATTTGGTCCAAATAACATTTGATGGTCTATCTTTTTCTACAATGGTAGCCTTGTAAATCAATTCTATGGAAAGAAACAATCCATATTCTTGGCTAAATGGCTTGAATTTAATGCTAATTTAGGCTCTCTATCATATCATTGCTTTGCTTGATGAATATGATAATGCTATAGTTTCATTTTTTTACCTAGTCTCATCACTAGAAGTGAAGAGGTAATGTTATGTGCAAGTCATCTTTGTCTTCATAATATTTTATCCTTCTCTCAAGTTGCAGTACAAATTCCCCTGGCTGCATAAAAGCATCAACCTAATGTTTATATGTAACCCAATATTGCACCAAGATGTCCAATCTTCATGACATCAAAATCTTGGTCATTGTGATTTTGCATGCTTATTTTGATATTATGCATACCTATCCTAAAATGTGTTTTGTGTCTATCTTCTACTACTTTAGTTAGTACTTTGACTAAATTTGAAGGTTTGGTTTAGTAGCACAACTTTTGAATGTGACTTGGTTTTGTATCTTGAATCTTTGAAAATGCATAATTCATGCCCATTTGATTTTACTTGTTATGAGAAATGGTTTCTCTTTTATCAATTGATTAAATTTTTATTTGGATGATATATTCTTCAAAGTTCCCTACTTGAAAATTTCCCAATGATAAAATGTTTTTTCTTTTATCCTTCTGGGATGCAAACATGTTTATTGTCATTGTTTTGATGTCTTACTAAGTTTTGGAAGGTTTCAAAGTTTTTTATGATAGTGCAGTCTCTATGATTAAACATTCTTTTGATATTAATAATAATTTGGAATGCAGTGTTTTTTTTTTGATCGGTAATCACTTTTGAATGGAGCTTTGAACCAGTGAGGCCACAATTTATGGGGGACCTCATCCCCATGTTTGTCTGGTATTAACACCAATCCATTCCTTTCTTCTCTTCTCTCCTGCATCTTTCTCTATTCCTTCTTCACTTCCTCTGTTACCACCCTCTTTCTTCCTCTGTCACCCCACCTCCTACCACCTTTCTTCTCTGTCACCCCTCCGTCACCCCTCCTTCCTTATCTCCTTCGTCCCTCCGCTTCCTCCTCGAGCCTGTCTCTTATCCTCCACCCCATACTCCATTTCCTCCTTCGTTCACTCCTTATCTCTCTTCCCTGCCACCAGCTACCTTATCTCTCTGTGTTCTTTCCTCCCACCCACAGGCTCCTCCCCATGAAACTCTGTATGCATCGCATTCACCAGTCGTCTGCTCCATACTCTTGCCGTGGGGCCAGCATGCTCTGAACACCATCCTGATTGGGTTGTAGTCCATTGTACGTCCATGTGCAGCTGCCAGTAGAGAGCCCATGTTCACTTCGTTCGATGCAACCACCGACTGGTATTTGGTGAGAGTAGAACCTGTGACGCCCTATCAACAAGGCCTGTGACTTTACCGTTACACTGCAAGGTGAACCCAATTTGGAATGCAGTGTTGTTAGTAGCATTTTACCATCCACTCACATCATACAGCAAGACTAGAGGTTTAGTCACATATCATTCTCGAAATGTTTTATTGTTAACTCAGCAATAACTTTATCAACTTCATACAAAATTTATTAAAGAGTCGTTTACTAGCAAAATTTACATGCTACACTGCATTCTATTATTTTAGACAAACTTTTCACTTGGACAATTCATGGGATAAACTCTCTATTTTGTTTACTCTCTATATCTCTATGCCATGGAAATGCCTTTAAATTTCAAAAACAAGTATTTTTTCTCTTTTTCTTCATTTTTTACTTTTTTTTTGAAATATGGTTTTCCCCCCATTTTTTTCAAAAAATCTTATACTTTTAGTTTGCTGATTTTTTCCCCAAAAGTTTTTTGCTGCTATGTATAAGATTATATTAATGGTCATATAACTTATTTAAGAGTTAAGGTAGCCACAAGCCAGCTACTCATAACTTTATGTTAAGGGTGTAGCATGGAACCCCTCTTCACATAAGTGTTGTCTTTGACACTAATCAGTTGTGGATGCTTCTGCATAAAATCATCTTTCCATATGACAACTTCGACAAGCAAACACTTCCATTTAATAGGGTACTTTTTGATTGTTCCAATTCTAAGCTTCTTCATGCGTGTCTAGAAAATGAACTCAAGCTCCAAGATTGGTCTTCCCTCTACATCTAGCTCACGTAGTATTGTGTCAAAATTCTATGCTGATCCATATGCATCTTCATTATATTTAATGCCTTTGCCTTGTTCTTCTTGAGAGTAATGGGTATTGCTTGCTGGTGTTGAATGTGTTTTATTACTCTAACCTTTAGGTGCACCCTTAAAGAAGAGGTTATGGATGTTGGTAAGTGCCCTATTACTATTTGAATGGCATGATCACGATCTACTTTGGGTACTTTGTGGCACATCCCTTGCAACTACTGATTACACACCTATAATATCTTGTAGATTTGTTGTAGGAACCTTTGACTCTTCTTGTGCTTCTACTTCTTCATCTTCACCATGTTTCTCTTCTTCTTCTTCTTGCATATTCTTTATTGGTAGCAAGCTTTGAGATTCCATATGAGTGCTAAACCATTGAATTATCTGGGTGATGATCCATATTCAGATCTAAGTCAATCCCAAAAGCGTCATGCCCTACAAAGACACATCTTTTTACCAAATTTAATGATGTGAAACCACTTCCTTAGATTCCATATAACTCACAAGGGACTCAATTCTCTTTAATAATGCACCGATTTCTCCGCTCGTCAACCTCAATGCTAAAATCAAATGATGAACCTTGGTGTCTCTTCCCTTGTAGATTCAATATTACACATATTAATCTCTTCAATTACTAGATCATCCTTGTTTGGAGATTTTCAAGGTTTGACAAGATTTTTTTGCCTCTTGTGGCAGCTATTGACACGAGGAAGAAAAATAACTTTGAATTAAATCATGCAAAATAAATCCAAATGATCGAAAATTTGTACTATAACTTACTTGGGCCTAGTTCTCACCTTTCAGAAAAAGTCTCCAAGAAATTTGCTGATTTGCAGCCTTGAGAGTGAATTTGGTGGAAACCCTAATTTTGTAATAACTTCCTCAAATGAGTTGCAAATGACCTCAAATCTTGACTATAGCAATTTCAATATTTTCTTGATCAACTCTCTAGAAATGAAAAAAGTTCACTGATTTATAGTCTTAGGAGTGAATTTGGTAAAACTCTAATCTTGCAATAACTCCCTCAAATCTACTCCAAATGACCTCAAATTTGTATTGTAGTAGCTTCAATATGGCCTTGAAAAGCCCTCCAAAATAAATTAAAAAATCACCAATTTGAGAGACATGAATTTCACAACTGACCTCTTGAGTTGAAAAAATCAACTTAATTCTTGCCCTTTGAGCCAAGATATTGATATGATACCACTTGTAATGAAACTACCTACACAAGAAGAATATAATAAGAAATGTGCTACAAATAATTGAAAATAATAAGTCACTTTGAGGGGAAAAACATTCAAATATTCCATTGAGAAAACAATTCACAATAAGATGCTAATAGACTAACCATTACCTTCTATATGTATTTTACTTATGCCATTGATACCACCCAAGCCAACTTAACTATCTATATAAGACTATATTAATGATCATATAACTTAATTAAGAGTTAAGATAGCAACAATTTGACCACTCATAACCCTATGCAAACTATAGGATTAAGGGCATAGCTCTTTATATTAGAATAAGCAAGCTCAATGGCTGCCTTTAGTAAAATGGTGATATCGTACTCCCTTTGAAACTTTGACCAGGCTATCTCCATTTGAAGCACTCTACGAATATCCACAACAGTGTGTCACATACTATGTTCAAGAACATTCCAAGTTAAAAGTAATGGGACATCATATTCAACAACAAGAAGCTATCTTTAGTGTCCTCAAGGACTATTGCAAAAATTCAACCACTCTCCAATACAATAACAAATTTCCTACTTCACCCTCAAGCATGTGCTGATATAAATAGGTACATTATGTTGGCGTAAGAACTAACACCTCTGGAGTGTAAGTTTGTACGGACAGGTATGCACACTACGTAATGAGTGCTCTTCAAATTAGGAGGGGAAGCTCCCTCATTGTGCTGGAATGCATGGAATAGAAAAGTAAACTAAATCCTATCTTTTTGTTCTCAGCTGGTAGAGGCACAAGGTTAAGAAAACCTAGAACGTTGCAGCTAAGTATTTTTTGGTTTCCCAGATCATCTAACTACAACTAAGCTAACTTCTTTAAATCTATCTAGTTTCCTCAAGAAACAAAGCATGAGGAAATGGAGCAAGAATGTATTATACGATAAACTTCAGGTGCGGGCTCACAACATGAAGGCAAGGGAGGCGCAACTATTTGCTTATCCGGGAAGAAGCTTATTAAAAAAAACGAATAAACAGTAAACCTGGTACAACTTCACAACATGAAGGCAAGGTAGGCGCAACTATCTGCTTGGCTGAATGAGTCTACTTTCACACACATCAAACAATAAGCTTTAAGTATAGTTTTGCAACATGAAGGCAAGGTGGGCACAACTATTTGCTCTTCTGAACAGGCTCATGATAAACAAAACACAAGGTAAGCAACTAGGACAGTATATTGTATAGACGAAACATGCATGCAATAACGATCAAACCAACAACCCCATTTAACTAAGATTGAATAAACACCATGACAATAACATGAAGGCAAGGTAGGCGCAACAATTTATTATAACAGCAATCACTCTTGAACAAATACAGTAATAGCAATACTACAGGCAAGGTAGGCGCAACATGTATGCTATCAAGCAAAAGTTAAATTACAAATGAGCCAAATGCTCTTATTTATAGACTTCAAGGTGTAGGCAACCCTAAAATCACCTTGAGTCAACTACAGTCTTGCAAGACATGCAAGATCTTATTCCTAAACCCTAATTGAATGAAACTATACAGTTAACTGTGAAACTATCATCAGTTAATTGAAAGATCTAATCTAAATGGACAAGGTGCATCATGCACGTCTTTATTGAAAGCAAGTCAACTGGAATGCTATCATCAGTCAACTGAAAGATCTAATCTAAGCTCCAAGCGTATGTAGATGTTTCCAAGAAAGGCATGGCATGCAATGTGTAACAACCAGTTAACTCAGAAAGAAGCCTCAAGTTTAACTCTTGTGTCTAATGTCTATCTTGGAAAAGGTGGGACGCCTTGAACTGAAGTTTACTGGCCCTGATCTCTGGCAATTAACCCATCCATGAAGTTGCTGACTGCATCACCCTCTGGGGAACTGAAGCTCTGGCGGAGAATCCCATGTCTATGTAGCATGTCTTCTCCACTAGTTATCTGACATTGGAACTCACCCTTACTCCTGGTCGCCTCATCAAACAATGTTGACATGATTGTAAGCTGATTCAACTTGCAGCCAATGGTCCCACCACTGAAAATATTGTGAATAAGTTCTTGGAGCTCTAATTGAACATTAGTAAGCTCAACATAGTCACCACCCACATGCTGATACAAACATGGTAATTGAGACACAAAGTTTCTCACACAGTGGAGTGCATTGGTAACATGCTCTCTACTCTCAGCCACCTTAGATGCTATCTTTTCTTCTATCTCCGCCTTGAAGATCAACTGTGTTCTCCAAACGTAGACATATTCTTTATCTTCTACATCTGTGACTGAGTCAAATGACATTCCCAGGTTAGCAATCAAAATCTCATCCCTGGGTCTACTAATGGCCAAATCATGCTCCTCCTCTTGAAGTCGTAGACGAAGCTCACGTGCATTATACCGCAATTGATACAACTCTGAAAGTACAAGGTGGCCTCTAGCAATGAATTCCTCCTCCCACTCGTCTAACCGCTTGCTATATGCAACCAAGTGATCAATCTGACCCTGTTCTGCTGGTGGTTCTAACATATGTGGAAGCGCGATGACAACATCCCCTCTCCTATGTACAAGGCTAGAAATATACTGGCGAAGCTACTGTATTTCAGCCTTGAGAGCTGATTTATCCTTACCATCTTTCACCATCCTATCCCTGGCACTATCTGTAGCAACCTGTAGGAGGTCAATGTCCGTTTGACGAGTACTTTTACCGAAGTTGACTGTGATAACTTCGAAGTCTTGTGCTTCCATCTCGTCTAGACTCTTATCTTCAGGAGGCGTAGCAGTCTCAACAATAATCTCCTTTCCCGCATTCCTCTCAACGTGGACCTGCTTCTTGATCCTCTTTTCAGGCACATCTTGATGGTCATGATCGAAATCAAAATGATCAAGTACATAAGATGGCTGTCTCCTTTTTCTTCCCAGTTGATTCTCAAGCCAAGACAAATCCCGACTAATCCCACTGGAATGATCTGTATTGTTCATAGGATCTGATGAAAGTGAATGTGTAGAAGGGTCACTACGAGGAGGAGAATCCACGTCCAAATCAATGTGAATTGGAATTGGAGGTTGCTCTGGTGTTGGCAATGGTAAATGCGTTTGAACCTCAGGCTGTGGAGAACTCTGCACAACTTCTACAAAAGGCTCTATATGTGGAATCGCAACAGATGCTTTTCCCTTTGAATTACTAGGCGCTGGATTCTTCCTAGGAAGGTTACTTCTCTTCTTTTGCTTCGGCTTTGATGAGGAGGGTAGTATACCTCCTTCTGGTGGTGGCTCTGCTCTAGGCATGGATGCCTGTCTCAACCTTCTGCTTTCTAAGTAAAGCGTACTATTCTGGATGACCCTGCTCGATCTCTCCTTCACTGACGTGAACTCCTTGGCATACCAGTTCACTAACGGCAGTGGTTGTCCATCAACCTACTCTCTGTAAAATTGAGAAAGTGTATCTCCCTTATCCTCTGACAATCCTTCCACATCTTCTGCCAAGAAGACAAAAATCTGTGGAAGAGAGAACCTGCTATAGCTACGTCTGCGAACTTCGAAATCATCCTCGCAATTCACCCAATAATCTTCCATCGTAGGTTTGTGGTAAGAGAGATTACCAAGGCGAGCTGCATAATGACCCCAAGGATCATATGTGCGTGTATCAACCAGGTACTTGAGTTTGAGATTTTCTAACTCTTGACCTGCAACCTTAGTATCAACTGTCGTCTTACACCAATACATCCCGAATTGCAAAGGAAACTCAGCAGGTGGTTTACGCTTGTTGCGCAAACGTTTGTGAACTTCATAGAGCTATCTCAGGAACTCCATGAATATGGTTTTATCTGAAGGATAACGTGGTAACATGGCTGATTTTCCTGTGTATCCATAGACACGGATATAGGTGTAAGTAGGAAACTGAATGTACCAGTCTGCCCAATTCTTCATTGCTGTTCTGGCAACTGTTGAGATGCGAATGTGCAACTCCCGATCCAAGTTTCTCACTGTATATGTCAAGAAAGCCTCCTCCACACGTTTAAAATGACTTTTAGCTTTGGTGAACTCAAGCTGGTCATAATAATGATAGACTTTCTGTACACTGAGTATGCCCATCGTGTTCAACCCGTTAAATTGATTTTGATAAGCGATCAAGTACACCAGGTAAGAACACGTATGAAATTGATGCGCACCTAGAAAACCGGTGATTTGCTTGTGAATAGCATCGCTGATGAAGGATGCCCAGTCATAATGCTCTTGTCCCGAGATGATTCTACCAATGATATAATACATCCATGGGTGAAATTTGTTTTCATCTGCATGACCTGAGACATGATTAAGCAGTGTAATCAGAATACCATATTCATCCTTGCACTCGCCACGACCCATGTTGTTTGGCAACTTGTTCTTCTTTTGTTTTAGCCACCTCTCCGTCATCTTATTCTGACACTTATCCTATTCAGCATTGAATGCCTGCTCGCTCCGACTCATGGAAATAACCAACCCATCTGGATGTTGAGGAATATCTAGACTTCGCTCTATATCAAGGGGTTTGAGACTGCATATGACACGTCCATCTATTGACCGTATCTCTCATGTAGCGGAATTGTAATGCTTGATGCAAGATATTACAAACTCCATGCAATGCACTGAAATAGATATGGAAGCGGCCTCAAGTAAAACCAGATTGTTGAATGTTCTTGATAATCGAATCCCTGATCTTAAGTGGATCCAAAACTGCTTCCGACAATACCTTATGTAGATTTGTATCAACTGTCCCGATGAAGTTATGAGCTATGACTGACTTGGTCTTGAATTCGAGCTGAGTGAACTGCATTCTGAAAAACTCGCTTGTTGACTGTGAACACGGCTATATTCTGACAACTTTTTTGGAAAGCCAAAAACCTGCTGAGGCTAAAAATAGCTTGTCGGATGAGAATTTTTACAGAAAAATCTAAGATATGGGTTTTGTCCAGAAAGTGATTCTAAGACAACCCAGAACGTCAGAAATGTAAAAATCTAACCTTTACTCAGCCATGCAAAAGAATTTCGGTTGAGAAAATTAAAGCTTCGAGAACAGATGTTCTGGAACAAATTTTCCTAAAAAATTTTAGCACATGGGTTTTGCTTAGAAAGCTCTTCTCAATCAACCCAGATACTTTGTTTTGCCAAAATTTGCGAACACTTCGAACATGTGAGAGAATTTAAGACGAGAAGATGGAAGAAATATAGAAGAGAAAAGGACTTTTTTAATTATTTTAATTGTTTTTATGCCTTCTTTCAAAATCGCCACTCTGTCTTGAATCTGATGCTGAATCTGGACTTGAACCTACAAAAGAATTTACCTATTGCTTTCGAGCTTGATTCTCTGATGAAAATTCACTAATCTCTTTGAGGAAATTCGAACTTTCAAAGCTGTGTGAATGAGAAAAGATGCCATGCTTGGTTAAATAGATGAAATCGTACCCTCATGCATGCATGCAGAAACCCTAATTGTGAAGAAGGAATTCGATTGGCCCTTTACCAGTTGAACTGCCACTGTCTCTGAGTCTTTAGACTAAAAATAATATTTTAATTTCAAAACATGCAAAGAGCTAGAAGTGGCGACAATATTTATCTTTGAAGAAATTCATCACTATTAATGCTCTGCATGCAAAAATATATTTTTTAATCATTTTGCTGAAAATAGCATCTTGCTGTGCTCAACACACTTCACTGATTCTAAAAAGTCAAATTTTGATCTTTTAGGCGTCCATTTGCAAGTTATGAGATTTTTTGAGAATCTCCTATTTTATAGCTGACTACGAAATTACATCTGACCATGTTCAATTGTGATTTCCGGAAGATTGAATGATCCTGTGACCGTGCTGAGATATCCACTGCGAAGCCTGCATGACAAAGATGAAATGTCTGCTAGGAGCAATAACTGCTAAAATCATCATCTGACACCTTAGAAAATTAGGCGCCTCTGATTAAATTGATGCATTGATTCCAGGCAACCATTTCTCCGTATTGCCTTCTGATGTTTCAAACTGCTATTGACGATGAATGATGAGCCCTGCTGACTGAATAGTAGATTCATTGAGTGACTGGAAGTATTGTGCATCCAATGACTGTATGTGAGGTATCTGCAGATTGAATTAGGAACCCCAAAAAGATGAGCGCCCCTGGCCTGTGATAGCACAAATACCATTTCGATAAAAGTGTCACTTTCATCTGAACACCATACTTTGACCCTTGATACCGGGAGTTGGAATGCTCCGATTCATGTACCGTATGTCTCTCTGTACAGTTTAGTCATCTTGCAAGAGATGTTCTTGGAGAAGACAAAGCCAAAAAACTGCTTCTAAGACCTTTAAAAGAGAATCGCATTTTTCAAAGAAAATTCTAGCCTTATACTTAGTCATTTTTTGAACTGTCTTCAACCATTTCCACTTTACAGCATTGCCACCTTGACCTTGCACGTACGAGCGCTCGCCAAATCCCGAAGGCTGTCGGCTGGACTCGTTGAATGGTTGGAGTATTTGCACACAAGTCTTGTGAAGACTGCAATTGCAAATAACCCCATCTGGCAGGCCTAAAGGCTGGGCGCCCCTAGCCTACAAATGTGCAGCTTTGTGTAGCTATGCTTCACCATTCTTTGTTTTACATGCTCGGTAGAATCTCTGTCATAATTTCTCAGAATACCGGATTGCCTTGTGAACGGGTGCATCACGAAGCTGGACTGAACTGGAAAAGATCTTAGAAAGACCCTCTTTGCAAACTCATCCATCTGACAAGTCATTTTCAAGGGCATCCCTGGGCTACAGATGTGCTCAAACCATGTACTAGCAATCTTTGATCACATGTATCTCGCCTGCAGTTTCCACTTCTGACGCTGATAACCAGAGTTTTGCACTGGATACGCTTCCGCTTGATAGCTCGTTGAAAAGCCAGACTAATTTTGCAAAGACTGAATCCATTGTTTACATGCATCTAGATCCGGGCCTTCAAAAAGAAGGGCGCCCCTGAGCTATAGGGGCATAGATCTGTATTTCTAGACTGCCTCTATGTGGAAACCACTCTTTGTAACCTCTGCTTCTGTGTTCGTCTGCCGGAGTTCTGCAACTCAGATGATCTTGCTCCATAGTTAATCGGAAAGCTAACTGAAAACCGAACACAATTAATGTATTCTCCATCCAAAGCAATCAAATCTTGACCTTCAAATGGAAGGGCGCCCCTGGGCTACAGGGGCGCAAATTTGCCTTGAATTCACTGATTCTCACCATTTTATGCTTTACAAACACTGTATCTGCTGCTTGGGTTGACCATGTTGAAGTGATGTGAATGCCGAGGTGTGTGTATGACTATACTTCATCATTTTCACATGTACGGACACTGTAAAGTTGATTTGCACGTTGATTGCGCAAGTGTCTACTATGTTACATAGTGAAAAAGTTCCCAGACTTAGAATATTTTAGCACTTTTTGCCAATCTGAAAATCCCCTCCATCAAAAAGCATATTTTTCAACATCTTTCTTCGTAGAGCGTTCTGCTTTGAGTTTCAGACTTAGATTTTGATACCTGGTACTAGCCAACTACCATTGACGACCTCGAAGGTCCTAACTTTTCTCCTGAAAATTTGAAAAACTACCCACCAGCCTTAAACTGACTTTTAACTGAAACTGACTTCACCATTGTGATCGTGATGTGAAATAAGCCAATCAAAATTAATTTCAGCCAATTATGACAAATTCCTATTTTTTAGGGTTTTGAGCTAAAAATAGATTTCGGAAACCCTAATTTTCAAAATTTGCCAGTATCTTCCTGGCATCACACTGAGTTTTGACCCCACTTTTACAAGGTTTAGACCATTTAAAGCAAAATGCCTTAATGAAGCAAAAATATTCGGATTGGGTACAACACATTGAAAGCAATATTACACATTGCATGAATCATACAAAAGATAAACATGAGTGAAAATATGAAAAACCCAAAATAGCACAAAAAATATAAAAACTCAAAAAAAATCCAAAAAATGTATCAGCATTTTTGAAAATTGAATTTTTTTGATCTGGACAGTAGATAAGATTGTCCCTTGACTGTAAAATGTGCTAAGTATACGAACTTATCCAACAAGTTTAAAGAAAGAGATTGAAATTTCTTGTGACTACAACCTTACAAGGAACTGCCCCTCAAGCATCAAAAACAAAATAATCAGCCATCAAAGTTATATGGTTTCTAGAAGGTCCTTCAGAAGATTGGTAGTGCACTTTACAAGTCAGAGCTACCTCCTTCCTTAAGGTTACATGTAGTCTTCCATGTTTCTTGTTTAAATAAAGTTGTTAGTGACAGGATTGCAGTGTAGACAAAACTCTAGAGTAGGAAGATAAAGGAAAAGTAATCTTGGAGTCAATAGGCAGCAAGTGAAGTGGTTGTGCAATAGGGGATCACAAATTATCTGATCAAATGAGAGAGATTTCAAGTGTAAGATATTATTGGGGAGGATGGATATTTTCTGCAGGAGCACCTGCATTTAGCAATGTTAAAGGGAAAAGAACTCAAAAGGGAGAGCATGTTATGACCCTATTTATGTGCTTGTGAAGAAGCCAGCCTGTGGTGTAGACTGTTAACTAAGTCATATGTGAATTTCTTGATTTATAATTTCAAGTTTGTTGGCCTCATCAGGACCTTGGGGTTGCCCCAACCTAATGATAGCTAATATGTAAGGGCTAGGTAATCATTTGTTAGGCATTGAGTCGGTATTCTGCTCTTAATCAAGGTGTTTTGGTAATCACCCCTTTAAATGGCTTTTCTTTCATTCTATACCTAAGCACTTCTCATCTGCTATTTATCTATTTCAAATCGAATATCTGCATATTTCATTGCTATATGAAGATCTGTTCTGTCAAATCTGCCATATTTTGTTGTTGATATTGTGCTAATCTTCCATGCATGCTATTGGATCAGCCATGTACAGTTGTTAATATTGGAAGAATCTGTCATTTCTGCGTTAATATATGTGAAAGACCAATCATTGAATATAATAAGATTATTCCAGAGACGTGTCTCAAAATCAATTTGCTCCATTTCAGAAATTCAAAAAAATAAATCTTAGTTTATTTTTTATTCCAGAGATCGACTTGTCTCAAAATCAATTTGCTCCATTTCAGAAATTAAAAAAAGAAATTAGTTTATTTTTCTTAGAAAAATTGAAGTTGTACCCTTACAACATCATCATCCCCACTAACCGAGCGTCAACTTTCTGCTGGAATGAACTAATATATTGATAGTTTCCTGCTGGACAGTGTATGCGAGTTTTATTCTTATCCTTTGTTTCATTTTTGTTACTATCCATGGACCTGCAGCCTTACACTTATCCTCTCATTCATACTTCATTCTTTCATGAATCACTATTTGAGGACTTTGCCAAATTTTACATCGCACATCACTAAAACCTGAGCTAGCAAATATAGAATCAATAACTAAATTATGTCAAATGAACATCCATCTAAATGAGTCATTTCAACCTCCAAGTATGAATTAAAAAAACCGGATTGCCAAACTTTTGAATCTTCCTGATTGCATATTTGTTTTGAACATGCAGGTCATGGATCGCACAGAAAAGTTCACTCAACCAGGGCATGATGTTGTACTTGTTGTAACGAGGATTCAAAAAGTTTTCAACCCAAAACTACAAATTAACTTCCTAAAAGCTCAAGAGGATCTCTTCCAACCAACAGCGTCATCGCAGCTACTATTTCATGGGACGGATAATGCTGGTGTCGAAGGTATAACACAGAATGGATTTCGGTTGCCAGAAGCAAATCGAAGGAATATGTTTGGACGAGTAAGTGCACATAATATTCAAAACCTTGGGGAATTTATGAATTCTCTCTTAATTCAAATGATAAAAGTTTGCTTTTGTTGTTAATGAGCTTCCAAATGTGTAATTATGCGTTTACAGGGATGTTATTTTGCTACCGACTCAACAAAAAGTGCCCAAAATATATATACAAAGGGCAGTAACAAGCTCTTACTGTGTGAAGTTCTTCTTGGCCGTACATGGACGTAAGTTTTTTGTGTCATCAAACTCCATATTACCAACAAATAAAGTTGTTACTATTTAGAGCATGTCTTTTTCTAGGGAAAATTGCAGTTTTATTGCAATGGAATGACTCATGAGAGAGAATGTGATCAATGCAATCTAAAATCTTCAGAGTACAAGAAGATCATCCAGAGATGGATAGAGATCAAATCAGAAGGAAGGGATACGATTCTTTGTTTTCGAAGAGAGATGGCAGGGGCACAGGGGGCACACTTTATGATGAATATGTGATATATAATCCTCATCAGGCAATCCCTCGATATATTGTGCACTATAAAAATCAGCATGACCCACAAGTTCTCCATGCACATAATTTTCAGAACAACATAACCCGCATTCCATACGAACCATCCTTGACTTTTAACGGCAATAATCCTGGAGAGTATCATTTCCGACAAGCAGAGTCTCAATTCTATAGAATGTCTAGCAGGCGTAACCAAAAGGCAAGTTTTATCATAATATGGATGTTCATGATGCTTCTTGAAACCATTGTAATGGAGTTATCTTTGTAAGGATTTCCACAACTAGCCTGTGCTATCAGCTTATCTAATGGACTCCATGTTTTCCTTTTCTCTGGTAACCATTTATTGCATTCATCTGTTCGGCAGGATTTTTATCACTTTATCTATCTGAGTAGATTTTATGATTTGGAATTCATCCAGGTTACGAAGGTGGAGCTCATCTTGAATAAAATTCTACAAGAGCGTTATGACACCGCAAAGCAAGAGCTTAGTAAAAATAACAGCGAAGTGCAGGAGATGTTTGTATTCCCTGGAACAGATAAAGGTGCTATTGAAAAGATTGTGCAAGAAGGATTCAAGATAGGGGGCGAAGGTGTCAGTGTGAGGAATGGAGCTGTATATGGAACAGGTGTTTACACAGCACTAGATCCAGACATATCAGAACATTATAGCAGGGGGTCAGGGATGATGCTTCTATCTCTTGCTCTGGTTGGCCAGGAAGGAGTTCATTACAACAAAGGAGGTTCTTCTGATGTCTATGTTCTTCAAAATGCTGATTATCTAATTCCTAGATATATTGTTCACTTTGCCAAAAATTAAGGATGATTGTTTATTTGAAATGAATCTTAGGTCTTGTGTTGGACATCAAATTTTGTACTATTCTAGAAACTTTAATTTAGCATCGCTCTCTTTCATTCTCTGTACACATCAAAACATGATAAACACCAGAAACTGTTTCCTTTTTTAATTAGGTTTATCATAACTTTCAATAGGAATCTGCAGTTTTGTTGACCATTGTTAGGACCATTGGATTATTTGATATTCGTTCAACTATGAAATTTTACAATTAAGATAAATAATAGCAAAGAAAAAGAGGAAGAACTCTTAGCTTCTCCCAAAAGGTTTATACTGAACTGGGGTGAAGCTTGAGGCTCTAACATTAATGTGCTATAATCGCAGGAAAGTCGTATAATCTCAGATAGTATTTGAATTTGCAAGATTTTTATTTTGTAATTAGACCAATGAACTCACGAAACCATTTTTACAGATTAATCAACAAACACATGCAAGAAGTTCATATTGCATAAATATATTGCTTTGCATTCCATTTCAATTTGGAGTTCTGTGTGGTGAATCCCCCACTGTATTCTTCAGACCTAGAATGGTAAGTTTGACATCTTTTTATGTTTCCACCTGACCTATATAAAATACAAGGCCATTTTATTTTATGATTAGAAAGTTAGATATCTGCTAGGTAGCTCCATAAAAGTTCTCTTGTTAGTTTCTGCTGAAGGCCCGTTATTTATTTATTTATACATCTGTTGTATGCAATTCTTTGTAATACCGCGAACCAAAATGCCGAAAGTTTTGTTTGCAATTTTTTCCTCCTATTATAAATAATCAATAAAATCCTTTTCAATTGGTTGTTGCTGTGAATAGTCATAGTATTTGAACAAATTCTTATAATAAATGATTTTTTCTCGATGATAAGAAATCTCTTAGTTGTCTTTCCTTTTTTATCCTTACAAACTGGAAAAGCCTTGTGCTGTCGTCATTAATTAAGCTGTTGTAATACTTCATATTTTCTCTTTCTAGTGTATCCAATGTTTTGTTATTTCTCATATTTATTATGAATCATGAATGTGTTTGCATACACTTCAGATTTTGGTCAAAGTCAAAACATGTTCAAACAAAATAATTGTTAATTGAATTTGAAAATTTGAGGATTAAGTGTGTTATTGACCTTTCAAATCATTATAAATAGTATTGTTCAAATATTAGTTATGATTAAACATTTGCAAATATTTCTTGTATATCTTGAAAGATTATAGAATGAGTCAAATGGGATGCCCATGTGAGAGTTTGAGGCACATGTGAAATGCTAAGTTGTTGGTTCGGGTACAAGTTCAGATATGGGTATGCGTACGAGTATGAGTATGAGTACAGTGGTACAACATTTTTTTTCCCTTAGGTATAGGTACAAATATATATATATAAACATGTTCAAAATTATAAATTTAATTATAACAACAATGATACTCATAAGACAAACATAATTGCCAATAAATATAATATTTAAATACCTCATAAAATCATATTCATAATTTACAAAAATGTAAATAATCAAGTCTCAAAATGTCATTACAAAATGAAAATTCAAGGTACAATCAATATTTAGTAGTCTTCATATTTGTCTTCATCAAAAGCATCAAGGTCTTGATTAACACTTGGTTCAATTCATTTGAACCTTAATCAATTGGATTGCCACCACCACTAGTTGTGTCAAGTGTAGTAGTTGACTCATCTATAGAAGCTAAGGCAAGTTGTGCAATTGTAGCATCTAAATCAAAACACTCAGGGGTTAGATCCCAATTCTTTGTCACACCCTCATTGTATTCATGTTTTTTATGTGACAAGAGACGAAGGTTGGAGTGTATATTGACCAAATACTTTGCCTTTTTTGCACCCAAATGGTTGTGCTTGATTGAGTGGATGGAGTATGTACTCCAATCCCACTCAGTTGAAGAAGAACTTGCAACCTATTGAGTTTGCATACAACATTTAGTATTTAATTTTATAAATTCAAAACTTTAAACATAGGTGATACCACAAAACTGGTTTACAATTCCATTGAGGAAGGAAAATTGCAAAAAACGCCTCTATGAAGAAAATTTTGGGTTTGCTGGGGTTCGAATGAACTTAGGGTCCATGCAAACCCATTCGCTCAAACCCCCCTTCGAGCGAACCCTCTTAAATGATGGGTCCCATATTTTGCACATTGCCCAAATTGAAAACAAAGGAAAAGTTTGAAAAAAGGGGGGTTCGCTTGAACCCCCCTTCGAGCGAACCCATCTTCATTCAAAAGGTCAAGGGGGGTTAGCTCAAAGGGGGGTTCGAGCGAACTGCCCTTTTTCCCCCTTCTCCCCTTTTTGCACCTTTTTTTTGCAAAATTTTGCCCTTCGAAGTTCGAGTTGAGGATGAAAATGGATGAGACTTCACAGAACCAATTGGATGATGGTAGTCCTTGGAACGAGCTGTCCATCGAATATAATTTTAATATGTTTTGGTTTTATTATGTATTTGTTTTTTTAGTTTGATTAAATATAGGTTTTTCACCGAAAATCAAACTTTGTTTTGCATATGTGGAAAAATAGTAAATTATCAAAATAAAATTTTGAAAAATATGTTCGAGCTAGGTATTGATGTCCTTTATCCAGTAAAAAAATCTGAATTTCGATACATACAAAAAATTTATGTTGTATACGGTCCACCTATATCTGAATTGTAATTGGTTTGACTTCAAAACTTGATTAAGGAAAAAATATTCAATAAAACACTATGAAACCAAATGAACTTGTTAGATATCGTAGTTACAAATCTAAATTCGAAAAAAATAGAATTTAATCCTTCATAAAAAAAAAAGTTATGTTGTATACGGTGAACATCACTCCTTAAAAATGGTGTTTACTAATAAAAACTAGTTTTCGAAGGAGATGGAAAAAAAAATGCAATCTGATTAATTTTTTTTTATTTAGAATCTACATACAAAATGTCACAAATCACTAATTTGCATCATCTTCAAATTCTTCATGGTTTAGCCTTTATAGGTGCCCAAAAGTGAAGATTTAGTTAAAAAAATTCAGTTCAGTGTCCAATTTGGACAAAAATTGTAAACCAGTATTGTGGGATCACTTACATAAAAAATAAAATAAAATAAACTAAAAATATAACTTATAGCATAATAGCATCAAATGAAAAGTGAAAAATAAATAAAAAGATACATACTTGTGTGAGTATTTTAATTGCAAGAGGCTACAAGTAAATGGAGCCTTGACCATGTAGATACCACCACTCATCAACATTTTTCCTATATTTGTCTAGAAGAGCGGAAACATCATGATGCTTTGAAGATATGAAGTGGCCAAACTTGCTCAAGACAATACTTTGGATGTCTTCTTCTGAAAACATATTTCTAAATGCAACCTTATAACTAGCAACGATCCTCCCCATGCCTATATGGTGGCACCCTCCTCGACAATGAAAGTACCTCTTTGCTATAATACTTTGGTGACAAATCAAATGCTAAGAGATGTAGAGGGGTGGTCATCTTGTTCCAACAGTCAATAATAATCTTATGCACAGTTTTGAAAAATGTTTTCATTTGATCATGTTCCTTGGCATCTATTATTGATCTTATTAGCCGATAGGCTATATATGGTGTGAGGTTTCGGCCTGAAACCTATCTCACGTCGTCATACTGCTAAAGATATGATGAAACAACTAATGGTTTTAGGGAAATGCAAATTTACATGGCCAACACAGGTGCATTAAATGCAGTGGTAGTGAATGTCTCCATAACTGTCTCCAGAACTTTCTATCAACATCTCACTTGGATCAGCATGTCCCATCATTTACTCCCGTAAAAAATCAATTCTACAGCTTTTGAAATGGATTTACTCAGATGAATCACTTGGATCAGCATGTCACATCCATTTACTGGGGTGAAAAAATCAATTCTACAGCTGTTGAAATGGATTTACTCCGATGAATGACTTGGATCAACATGTCACATCCATTTACTCAAGTAAAAAATCAACTCTAAAACTATTGAAATGGATTCACTCAGATGAAATATCTAACTCCGGCTATGTTGGGATGTCTCTTCTGCTCAACAAACCGCTTCTATCCCATTTAATGCTGTTGCTAAATGCATTCATAGAGATAAATGCATAATAAATGCATATCACCGCCCAATGCCTCTACAAAAAGAATGACCCAAGTGAATATTAGAAACAACAGTTTTTACAGATAATATTAAGTACAATGACTAATGGAAGCATTTTAAGACAAGAAGGCATAAGGCATAGCAGCAAAAGTAACTCTTACAATCCACGATACTCTCTTGCCCACATTTCTGATTGTTTACTAGCAATTCCTGTATTTGATTCTGTATATTAAATTCCTGCCATGTATTTCTGGAAATTTTGAATTTGGCAAAAAACACAAATCTTTATTTTTGCATTCCTACAACAATTCCAATAGCATGCCACTTAGCAGACGAAAGGAAATGCTTTATATAGATTTATCAGATCAAATAAGTAAATTCCAGTAATGCCACTCAAGAGCTAAACCTGCAGTGCTCGCCAAACCTGCACTTCTTTCCTTTCTGAACCACAACACACATTGCACGCTTCTTCGGCAAGGCAGAGGTGAGCCGCTGGAGAATTGCCCACACCCTCTTCTTGTCGTCACTCCACCTCACGACGGCCTCCTCGAATTCCCGTTCGTCCACCCATATGTTGAGGTGCAGGTGCGGCAGATTCCTGTAACTGTCATGGTTGAGAATCATGCTGGTGAAATTCAAACCCTCATTCTTCAAAGCGTCTCTAGGGTTGCCATTTTTTTTTGTTATATCGATATGTAAACTGTTAACACGTTGAGTATCTTTTGTGCAGTGTCAACACCTGGAAAACCAAGAGAAAAATATTCACACGTTTTCCTAATTTAGAGTTACATGTATCACTTGAATTTTAAATCTTTTAATAAATTAAGGTATGGAAATAATGGCCATTTTCTCGGTTGTTTTCTGTTGTTTCTTTGGCTGCTTTCCCCGCCGCTAGTGAGGTTTCCAGTCCTCTAAACTCTTCCTTGCTAGTATTGACCTTTTTGCAGTATGAAAACAAAGTTTGGACGGGTGATTTGGAGTATGTTTATTAAAATGAAAATTACGCCAGATTAGGTTTTAACATTACGATATCCTTCACAACTTTGATTCTTTAGAGATAATGGTAACTTTTTATTGCGAGAATTTTGAAAAGTTTGTAAATGATAGAGATGTTCTTTTGTATTTCTATCATAAATCAGAATATTATAAAAAATTACAAGGACAAATCTCTTCAAATAAGGCTTAAAAATTTTGCTCACTTTGCATTGAAAGTTGATGGAGGCATTTGTGAGCCCGAAAGGCCTGACTTCAAATTTGAAGTGAACTTGTTAAAGTGATTAAGGCAGTCCTGTACTGTTCACTTTCTCTTACCCGGATTTGATAACCTGATAGTAAATCATTTTTTTTATAGTAAATCAATTTTGTGAATAAAACTGCCTATGTAATTCATCCAATATCTCATCAACAAATAGAATAGGATATTGATTCTTAATCTTTATAGTCTTCCTAGGGCGCTTCCCTATAATAGATGCTCTCAAACAAGCCATTCTGCTTCCTCACCAATATGACCATTGACACAAAGGGACTCATGCTCATCGTAACATGTCCCAGTACCTAAGATGGCACCAACACAAACATGATTTGTATAATTACTCTTTAGATAAACGTTTCTATCCTTGTCCACCGGGTCTATGAATATTTTTGGATTATATCTTAATTGTTCATGTATAGTGCCTTTTTTTTTTTATGCTTTGATGGATTCATGTAGCATGATGTCTTTTATTTACGGCCTTTAGTCAATTTTAACACAAATAGTTCAAAGATCTTTTAATTATATTTTACTTATTCTAATATAAAGACATAAACAAACTTATTTGTATTATTCCTATTCCTATTTCTATTATAATATTCTTATTTTGTTCAGGTTAACATATACTATTCTTATTATAGATATACAATATTTACTATCAAATATGGTTAGGGTTAGCATTTTGTTTCAATTAGGGTTCAATTATTAAAAAAAATAAAAATAAAAATAAAATAAAATATATTTATATATAATAATTAAATATACTAATAAATAATATTTTTAAAACATTATTATATATTAATAAAAAATTGTATTTAATTTTATATTATATAATTATATGTATACTAACTTGAATCTTGTTTGTATATCCAACCGTAATCCAAATCCTAAGCTTAATTATATCTCTATCAAAAACCCTAAATCTAATTCTAAAACTAATGCTAATCATAACCCTTATCATAACCCTTCACTTCCATTAACCCTAATCCTTAATTTAATCATAATTCAAACAATATTAATACAATTTTACATTAACTATTAAATAATAACCTTATAATATTTACTATTTTAATAATAATTTATTAAATATTATAATATTATTATTTTAATTAATAATATTTGATTATTATATTATATCATACTACTATTAAATTTTAAATTATTATAGTTAATTTTGTTTCAAATATTCTAGTTTAAATTAATATAAAATTATTTATAATAAATTATAAAAAATATTACATTTAAAAATATTTAATATTATTAAGAAAAGTAACTCAAATAGTATACATACTTATTAAATATTTTTTTATTAAGAACTAACTCGTTTGAATAGTATATAGATTTATAATTATACTTATTAGACTTTGTTATATTTGATCCCTTCTAAACAAATAGTTTACAAATAGTTTACAAATATAGTATAGTTTTAAATGTTTCAAGTGATACAGGATAAACTATTAAATTACATTCTATTTTTTATATTTAAATAAATTTAAATTTTAATATTATTAAGAAAAGTAACTCAAATAGTATACATACTTATTAAATTTTTTTTTATTAAGAACTAACTCATTTGAATAGTATGTATACTTATTAAATATTTTTTTATTAAGAGCTAACTCATTTGAATAGTATATAGATTTATAATTATACTTTTTAGACTTTGTTATATTTGATCCCTTCTAAACAAATAGTTTACAAATATAGTATAGTTTTAAATGTTTCAAGTGATATAGGATAAACTATTAAATTACATTCTATTTTTTATATTTAAATAAATTTAAATTTAAATTTTATTAAGAAAAGTAACTCAAATAGTATACATACTTATTAAATATTTTTTTATTAAGAACTAACTCATTTGAATAGTATATAGATTTATAATTATACTTATTAGACTTTGTTATATTTGATCCCTTCTAAACAAATAGTTTACAAATAGTTTACAAATATAGTATAGTTTTAAATGTTTCAAGTGATATAGGATAAACTATTAAATTACATTCTATTTTTTATATTTAAATAAATTTAAATTACATTTTACTTATATAAACTTAGAATTATATTTATTAGATTTTGTTATATTTGATCTCTTCCACTAAATTCTACCCTAAATAGTTTAAAGTTTTTTAAAGTATATTTTATTAATTCTATTTGATTAAATACATTATACAAACTTGTCTCGCGTAGTGTACCTTTTTGTTTTTTATATTACTTTTACTAAGTTTCTATTATAAACACTTATAAACAAACTTATATGTAGTATTCATATTATATTCATATTATATTATATTTCTTTTATTATTTATATTTCTATTGAATTATTTTCACTCAATTTCTATTATATCATGCAAACTTTTTTTTACTTGAATCCAACAAGAACCCAAACTTATATCCATACAAGCAAAGTAACAAATATTTATTATAGAATTTAGTTTTCAATGATGTTGAGATAACAATTATGGACCACCTAACATCCCTTGCCAATAGTTATTTACTTGTAAGACATTATCTTAGATTAGCATGCAAATAACATTTACGATCCACTAGAATCAATTCCCAATAGTTATTCAATCTTGAGAAACTATTTTAGATTAACATGCAAATAAACATTTGTTAACTTCTTTTATAAATTCGTACTTATTCTTCTATGTTAAAGTTCTACCACTTTTTTAGGATATTAAACATACAGTATAATGTTTGTCATTTTAAAAATGCTATTTCATTCAGGAATGGACAATTCAATTCAACCCAATGAGATTATTGAAATCTCAAGTAGTTCCAATGGCCCTATTTTTTCGACTAACTCTTCACCATTAATCAATTGCAATGCAACTTCTATAAGCCACATTCAAGCTTTTGCAAATGACATTACTGTTAGTTGCCTTGACTTGGTACAACAAGCAAAGGTCACAACTCAAAACATCGAAAGTGTGCAAGAATGTGACATTCAGTAAATGGAAGTTACTGTACGTGAATTCCACTCAACTTGTGATAAGTTGGGTTCCTTCTGCACTTTCCTCCGTGAAATGAAAGCAGATGAGTTTTACGAACAAGGTGGTTCTATCTACATAAAGGAAGCGTTTAAAAACTACTTGAATCATATCTAATACACTTTTTCCTTGTAACTTTGTATATAGTATGTGATATAACCATGTAACTATAGTTTTTACCAACTTATGGATAGTTGGATATTTTGTAAATCCCAAAAAGAAGTCTAAGCTTCAATATACTTACCATGTAACATGCTTTTGCTTCATATGGATATTTTGTAAATCCCAAAAAGAAGTCTAACCTTCAATATACTTACCATGTAACACACTTTTGCTTCATAAATATATAAACAAATATTTACATATAATGAAGAATAGTAGTTTATTTATAATGTATTGTAATCCTTATCTCATTTAACTTCATCTAATTAAAAGCTAACCATTGTGCTCACAAACATTTCATTTAATAGTTGTCTCTTTGTTGCATCTAAATTCCTTACAATAAACTATTATTATAAACAAGCTTATATTTTCCTTATATCTACAAAGATGGTTTACATAATGTCCTTCCCCAACCATGACACAATTCACATTAAATTTGCAGCCACCAATAATAGGATAAATGTGTTAGGCTCTTTCACTTAACATAGTTAGTATAACCTATAGTTATATTTCCTACTTCCATTGCACCTCAAATGAATAGTGCACTATTGTTATATTCATTTATTCCAAAACACCTTTCTTCTTGTGAGGTTAGCATTGTATGCATATTCAAACATTTATAGTGCTTGGAATTTACTTAGACAAATTATTACAATGAACTAACTTTTGTACTCACTACACTTTCTCTTTTTTTGTTCTTACCAATATAGCAACCTACTTCCAAAGGCCAATACTTTCATATATATAGGTCTATACAAAATCACATTTACAGGTATTATTCTTAAATAACTTTTACACTATGTAAATCTTTTCCACACTATAATTTAAACCAATGGTTGCTAATTAGCTATATTTTGTTAGCTACACAAGATATTCATTTCCTACTTCAAAAGTATGCTTTTATATGTCATTTATAGTAAGTAATAGCTACCACCCGCAATTTACTTTTGCAAGGACTAGTGCGCTTTCTCATCACAATGTATTCTTTGACTGAGAATGCAATTAAGCTGATCAATGATGGAAATGTAGACTTGCAACCCCATCTACAAGCAATAGATATCTCAATGTTTGGCCATGGGCCTGAACCAACAAATCGCTATATGGTAGAACTCTCTGATGGGGTGCACAAGCGAAAGGGTACACTTCCTAAACAATACAACCACTGCATAGATTCTGAAGAGCTCCAGAGGGCTCTATACTTAAGCTCATTAAATACAGTTCCCCTATTATTTGCGATTCAAGGTGAGCCACCATATGTCACTACTCTTCTACAATATGCCAAATCATAACTTACAAATTATCATTTTTGAACCCTCTATGTCAAATCGCGGCTTATTGATAATACTTTTCTATTATACGCTTATAGGTGGATTGTCATATTAGAATTAGAAATCATAGGTTTGCAGTAGGATATCATTGGCCAACCTGCCTACCTTTTTGAAGAACAAACCCAACAAGTACATGCCACATCTACAAGCCTTGATGACAGTATTATAGTACCACAACCACCTCTTGTGATAAAATATTCCTTGACCAACAATGCAATCGAGATGATGAATGCTAGAAACCTAGACTTGCAACCTCATCTACAAGTACTAGAGTTTGCGCTATTTGGCCATGGAGTTGAACTGGGTGATCGATATAGGGTGGAGCTCTCCGATGGGGTACATAAGCAGAAGGCTACACTTCCAAAAAAATACAACCGGTACATAGCTTCAAAAGAACTCCAAAAGGGATCAATACTTAAACTCATAAGCTACAGGTGCTCTATTCTTTGCAATTCAAGGTGAGCCACCATATTTCCATTCTCTTCTACAAAAAACCAAATAACATCTTCTAGCTTTACATATTTTATCCACTATGTCATAGTTGTTCCTACTAAAAATACTTATTCATTTAACCTTTTTAGGTGGATTGTCATCTCCGAAATAGAAGTCGCATGCTTGCAACACGATATCATTGGTCACCCTGCCTATCTTTTTGAAGAAATAGCCCACCAAATAAATGCTACAAACTCAACTGCTCCATCTACAAGCAATAGTAACAACGGTATGGTAACAAAGCCACCTGCTCATCCCCACAAAATAAAAACATTCCCGCCCATATTACTCCTATTAGAAATTTGAATCCATTCTAGACAAGGTGGTTTATAAAGGGTCGTGTTACCATGAAAAAAAAATGAACCACTTCAACACACAGAAGGGACAAGGGCAGGTCTTTTCATTTGATATTATTGATTGTGAGTGCACTGAGATACGTGTAACATGCTTTAATGAAGTCGCAAACCTTCATTACATGAATGTTCATTTTGGTGAAGTATATACAATATCTGGTGGAACCATTAAGTCGGCTAATAGGTTGTACAATAAACTAAATAGCCAACTTGAAATTTGTTTAGTTGAGGAATCCAAAATTTCTCTCTCAAAGGATGACCTTGCAATTCCAAAACATAGGTTCTCTTTCACACCCTTTAAGGAAATTTTAGCACTAAACAATAACATCCTTGTTGATGTTATTGGAATAGTCATATGTGTGGACCCAAGCTCAACCATAAGGAGGCGGGATGGGACTGAATTACTTCGAAGGAGCATCAAATTGATAGATATCTCTTCATCCACCATTAATATTACTTTATGGGGTCCAGCTACTGAAAAGGAATGCAAACAACTGCAGGAGATGTATCACTTAAAACATGTTGTACTTGCAATAAAAAATGGTCGTGTCACTGAGTATAATGGAAAGGTCATAAGTACTTTGGCAAGCACCCACCTATTTATAAACCCAAGGATACAGGAGGCAGAAGAGCTCAAATCATGGTTTGAACAAAATGATATTGATCTCACTCCATCAAATACACAATCGTTGGATGCACCTCTCATGTTGACGAGGAAAACAATAGTTGATATTGAAGAGAAAACTACCAATCTGAAACAAACTTTCCAGTCCACTCTAAAAGCAACACTGCAATTCATAAAAACAAATTCAATATGCTATCCATCTTGCCCCCTTGAGTTAGATGGAAAACAATGTAAAAAAAAGTTGTACAGAATGATGATCAAACATGGTATTGTTCCAAGTGCAAAGCTACAACTACTACATGTACCTATAGATACATACTCCAACTAAAGATCACAGATCATACAGGAATATTATGGGCTGTTGCTTTTGAAGAACCAACTACCAAACTTCTTGGAATTTCTGCAGATAATCTATACATGGTACAGTTCAATCCTGAAACAGAAAGTACATCTGAGACCATAATAAAAGGAGTGTTATTCAAGCAATTTATCTTCACAATCAAAAATTCATATGATTCAAGTGTTGGTCAAACATGGGTAAAATCAACAATCACAAAGGTGGATGAGGTGGATTTTGTTGCAGAGAATTTACTCATCTTGGGTGAAATCACTGATATGTGTCATATTCCTACTGTTTAGAAATATCTCAAGAGCTTATGTAATGTATACACAATTTTTAAGCATCTTATATAGTATACTTTTGATTACACACATCAAATCTCAAAGTCACATGTCTATTGAAGATATTGGTAGTATGCAAATAATGTGATTAATCTCTTCCACAAAAATAATTGTGTATATAGCGCATCATATCGTATCTCATATATTTTTCAAAAATAGAATGATAGAAGAACTCGTACCATAAATGTTTAGCTTCTTTAATTTTGTATGTATTTATAAATGTACATTTGATGCTTGTAGTTCCCTCACTTGATGATTTCTGATTGTAGTATGCAATAATGTGATTAATCTCTTCCCCAAAATTACTTGTGTATATAGCGCATCATATCGTATCTCATATATTTTTTAATCTATTAACAAATGTACATTTGATGATTTCTAATTGTAGTATGCAAATAATGTGATTAATCTCTTCCACAAAATTACTTCTGTATATAGTGCATCATATCGTATCTCATATATTTTTTCAAAAATACAATTATAGAAGAACTCGTACCATAAATGTTTAACTTCTTTAATTTTGTATGTATCTGTAAATGTACATTTGATGATTGTAGTTCCTATTTCCTTTACAGATGGCGACTTCCAACCCAAAAAACATACAATCTCGTAAAAGTAGTCATAACTACTATACTCAACATAAAGAAGAAATTAGCATTCGCCGTCATATGGAACGCATAGAAAAACAAACAATACAATCCAACATACCAATCTCCTTTCAGTCAAACCAACACAACACAATACCATATGAAAGTACATCCCAAACTGAAGACCTTTTTGACCGAGGATTGTCAATGTGTTCAAACCATATTATGCACACTCTTCAAAATCAGTCCACAAGCTTACGACATACCAAAGTAAACATTATAGAGGCTTCTAAACGATTTCGTTCAAGATTAGATAAACTATCAAACTTACCAACATGCACAATTTGCCATGAATGCTACCCAGGAATGCACACTAACTCAACACAAAGTAGTCCAGTTTGTTTTCGATGCTTTCTTGAGAAAGGAAGACATCGTTTTTCATCAAATAATTTTATGGACCCAGGAGTACAACCATATGAGCTACAAACACTAACACAAGTTGAAGATATGCTTATAGCACAAGTCAATCCAATAATACAAGTAACACATGCTCGTGGTGGCCAGTACAAATATAGTGGGCACACAATTTGTTTCCCGCAAGATATCAAAACCATAGCAAAATACTTGCCGCATAAAATTGCAAACTTGGATGTGTTGGTGGTTCGAAGAACCAATACAAAAGGTGACCATTATGACTGCTATGTAAGTAGGCATCGTGTGTGGGCTGCACTACACTATAAAATCACATATGACCCATACTACAAAGACGTTGAGGTCGATTTTGCATCTCTTGCAGAGCTCCCTGATACAAATACAAACATTTCCAATATGCTTCATAACATAATTTTTGACAACGACAATATTGTTGCACCAAACAATGCATCGACATTTTACGCAGACCCAATAGAGAATGAATCACTTGCTCCTCATCATTTATGGCTAGGTTACCAAATAAATGCCATGAACTAGAAATCATAAAAGAAACATTGCAAGTTAGAGATAAAAATGATAGCATTATTGCTTGGCCAACACTTGAAACCTCACCAGTTAATGAATACAATACTGAGGGCCTTTTAGACATGGATTTTCCCTCACTGTTTCCCAATGGTATTGCACTACATTTACAACCTCACTATAGACAAGTTGAAATGCATGAATATGTGTTGCACCTAATGAGATTTCATGATAATAGATTTGGAAGGCATCCAAGGTTTAGATATTTTGTCTTAAACCTACTAATGTGCCATCGAAGCCAAGGTGTTGCCTCTGTTTTTGTCAAGAAAAATGTTGAGGATTGCATACCAACCACCATAGAAAGTCTTCGTCTCCATATACAACAGTTGCCTGACACTAAAATAGCTGAACAATTGATGCATTATGGATTGTCCCTTAGAGGCACACGAGCATATTGGAATACGTGTCATGGTGAATTATCAAACATGATAAACCAAATAGGCTCCCCCTATTCTTCACATTAAGCACTACAGATACCAAATGGCCTGATTTACACCAACTATTTTCAAAGGGTACAACGCCAACATTAGGAAACAATAAAGATCGCATAGATAGCATTGTTACAAACCCACATACCACATCCTTATACTTGCATCATCGATTCACAATATTTCACAAAGAATTCTTAGAGAAGCTTTATTGTGCAAAAGACTATTGGTACATATATGAGTGGCAACATCTAGGGTCTGCACATGTACATGGATTCCTATGGCTTGAAGGTGCACCAAACATGGACAAACTTGAATGGAGCAATAATGAAAATGTAGACACAACGAAATCATTCTTTGACAAATATGTTACTGCTTGGAATCCCCGAAATATGGAAGACAACAACACACGCCATCGATCTTTCCAAGACGATCCCTGCTTATTAACAACACCCGAAATCTTTGCTACAAATGCACTTTATGACTATGAAGAACTGCTCAACCATGTCCAAAGACACACCAAATGTTTAGAATCAACTTGCCTTTGAAAGAAAGGCAACAACATGGAGTGTCGATATAGGGCACCCTGGATTGAATGCGCCACCTCTTCATTGTGCATTGATGAAAATGGGAAAAAAACCTTCAACCCTGCACGTAATGATGATAGGTTGAATATACATAGTCAAGAGATGCTTTCCATATGGAGAGCCAATATGGATTGTCAACATGTACTTTCAAAAACACTTGTTCTAAAGTACATTGCCAAATATGCCGCAAAGGCTGAAAGAAAATTTGAAACCTGTATTGATATGTTGACCCGCATATGTCAAAAGCAAGCACTACAAGACAAAGCACTTGTAGCTTACATAAAATTCATGTTTGAAATTGTTGTAGATCATGACATAGGTGCACAAGAAACATGCCACATGTTGCAAAAGTTGCCCCTTGTTGTTTGCAATCGTGAATTTATGGTTCTAAATGTTGGCCAAAAAGTTTACAATCAAATTAGGAAAAACTCAAATGAAGATACATTACATCAAAGTTACCTCCAATTATACATGCAACGTCCTCCTCAAATGGAAACAATAACACTTCTTGAATCTGCAAAATCATTTTCGTTCTCATCAAGTCGCAAACAGTACAATTGGAAAGAAAGGAAACAAAAAGCAATTATTAGTGTCTTCTCCCGATTTACTGCTATTCCAAAGGAGGATTCAAAACATTTTGAGACATTTTTCTTGAGTGAACTACTGCTTTACAAGCTGTTTCGTAACATTTTTGTAGACATAGGTATTGAGAAAGAGACAATTGTTGCAAATTGGAAGCTAATGAATAGACTTAAATATAATGTGTGGCATATTGATCGTGTAATTGATGAAGAATTAAATCAAGACGAGGAAGAGGAAATAGACAATGAAAGCAATATAGAAAATACAATACACTTGAATGAATGGGAGTTCTTATCACAGTTGGGTCTTGGTACTACTGAAATCTTAATTCGCTTGATATGCTTGGAAGACGTGACTTTGACAATTGCAACAACTAGAATGACCGTACAATACCTCAGGCTTTACATCAAACTGCAGAGCATTTCATTAGCACAAACAAGGTTAACCAGCATGAAAACCCAACACCATTAGAGGTTAACAACCTCCCATATCCACTCTCCCCCAAACAACAACCCGCTCTTACACTTGTTTTGGACCATTGCAGTGCTTGTGAGCTACAACAACCCTTGCACATGATCATACAAGGCACAACAGGAATAGGGAAATCCTATCTTATTCATTGCATTAAACACACCCTTTCCCGTTTAGTACCACAAGAACATAGCCCGCTCCTTGTTGTTGCTCCTACAGGAATTGCAACATTCAACATGCATGCCTCCACTATACATTCAGCCCTGAAGATTCCAATCAAGGAAATGCAACCATTGAAGGGTCAATCACTTGCAATGTTTCAACAAAACATGCAACATGTCAAATACCTCCTAATCGATGAAATTAGCTTTATAGGCCCAAAATTACTCTTGAAAATTGATACCAGGCTACACGAGGATTTTCCCCATCAACAACACTTGCCCTTCGGTGGACGATCCATCATTCTTGTAGGCAACTTTGCACAACTACCCCCTATTATGGAAAAACCTATATATGCCTCCCACACAGATGCAAAAGCCCTATGGGAACAATTCTCTATTATTGTCACATTAGAACAAATATTTTGACAAGATGGGGGCACTCAAGCTCAAGTTGACTTTCGAAGAACTCTACAAAACATTCATAATGCAAAACCAAATGAACAAGATTGGGAGCTACTAATGAGTCGCACAAACACAATGCTATCAAACAATGAAAACAAGTCTTTTGACCTAGCAATGCACCTATTTCGGACCAATGACTTAGTTGGCACACATAACAAAAAAATGATACAACTGTTAAACCTTCCTATTGCACTAAGTATTGCAATAAAAACAAGCACTAAATCAAACATCGACAATGATACTGACTAGCTACCCCATGAACTCCTACTATGTAGAGGCCAACACATCATGCTAACTACAAACCTATGGACTCAAGTAGGCCTTGTTAATGGTTCTCTTGGAGAGGTTTTAGATATTGTATACACAGAAAGCTCTAAACCACCAGACTTACCATTATATGTAGTGGTTAAATTTGATACTTACAATGGCCCACCTTGGAACGTACATGCTCCAACAACTATTCCAATATCACCTATATCCCTAGGTTCTCACAAACAGCTGCCACTATGCATAGCACGGGAAATTACAATACACAAATCACAAGGATTAACAATCGACCGAGCAACAATTGATATAGGTAAAAAAGAAAGACAAGGACTGACTTTTACAGCTATATCTAGAGTTAAATCAATACATGGAATTAGGATTGAACCACCATTTTCCTTTGACTGATACTCAAGAATGAAGAACAATCCATACACAATTATCAAGAAAAAAGAGGAGCTCCGACTACGTCTTCTCTCATTATGATGAGAATGGGTACACATACATAAACACATCACTCTCTCAAAAAAATGTATTTGCTTAAATTTTTCTCTTTACCAAATTCATATATTACATATTATTGTTTCCATATTTACACCACATTAACTATCACATGCAGGTGGATATTCCAGAATATTATACTACTGCAACAGTTGCTTCAATCTACTGATTTTTTCCCAAAGTAAGTTGAAAACCTCCCACCAAAGTCTAGCAAATGGTCATTTTTATGATCCAAAACCACTTCACAATCAAATGATCCATGTCAAGAAAATAAACCAAAGCATATTAAAGACAACACCACGTAGAATCAAGATCAAGAATCCATACCTCCAATATACTACGATGATCTGATGAAATTCTCAAATCCATACAAGATGACACACATGATGATCATATAGCCATAACCCACCTAGTCCTCCATCTACCCATGAGATGCTTACTCCTAATTGTAGATGCAGATGTTATGCAAAAACAAAGGGTCTCCCACTCTAAACAATAGAGGGAAATTTGTCTAGTGCAAACACAAGCATGGGGAGAATGTGGAGTCCTTATGATAAGAACTGTTATCAATGCTACAACCACATGAGAACAAGTTATATCACAGAAAGGAATAAATAACTGGCGTCAAATAATCATTGAAGAAAAATGGACAAATTAAATTCAAATGGATACCAAAAAATACAATAAAAAATCATCCCTATCAACCTCCATTAGTCAAAGAAACTATGGGGCAAAAAATGAAAAAGGGAAATCCATCCATTCAAAAAGTCCAACAATGCACAAGAAAGCTTCAAGAGTGACCTACAAGATATATGAAGAAGTTTTTCACAAACGATTCGCCAATTCCACCTACCACTGCTCATCTGCCAAGTTAGGAAAAAAAAGATCCAAACTGTCAACCAAACAATCTACATTCATATCTCTCAACATATAGTATCCAAAATTCACACTAACCATGTGTTGACAACAACACTTTATCATAAGGACTCTGCTAGCTCCCTATAGTGATGTGTGCATCTAGATGAGGCAAACTCCGATATTTACAAATAACAAAAAACACTTCATAAAACATCTATGTACACCCAATCAAGTGGAAGCATCTCACCCTATCCATATTATATCCAACACTTGGTCCAACTTACCCATGATAAATTCATTCACCCATCAACAAGCTAACAATTTCATGTTCACCAATCGCCATTCATATTCCAATTCAATTTTGATCTTGTTCAACGACTTGTGTACAGTTAACACTTGCTAATGGTATATTTCTTGACATGGGTCATTATCATCCACCATCCATATTTTGCATGCCTCAAATATCCATTCATCCATTCATTTATCCATGCATCCACCCATTAAATTCCATACACTGTTACAAACTAGGGCCAAATACTTTCATCTTGCTTCAAGAAGATAATGCCCTCTTAGTTTACACATACATCTATTCTTTTCATAGAATATATATTCCATACAATTTGTATTTAATTGACACAAGAATTGTATATATTTGGGAGTACGCAAAACATGCCAAAGGTGTTCTCTATATATTACTGGCATTATCTACAATTTTTGAACAAGATTAAATGAACACATTTTATGTTTACTTCTTTATTAATTTGAACAAGATATAATGAACACATTGTATATTTACTTCTATATGATTCGAACAAGATAGAATGAAAAAAAAGGAAAGTTTACTTCTTTATTATCTTTCCATAATGCTTATTTTCTTATGCTACTTGTATCTGGGTCTGACCCGAAATTATGTATTATATGCACTTTGCAAAAAAAAATACATACAATGTTAAACAAGTTCTACAGCGAATGCCACTCCCCTTCTTACTACTCCATACATTCCTATCGGCGTACCCCTTGCACCCCCTCTGGTGCAAGTGCTAGTTTTATCCACTATGGAATCCATGCCATCATAAATTCCACCCAAACATGGGTGAATAATATCAACATACCTAATCATGCTCATGATGGGTTCAGTGAAATTCAAAATATATTCCACAAGCCCACCACTCATCATCTTAGATCACTGCTTTTATTTTTTGGGCTCTTTCTGTGCTTGATTGCCTCCATACACTCCATAGACTATTGATGACCGCAAAACTCTTGCACCTTCACAAGTAATCTTAAGATGATTGTGTGATGCAAGTCGAGTTTCAACAACCTATCATGGTATAAAAATACATGTCACAAATCAACAATGAAAAATTAAAATTAAAAAATTAAAAACTATATTAAAAAATCAAATTTAAGTTACATTCAACAACTCCAACTTGGAGAAGGTCTTGAAGATGCCTTGTGACATATGATGATTAGTCACAAATATTTGGATCTTCTTGCCCTTTGTGTAGATTTGTTTGAACCACTCAATTTGTGTGCCAAACTTTTGCAATATCAAATTGAATGAGTGGATTGCACATGGTGTCCAAAAAGTATGACTATATGCCCTTCACTATAGACCCAACAACTCTACAATTTTTAGCATTGTTCATTATGACTTAGACACAAAATTTAGACCTCGCTATTTCAATGGATTCTATGAGGATATTGGAAATAAGTCTTACATCTTTGATTTTCCCCTCACAATCTATTGCCTTCAAAAACATTGCCCCTTTAGGGGACACTACTATAACATTGATCAATGGTCTATTTTTGTAATATTTCCATCCATAAGAAATGGACACGCCTTTTTTTTGGCCATGTATCCTTGATTACTCTCAATGATGCCTCTACTGAAGCTTTCTCCTTTGCCAATAAGGTGGTTGGCATCTTTTCATACCCAAGACTAACATAATCAAAATTTGTATTGGAAATGGCTATCACCATTTCCCGCCAATAAGGTGATCTAACAAGGTTGAAAGGAAGCCCATTTCCATAAATGCAACAACCAATGCTATGATTTGTAATATCCCTTGCTTCATTTTTAAAGGCATACTCCAATGGGCCTCTTTTTCATGAAATCAAAACATTATCTCCTTCGGAAGATAAGCCACATACTCCAATGGGCCTCTTTTGCATGAAAGGATGTGGGCCAATCAATTGTGATAAGCCACTAGGAGGATTTTGCAAGCTTCTCTTGGAAAGAGGATGTGCAATAGCCTTTGGTTTATTACATTCCATGTCAACCTCCTCTTGTTCTTTAATATAAGCCAATATTTGGTGTTTTGGCAACCCTTTTATTTGGCCAGTGGAAAACTTTTATTCCTTGTAAAGGAATAGCGCATAAGTGATCTTTCACTCAAAAGTATGAGCTCTTATACTGAGTTCCACATTGGCTACAACACCAAACATAACCCTCACCACTAAGAATTTTATGAATCAATATCGTATCTCACCAAAGAGTTCATGATGCATCACATTTCAATTGACTCTCTGCATCTGGGCCAACTAATTAGAACTACTGTCCATTCTATATGAACCTAAAATTAAAAAATCATTACAAATTAGCAACACAAGCTATTTTTTAAAGAAAAAAATGGCATTATACCCCTAATTATGTATATTTAAAAAAAAAAATCAACTTACCAAAAAAAAAAAGTTAATTTAAAAAAAAAAAGACTAGAAAAATCTTCAAAAAAATTATTGAAAACTTGGAAAAAAAATGAAAGATTCTCTCACCTTTGATGGTTAGATCTTCTTTGTGCAGCTATTTCTCCCTTATGGTAGGTATAACTCCTCCATAGCTCCCACCTTAAAAAAAATGGCACAACCTTCAAAATTGAACAATGGTAGCTCGGAGGCAAAAAATATTGTTTGTGGCATTTTGTGTTTATGAAATGAGTTGAGATGCATTTTACATCTTACTTTTAGGCGACCAAGGAAATTTAAGGAATTTTTAATGTTTAAAAAGTTATTTTAAAAAATATTTTTTGACTTTTTAAAGAGGTTGAGGTTGTGGGTCCTCTTAGGTTCGTCCAAGTACACACTTGGCGTAATTGTGGCCGAACTTGTCACGAATTTGAACTTGGACCAAACCCACCCAAGTACGGGGGTAAAACCAAGGAAATCGACAACTTAGGTGAAATGGAATATTTCTTTGGTCATTTAAAAATATTAATTGTAAAGTTCATTGAATAGGGGTTTACCAATATTGATAAGGCATCCTCGCACACTAGTCATGAAGTGGAAGAGAATCTATGATACAAGACTTATTTTTGACAAGATGCAAGAGTATCTTATGACATGTTATGACAAGTTGTAAGAATGTTTTATGATGGGAGGGTACACATGACACCCTTCCATGGGTTGTTGAGCCTTATTGTCTTCTAGTGGTCATACATGTAAGTTTTTGTTCTCTAATGGAAATATTAATTCAAGTTTGGTGAGAAGGGTTAACTAGAATGTTGCAAGTAACTTTCAAACACATGTCATAATATCACCTTCATGGTTTTGTTAGACTATCTTGTTATAAAATGAGGGCTCGGGATGACAATTTTACATCAGAGTTTGAAATGACAAAATGCTATTTAATTAACTATAAATATAAGGAGACAAGTATTGAAGGCATAAGTTGAGAAAGAAAGATAAAGTTATATTAATTTCCACAAATGACCAAAAATAGGTAAATGAAACTCAAGAGAACTATAGGCACTAAAATCATTCATCTAATTATCAAACCCTAATTATTTTCATACCATCCATTAATTATTAATTACATTAGTTTACTATAGCATTAATTAATCATTTATTGATCACCATTAATTCACCATTTATTGCATCATTAATCATTTATCATCAATTATCATTTAATAATCAATTATTAATATTTATTATTTTTCATATTTTATCCATTTAATTAAATGTGAGCTAATTATCCATTTTGAGTAATAATTTTTTTATTTTCACTTCATCAATTAACTCTGTGTACAAATTAGAAACATCTCTTACCAATTAGCTTCATCTACAAATTATAAACTTCTTCTTCACTCATTGGTCAACTTCATCTTTGAATGAAAACTCCATCCTCTAATTTATCCATTTATTAATATAAATAGTTCATTTTTATCCTCTCATAAGTTTGAAATGACAAATTTTCAATTTCTCTTGAGTTGACTCCACAATTAGTCCAATTAACTCATGTCTCCAATATTTTCTTCTATTTGATTTTTCTTAAAAATATTACACTCTTATTCTCATCATTATACATAATCACTCTTTATGCAAATCCACTATGTTAAATACATTGTCAATCAAATAGTGTTATGCTATTGAGTTCTATCCACATTGCTAATAAAAAAATCAGCATAGTAAATTTAGATTGAGGTTTGCATTGAAGCTGATATGTTTAAGATTTGATTTCTATTTGTGCTTTCAACTTCTCTTTGTTTCTTGTTATTTCAATTTTGTTGCTTACATTATAGTGGACCCAATGCAAACACACTATCATTTCATCTAAACTTGTTGTCTATGAGTGGCATTTTTTGTCTTGCAGATTGTAGGAATTTTAAGTGGTTTCAAAAATTAAATTTTTATAGGAGCCTCCTGGTGTGAACTGAACCCCACAATTAAGTTTGGAAGGGTTGAGAATTTCTTTTTGGCATATAACACTTGATATTTTTACTGTAAAAATTTTATTTTTGTTTTTGCAAGGTATCCAAGGTTTTAATGGTACGATATTTTGTATGTTCATATGGAAGTCGTACATCTATACCATACGGACTATACCTTGCAAAGTTAATTAGTTTTTACATGTTAGTATACATTCATTGTATATACAATTTTCACATTTTTTTGTCTACATTATACACAACAAAACCACCCTTTTACTGTTAAACTACCTTGTTCTTAGCAAAAACCATGGGGTTTTCTTGTGAAATCGCCTATTTCTTGAAAAATCATAGGCTTTTCTTGTAAAACCACATGTTTTGTTGGAAAAACCCAAGCCTATTTTGTAAAAAGTTTTGTTTTCTTTGGAAAACTATAGGTTTTTCTTGTAAACCCCCTATTTTGTTGGAAAACTGCATGCTTCTTTTGTAAAATCACCTTTTTGGGGGAAAATAATTGGTTTTCCTTGTAAAACCTCTTGCTTTCATTGAAAAATTGAAGACAAGTTAATGAGCGAGAATTTTTATTTTTATTTTTTTTGTAAACTGACAACCCCTAGTCACATGACCAAGAGCTTTTGCTTCGCCAGTCTCTAGACACCAATTATGCTCCTTATGCAACCCTTAGTTGCAATGGCTTAAAACCTTGTCCTTGCCCTTTTCAAAACTACCAACCCATCCCTTGGTCAAATTAGCAACCAAGAGTCTGGCCGAAGGGGCTAAGGACCTAGCCCCCTCCCTTCAAATTTATTAAAATATCTACCTACACATTTTTTTCTAAATTAGAAAAAAATGATCAATTTTTTTACTTTCTATAGGCATTGGAAACCTAGTTCTAAGCCAAACATAGTGTATCAAACCATTTCATTAGATCATGCACTAAGAATAAAGTAAAATTACTCAAAATAAATTTTTCATTTTAAATCCTCAAACAATTATAATTTTTGTATACAAACCCGTATTTTGATTTTTTTAACAAATTTGTGAACAATACAATGGTGTAGCTTTTCTAAAGTCTTTTGTTTTATATTTTTGGCTTATCATTTAATGCAACATACTTCTATGATTAAAGTCTAAAATTCAAAACCTATTCTTTTCACAAGCCAAAGAAAGCAACTTAAAACTTCTAACTTAGTAATTTTGTAGTATGGCCTTGAGAAGACTCTTTTAATAGACTATTTTCTATTTTCGGTTGTTAATGTTTTGTGTCTTTTTAAAATCATTTCTTTGAGAGATTTAAATAATCTTACACACTTCAATTTGGCCAATCAATAAGTGAGTGTTTTTTTTAATCCTGAAGGAGTGTGTGTTTGTCATGTGTATGCTCTTCTCTCGCATGCTTGCATGACCTTGCTAATAAAAAACATTTCTTCCAAATTTATTTTTTAGGAGGTATATCTTGGATTTCATCACTAGGGGACAAATTCAACTTTAGTTTTCCAATGGAGTATAAAGAGCGAGGGTTGAATCAAAAGACATGCCTCTTAAAAGTTATGATTTTCTCATTCAGGCTAATCCCTCGAGAACTGTATACCTTGGAGAAGTGAAGGTGAAGCATGGGTTAGCCTCTTGTCTTGATTGTTCAACATCTATTCACTTTAAAATTCACAAATCAATCTTCATGTTCCCTGGTGGTATATTGATAATTCCCCTAGTCATGTCTTTAGCTTAGTTTAAGACCATTGGTAATCTTTCCTTGTGCATCACATAAATTGTATTTCAAGAATTACTCACAATGTGTTTTAGGGTGGGAAAATAGATCTAACATTAGGTAAGGCTTTATCCTCCAAAGTAATGGGTGCATAGGTAGTACACGAGCTTGCATTACCTAGATATTCATCACTTAATAAACATCATATATATCAGCTCCAAGGATTGACACTCCCACTTGATTAATTTTATGGTTATTCTTTAGTATTTTGTGTATTTCATTATTAGATTAGAACCTCCCAACTTTAAGCCAAAGGGGGACTTTATGCTTTTTTTTAATCTATTTTTTCTTAGTTTAAATTTTTAAACACCAAAAAAAATAGAGTCAATAGGTTCATGCCACCCATCACTAGGTTGCAAGAAAAGAAGAATATGAAATAAAATAATTCAAATCCATTTGCAAATAGTTGGTATAATTAAGGTGAGAATTTACAAGTCCACCTTAGAGTAGACAAAGAAGACATTGTTGATCAATTTTAATATTGTCCTAGGTTTGTTGAGTTTATCTAAGATGACCTTATGATATTGCTATCAGGATTCAACTGTGTAGTTTTTGAGTCAAACTCATTGACCCATATTTCATGAGTAGTGGTTCAAAAGAACCCATCTCTCATGATAATGAATGGTCCACTTAGCACTCATTGCATCTAGGTGATTCTCACAAAGGTGAAGCATTGGGCCATCCCAGGAGGTCACCCATCCCAGTACTGCTCCAACTCAAGCATGCTTAACCACAAAGCTTTCCCCAAGTTTAAGACCACTTAGCTTGCAACCCCATTTGCAAAACCTTCAGCAAGTGTTGTGCCTTATGAACCATTCATTATAGAGCCCCTTTATCTCATCAATTGATAAGTAGGAGGCATTTTCAACAACATGTCAAATTATGATATTGCTATCAGGATTCAATCGTGTAGTTTTTGCATCAAACTCATTGACCCATGTTTCATGAATAGTGGTTCACAAAAACCCATATCTCATGGTAATGAATGGTCCACTTAGAACTCATTACATCTAGGTGATGCTCATAGAGGTGAAGCATCAGGCCATCCCGGGAGGTCACCCATCCCAGTACTGCTCTAGCTCAAGCGCGCTTAACCACAAAGTTTTCCCCAAGTTTAAGTCCACTTAACTTGCAACCCCATTTGCAAAACCTTTAGCAAGTGTTGTGCCTTATGAACCATTCATTATAGAGCCCCTTTAGCTCATCAATTAATAAGTAGGAGTTATTTTCCATAGCATGTCAAATTATGATATTGCTATCAGGATTCAACCATGTAGTTTTTGAGTCAAACTCATTCACCCATGTTTCATGAGTAGTGGTTCACAAGAGCATATCTCTCATGATAATGAATCGTCCACTTAGTACTCATTGCATCTAGGTGATTCTCACATAGGTGAAGCACTGGGTTCTCCCGGGAGGTCCACTTAGCATTCATTACATCACCGGGAGACCCCATTTTTTCAAACAAGCCAAGTTAGGTTGCCAATTTTATCAAATTGGCAAGCCAGTGGGCCCACTAACTTGCCAATTCGATGAAATTGGGAATGTAGTGGCCTCTCTCTCTCACTCACTCACTCCCTCTATCTCTCTCCCTTTTACCCTTTACCCTAAACCCTCTCTCTCTCTCTCTCAAGTCTCTCCCTCCCACTCCCTCTCCCTCTCTTAGGTCTCTTTCTCTCTCTCACTCCCTCTATCTCTCTTCCCTCTACCCTTAACCCTACACCCTTAAACCTTCTACCCTCTACTCTTAACCCTCTACCTCCCCTCCCTCTCTTTGTCTCCACATCTCTCTCTCTAAGCTAAAACCTAAACCCTATACCCTTAACCCTCTACCCTTAAACCCTCTACCCTCTATCCTCTACCTTAATCCCTCAACCCTAAACCCTAAACCCTCTACCCTCAACCTTAAAATCTCAACCCTCAACCCTTAAACCCTCCACCCTCAACTCAATACCCTCTACCCTCTACCCCAATCCCTCAAACCTAGACCCTAAATCCTATACCCTCAACCATAAACCTTTAAACCTTCTACCATCTACCCTTAATCCAATACCCTCAACCCTCAACCCTTAAACCCTCAACCCTTAAACCTTCTACTCTTTATCCTATACATTAAACCCTCAAACCTTAAACGCTCAACCCTTAAACCTTCTACTCTCTATCCTATACATTAAACCCTCAACCCTTAATCCCTCAACCCTCAACCCTCAACCCTTAAACCCTAAACCCTCAAACCCTATACCCTCTACCCTATAACCCTCTACCCTTAAACCCTTAAACACTCAACCCTAAATCCTAAACCCTCAACCCTTGAACCCTAAACCCTTAAACCCTCTACCCTGAACCCTTAAACCCTTAAACCCAAGTAAACTCTCTACCCTAATCCCTCAACCCTCAACCCTTAATCCCTCAACCATTAAACCCTCTACCTCTACCCTCAACCCTCAACCTCAACCTCAACCCTTAACTCTTAAACCCTAATCCCTCAACCCCTATACCCTCTACCCTACCAACCCTAATCCCTCAACCCCATAACCCTCTACCCTCCCCCTTAAACCTAAACCACCAAACCCCTAAACCCCTCTACCCTCCTCAACCTAATCCTCAACCCTATACCCTCAATTCTCAACCCTCTACCCCTATACATTGGATCCCTCCAACCTCATATATCTCTACCCCTCCCTCCTCTTCTCTCCTTCTCTCTATCTCACTTCTCCTCCATCTCTCCCTCCATCCATTCCTCCCTCTCACCCTAATCCCTCAACCTAAACCTCAACCCTAAACCCTAAACTAAACCCTCTACCCTCTACCCTCTACCCTCAACCCAATACCCTCTACCCTCAACCCTTAAACCCAAGTAAAATTTCTATCCTAATCCCTCAAACCTCAACCCTCTACACTCTACCCTCTACCCTTAAACCCTAATACCTCAACCCCTATACCCTCTACCCTATAAAATGGACCCTCAACCCTATACCCTCAACCTTATACCCTCAACCCTCTACCCTCAACATTAAACCCTTAAACTCTCTACCTTCTACCCTCAACCCTATACCCTCAATTCTCAACCCTCTACCCTATACATTGGATTCTCAACCTTCATATATATTTGTCCCTCCCTCCTCTCCTCTCCTTATCTCTGTCTCACTTATCCCTTCATCTCTCCCTCCCTCCATCCCTCCCTCTCTACCCTAATCCCTCAACCATATACCCTCAAACCTAAACCTTCAACCCTCAACCCTCAACCCTCAACCCTCAACCCTTAAACCCTCTACCATCTACCCTCAACCCAATACCCTCTACCCTCAACCCTAATCTCTCAACTCTTAAACCATTAAACCCAAGTAAACTCTCTACCCTAATCCCTCAACCATCAACCATCAACCCTTAATCCCTCAACCCTCTACCCTCTACCCTCTACCCTCAACCCTTAAACCCTAATCCCTCAACCCTTATACCCTCTACCCTATACAATGGACCTTCAACCCTAATCCCTCAACCCTATATCCTCAAACCTTTACCCTCAACCCACAACCCTTAAACCCTCTACCCCCTACCCTCTACCCTCTACCCTCTACCCTCTACCCTCAACCATATACCCTCAAACCCAATACCCTCTACCCTCAACCCTAATCCCTCAACCCTTAAACCCTTAAACCGAAGTAAACTCTCTACCCTAATCCTTGAACCCTTAATCCCTCTACCCTCAACCTTTAAACCCTAATCCCTCAACCCCTATACCCTCTACCCTATACATTGGACCCTCAACCCTAATCCCCCAACCTTATACCCTCAATCCTCTACCCTCAACCCTCAACCCTTAAACCCTCTACCCTCTACCCTATACATTAAACCCTCAACCCTCAACTCTTAATCTCTCAATCCTAAACCCTCAAACCCTAAACCCTCAACACCTATACCCTCTACCCTATACATTGGACCTTCAACCCTGATCCTTCAACCATATGTACCCTCAACCCTAATCCATCAACTCTATACCCTCAACCCAATACCCTAAACCCTCAACCCTATAGGTCCTCAACCCTATACCCTCAATTCTCAACCCTCTACCCTATACATTGGATCCTCAACCCTCAGATATCTCTGTCCCTCCCTTCTCTTCTCTCCTCTCTATCTCACTTCTCCCTCCATCTCTCTCTCCATCCAACCCTCCCTCTCTACCCTTATCCCTCAACCCTATACCTTCAACCCTATACCTTCAACCCTTAAACCCTTAAAAACTCAACCCTAAACCCTAAACCCTCAACCCTCATCCCTTAAACCCTAAACCCTTAAACCCTCTACCCTCTACCCTATACATTAAACCCTCAATCATCCATTCTCAACCCTCAACCCTTAAACCCTATACCCTCTACCCTATACATTGGACCCTCAACCCTAATCCTTCAACCATATACCCTCAAAACTATACCCTAAACCCTAAACCTTCTACCCTCAACCCTAAGCCCTTAAACCTTCTACCCTCTACCCTCAACTCTAATTACTCAACCCTATACGCTCAACCCAATACCCTAAACCATCAACCCTATAGGTCCTCAACCCTATACCCTCAATTCTCAACCCTCTACCCTATACATTGTATCGTCAACCCTCATATATCTCTGTCCCTCCCTCCTCTTCTCTCCTTCTCTCTATATCACTTATCCCTCCATCTCTTACATCCATCCATCCCTCTCCTAATCCTCAACTGCATGTACCTCAACCTCTTTAAACCTCCCCCACCCTCAACCTTAACCCTAAACCAAACATCTCTATCTCTACCCTCAACCCAATACCCTCTACCCTCAACCCTAATCCATCAACCCTTAAACCCAAGTAAACTCTCTACCCTAATCTCTCAACCCTCAACCCTTAATCCCTCAACCCTCAACCCTCAACCCTCAATACCTAATCCCAACCCATATACTCTCTACCCTATACATTGGACCCTCAACCCTAATCCCTCAACCATATACCCTCAATCCTCTACCCTCAACCTTAAACCCTCAACCCTTAAACCCTAACCCCTTAAACCTTCTACCCTTTACCCTATACATTAAACCCTCAACCCTCAACCCTCTACCCTTTACATTGGACCCTCAACCTAATCCTTTGACCATATACCCTAAACCCTCTACCCTCAACCCTAAACCCTAAACCCTAAACCCTTCAACCCTAAATCCTTAAACCTTCTACTCTCAACCCTCAACCCAATACCCTCTACCCTCAACCCTAATCCCTCAACCCAATACCCTAAACCATCAACCCTAATCCCTCAACCCTCAACCCTATACCCTCAACCCCTATCCCTTTCTCTCTATCTATACATCTCACCTCTCTCCCTCCCCCTCTCCTACCCTCTCTAATTGTCTCTATCTACCCTCTCCCTCTTTCTACATAACTATCTCTCAATCAATCCCTACCACTCTCTCTGACTCCCTCTCTCTCTCTCCCACCCATTGCCTATCTGTCACTCCCTCTCTCTCCCTATCTCTCAGGTCTCTCCCTCCCACCCCCTCTCTCTCTTAGGTCTCTCCCTCTGGTACCCTACCCAGGTAACTCTTTCTCTCCCTCTCTCTATCCCTCTCACCCTACCTAGATAAGTCCATCTCACTCCACCTCTCTCAGTTCACTTCCTCCCATACCCTCTCCCTCTCTCAGGTCTCTCACTCACACTCCCTCTCTCCCACTCCCTCTCTCTCGCACTCCCTCTCACTACCTATCTCTCAAGTATCTCCCTCTCACCCCCCTCACACTCTCAAGTCTCTCCCTCTGGCACCCTACCTACATAACTCTCTCTTTCTCTCCCCCCTCTCTCTCTCCCTCTCTCTCAATTCTCTCTCTCTCCTACCCTAACTAGCTAAGTCCCTCTCACTCCAACCCCTTCTCTCCCACTCCCTCTCTCTTAGTCTCTCCCTTCCACCCCCTCTCCCTCTCTCAAGAATCTCTCTCAGTACCTCTCTACCTCTCTCTCTCTCTCTGGTCTCTCCCTCCCTCCCACCTTACCTAGACAACTCTCTCTCTTAAAATTCTCCCTCCCTCTAAAGACATACATACATACATACATACAAGTATACTACATATGTACATACAATCATACATACAAGCATACATGTACATATGTAGATACAATCTTACATACATATAGGCATACATACATGCATGCATTGATACATACACACACACATAAGACATACATACAAGAATGCATACATACATACATACATGACATACAAGCATACATGTACATACAAACATAAAAATATATAAACATACATTCAATAGAGTAGCATTTAACATAAATCAAGACATAAGGCGAGCGTGTTATAATGCGCTCACATTATGTATTGCTAGATATGTCTCGCACAAATGCAAAAACCATGTCAAAATTAGGATATAATGCGAGCGTGTTATACACGTTATATCTTGCTTTGGGAATCTCCAAGTCTTGGGATTGGTATTTGCCTTGGAATACCAACCCAAAGGCTTGGAGGGCCTTCCCAACGACCAAAGACGTTTTTTTGCAAATTTTACAATATTTCAAATAATTGAGTTCGTGCTCACCATCAAGATTGCACATGTTTCAATGTCAAAAAAATCGAACACCTAGGTAATGTTAGGCTCTCTCTTAGCTATCCAATGATATGATTTTTTTCACTTTTTGACAATGTTAAGCTTTTGATCTATAATTTCTTTTGTTTGTGTGTCTCTTTTTTGGCAAAAAACAATGTTTGATGTTTTTTTCGTTATAAATTATCCGTTCATCAAAATTTCAAATAAATTATATTTTTTGAAACTAGACTCCATTCTACAAATATTAAAAAAAAAATCCAATTAGTTTCCAAAATTTGTAAGGGGTAGCACGACCAAAATTATGTTTTTCAGGAAGTGTCCACTTTGAAAATTAGTAAAAAATCAAATATTCATTAAAAAATTATCATAAAAATCATGCATCAACTACATACTATTAGCTAATTTCTCACCGAAGCGATTTTAAAAATACTAAAAAAAATTTCACTATGCTACGTTCCCACAAAAGTTGCTATGTTATGTTTTTATAACAAAAACAACACCAATTTTTGTGGGTCCCTCTTTTGAAACCCTTAATCTCAACCATTTTCAAAATAAATTAGTAGTTTAGAAAGTAGACTTGGAGCATTACGATCCTTGTTTTTGTTGCATCTCAAAATTTTGAGTGTAACTATCGTCAATTTCACATCCAAGGTCAGTATTTCCTGTTTTCAGAAAGAAAAAAAAATGTGCCCACTTAAGCCCTTTTTTTGACCCCCCATCTTTTTGCACTTACCCTCGAATGCAGATGAGATGGTGATAGAAGAGGAATATGAGGATGTCAAAGAATGTAAAAAAGAAGTGAATACAATGCATGCAAAATTTTATGCAAATGTAGCAAAAGATGGTGAAGAAGATGTAAATACTACAGAGGGAAAGGTTAAATTTTCTAATTTTTTGATGATGAATATGATGGGAAGTTGTATTCAGATGTTGAGGATGAAGAGATGGAATAGAAAAATGCACTTTTGTGGAGATTGGATTATAGTGGATTAAATGCGAAGAGAGGGAGGAAAAGAGGAAAGATGAAGGAAGGGAGAGATAGAAAGGTACAAAGTAAGGTGAAGAAGAAGAAGAAGTAGGTAGATAAGGAAGAAGGATGGATTACAGGTAAAACACATGATCTTCAAATTTTCATGAGTTTCATCTCATGGAACATTTCTTCTTACCTGGCGTGTTTGATGCAGGAGCATCTGAGTGCACTGGCAATGTTGCACACCAAAAAAATGTGTTTGATTTTTGATCTTACAGGCATGATTTTAGAGCACTTTTCACGCCTTTCTAGCATATTTAAAATCAAATTCTTATACCTATTGGATATGTGGCACCAAAGGCTTGATTTTATGTGTTTAGTGGCTCATAAATTGGATTTTTCTCCACCAAATTGGAAGAGAAAAAATTCCTACGCCTAGGTTGGAGGAGGCCATCTTGTAACTCCTCTTGGAAATTAAAATTGACATCAAATGAAGAGGGAAAATAATCTAGATGCTTGGAAGTGAAGGTAGTGGAGTGATACAGCAAAAAGTAATTTTTAGCAAAGAATTTGAATTTTCCTGCCAAGCAATGAAGAGGTGAGCAAGAGGGATGAGTCCAATGCCAAAAAAAGAGAGTGGGATTGAATGTGGAAAGTTTTGGGGAAGAGATTAACAACACCCAGGTTTGGGGTAGAAAGAAATGAAGGCAAAGAAGAAAATGACAAAGAAATCAAGGAAAAACTAGAGAGACCTTGCCTTGGTGTCCAAGAATGAAATACCAGAGATTTAGAGACACATTTGTTGATTCTTGTAGCTGCATTTGAAGCTCTTGGATCTGATTTGTAATGGTTGTGTGATCAATCTTGCCTCTAGTATAATTTTGGTTGTGACTAGCTTGTTTCTTGTTGCTTGTTATTGCAGGAAATGCATGTTTAAATAAAAACTCTGAATTATCTCTCAAAGTTGGTAATTTTGTGTGATGCTTCATTCTTTGGAATGCTCTCACTATGTTTTGAATTCATGAGTTAAAACAAAATTTTCTTAGCTAAATGATTTGGGGCTGCATCAACAACTTTTACAATGTGGGAATTTTATGGGTTTTTCTTGAGTTTTCAGCTATGAATTTGAGGGTTAATGTTGGGATAAAAATTATGATCTACTTGCATTCTTATAGATGAATATGGGGGTTTTCATTATCCAAGTTTTCAGTAGAAAAGACATTCAATAGATGGTTCAAAATAATCTTCAAAAGAGGGTCTGTCATGAGTTTTTGAGTGCAGTTTCAAAGCTGCATGAATTTGCTTTATGGGGCTGCAATTTCCATCACTTACATTTTTGGAGTCTTGACACTTGATTTGGAGTGTTGGTTCTTGTCTTGCATCAAAATGGTAGCAGTGAGAGTGTTAGGATTAGGTGCCATTCACCTTGTAAATATTTAAACATGTTTTAATTGTTTTTGCTAACTTAAATATTGTTTTGTCTCCAACGATAATGGAGAGGGTAGATTTGGACACCCCTCCTTAGTAGTAGGTAAAAAATATTTATTATTTTTCTTTCACATGTACTTGTAGTGGAATTTAAGTAGGGAGTTACATTTGGGAATATATTGGAAATTGGATAAAAATTGGAATGTGTAAGAGGATGTATGGGAATCTTACACAAATGGATCTTATAAAATACTGGACAATCTTCCCATGGAGCTCCTAAGATTGTGAACTTGGTTTATTTTGTCAAAGATTGTGAACTTGGTTTGTTTTGATTGTATGACAAAATCTAGACATTTATGAAACATGAGGTGGGTTTAAGGTATTGTGAACTTGGCTTGTTTTGATTGTATGACAAAATCTAGACATTTATGAAACATGAGGTGGGTGTAAGGTGTGTAAGAGGAGTTACTTTTAGGGTGGTTGAATGATTTTGGTTAATTGTGAGATTCCCCATGAAGGAGGCATGAGGTGGGTGTAAGGTATTGTGAACTTGGCTTGTTTTGATTGTATGACAAAATCTAGACATTTATGAAACATGAGGTGGGTGTAAGGTGTGTAAGAGGAGTTACTATTTAGGGTGGTTGAACGATTTTGGTTAATTGTGAGATTCCCCATGGAGGCAGACTGCCTCCTCTTAGATTTTGTTGAGTGGTATTTTTCACTAGTTTGGCAATATCATTCATGTTATATTGTATCCATATCTCCTATACATTGATGCTTTGATATGTTAGTGTTAAGGGATTGTTTTTCAAGTAATTCAAGCATCATCATGATGTTGAATTACAAAGAGATAAGAAGATTGTGTTGATGTAACTATATTCAATATTTATATAAGATTGGGTCTCTTCAAGTGTGGACTTTTTCATATGAGGATTTCTCCATGTAAATACTTTGTTATGGTTTGTACTTTCTTTCATGGTTAATTTCCACTTCCATATGGTCTTATCATTGTATCCACTTCCATATGATCTATCATTGTTAATGAATTTGGATGTATTAAAGTTCATTATATCTTGTTATATTGTTTTACCTAATATTCAACATAAACAAGATAACTTATTTTTGTCATTGTTATCTTTTTCTTAAAAACTTTTAAGGACTTGTTTTCCCAATTGTCTTTTTTTATCCATATTTTTCAAAAGTAAAGCTTGTTAGTTATAATCCAACCATCCAATACTTACATGAAATATTATAATCCTTAAAATTCTTAATCCACAATTCAAACTACATTGTAATTTCATGGAAGGGAATCTTGTTATATTGTTTTACCTAATATTCAACATAAACAAGATAACTTATTTTTGTCATTGTTATCTTTTTCTTAAATACTTTTAAGGACTTGTTTTCCCAATTGTCTTTTTTTATCCATATTTTTCAAAAGTAAAGCTTGTTAGTTATAATCCAACCATCCAATACTTACATGAAATATTATAATCCTTAAAATTCTTAATCCACAATTCAAACTACATTGTAATTTCATGGAAGGGAATACCAACAAATCTCACCTTGTCGAGGGAGTGATCTAGATTGTGCTAAATTGACATGAATGATTCATGAACTCATCTCCTTACTACATCATAATCTACTTCTCCTAAGAAAGTTTGTTCATCTCCTCATTTGCACCTTCTATGAGCTTGGCCCATGAATTCTATGCACTATTGAAATCATAGTCCTACTATTCACCCTCGCGTTAGAAGCACTATCCTTCTCACTTCATTATTTAATGGATATTCTCTATTATTATATCTTATGTCCACTCTAATAATACCCAAACCAATTAGAGATCATGTGAGTTTATCCTAGATGACAAGGGTTGCAGTGCAACTGCAGTCCTTGCCCAAAGCTATAAGTGTGGAGTGAAAGATACAACTACAATCCCTATCAAAAGTTTCTAAAGTTTTTTCAAGGAATTCATTTTGTGCATTTCCTGCAAATCATATGCATTGAGAAAGTGAGAAATTGATGGAGAAAGCAATAAAGCTTAAAACCAATGGGAAATTTGGTAATTCTTAAGGCTACTGAATGCTAAAAGGGCAAGGATGGATTAAACAGAAACGTTTGCAATCAATAAATTTTAAGGTGGTAGGCATCCATAAATTATAGTAGAAATATGTAAATTTTTGCTCCGAAATTATTTCTTAAGGCACTATTGTTGACAGTTTGTTTAGATGAAAACATTAGTCCCTACTCCTGCTTGAATTACAAGTAATCTAGTATTTAAGGCAGGTTAATTGCCAAATATCATAGACGAACAACTGGATACAGATACCCTTGCCCATAGTAGAAATAATATGATTTTCCCTATCATGACAGGATTATCACGTGGGATCATTGATTCAATAAATTGTTTAAATTAAATCAAAGAATTAATGATTCATTAAACTCAAGATTTAAGGTGCACCAGCTGCAATGTTGTCACCCACAGCAAAATTGATCCACCACACACATGTATGCATATAATTGTGGAGTGATATTTCATGATAGTAACATCCTCTTAGCTAGGCCAACATATATTTTCATTGATATCATAATGGCTACCAGAACTGACAAGGCCAAACTTCAGCATCTGCATGGAGCAGAGCATATCATAGTTTCCAAAGTAAACAAGGTAAATATCCTTGTTGGAATATACTATCACATGACAATCTGTATAAGCCTTATGTCCAAACAAAAGCATCTTTTATGAATCAACAAAAGGAGCCATTATAGAAATCTTTCGAAAGATAAACTAGACAAGAGCAGAATCGAAGTAAGCTTTACAACAGCATGAACAATCCCTTACCATTCCTTATAGGACTACTTAAAACACCTATAAAATGGATATGATTTCACAATTTCATTGCTGATCGGCTTAGTGTAGCCTGATTCAGAAACATTAAGCAAAGCAAGACACTGTTAACAAACCTCTCTCACAGAAAAATATTTATAAAATACACTAACATGAGATATGAGACAAACCATTGTTCAAAAAGAAAAAGGAGGGTACCCGACTCTAGGGGTTGTCCATTTAATCATTGTATCCACAAAGGCTTTAAAATGTTGTACAAACCTATTCGCTATCACATTTGCAGAAGTTGCAATTGAAGGCATGTTAGAAACATACTAGCCATGCTTCCTACAAGTTTTATATGTTCTAGGGTTGGAAGATTGTCCATCTGTAAGTAGGATGAATAGAGTGACAAGGAAGCCACACTACTCCAGATTTATGGGTAAAATTTTGGCAATTGAAGATTACAACAGCCTCTCTATCTCATTCCTGTTTTCACTTCCCAAGATACGGCTACAGCATGTCATGACCTTCCCCGTTGCACTGTTTTTTTATAAGAAAAGGGAAAGAAATTGAAAATGGTTTAAATTGTTGATTATTGGTAAATAATTGGTAATATGAAACTAGGATAATTGATTATTCCAAACATCAATGCATTTTGGTAAATATGACCTTGGATATTATTGATTGGAACATGTATGGTGGACCAATACTTGTGATGTGTTGATTTCCAGATTGATCAAATGTGCAATTTTGGTTGTGGAGGGTTTACGTGTGACAAATCCTTGAATACTGAATCAACGCTTATAAGATGTCACATGCACTGAAACCTTTATCAATACCAAATCAAACCTTGGGATCAAAGACTTGAGACAAAATTTCAACAAAACTTTGAATCTTTAACTGCTTCTAATTCTACCATAGATTAATTTAAAGAAAAAACAAGGCCAAGGCTTATTGCATATTTTGTTGCATAAACAAAGGAGATAGGCAAGATTGAAAACATAAAAAATGGTCACCCATGATCTCTGTGGTCTTCATCTTCTCTTCAATCTTCATTTATTAGATCAATATAGGCAACATAAATAATTTCCTTGGAAGTAATGGTAGGAATTAAGATAAAATTATCTATGTAAGTAACATTAATAGTTTCATTAGGGGTAATGACCATAATTATGATAACATTAAAAATTAAAATAGATACAGAGACATAAAGAGCTCTCTAGCCATTTTCCTTTGTATAAATGTTTCTTGAACAACCAGTATAATTGATGCCCCTTTACATAGCTCTAATTCTATACAAAGCATGCACAAACATCACATATTTATCTAGATAGCTTTCTGAAATTTGTGTCATCAAAGCGTATGCAACAACGGTAATACATTTCTATTGGATATTAATCATCCAAGAGCCTAGGTATATTGTCTTCATACAACCCTGGGCTTACCTGTTGAAGAATCTTGGACTGCAGCGATTGCAGGACATGCACAAAATGAATTTGTTGAAAAGGTTTTTCAATAACATTCACAGCATCCTCTGTGCCTACGCCAAAATGGATGAATTGGAACAGGATATGGACCTCCAACAAAGCATAACAGAAGAAGGAAATTTGTCAGCTATCATAGTTGGAAATGCTCGAGTAGACATGTATGCAAAATGTGGAAGCATAGACAAGGCAGTAAACTGTTTGACAGAATGCCGTAAAGAAATGTCGTCTCATGGAATGCCATGGTTGCAGGATATGAACAAAATAGATTTTTTTAAAGGATTTACAAAATGGGTCATGGTTTTCACCATTATATAGAATTTTCTTAATTTCCTCTACCACTTCTTTAACTAGTATTGCCTCAGCAAAATGCTCTAGTTTTACACCAATGATATCAAACCTACCAAACAAACACAAAATGAAACTCTGCATCTTATAATGCACCTATTGTTTAGCTCCTGACATAGGATGTTGATTTTTTAACATACTGTATATTTCACTCATATAACCTAAAATTCAGAATTGAATTTTTGTATAAAGAAGACAGGGATAGACATATCACCTGTAATCTATAACAAGAATCTGTGGCTTGACATATATTTTTTGAAAGAAAATATTTTCTACTTTGTCAATCAACCAAACTTTTCCATAAAGGTTAAAGAAGCCGTCCTTCCCACCACCACCCATCTCACAATCTAGAGATGAGAAAATTGGTTAGACTGTACTTGACAGGCTCTTCTATGAGCGTAGCTGCCTCAGGGTTGTAAAAAATAGTCAAGCACAATTCGCACCCCCGAGTAAGAACAGAGCATAAAGCCCTAAGGAAGGATTTCTTTCTGAGACACACAAGCCATTTGAGACGCTGTGCCCAAATATTTCTAGATTTTTTTTGGCATTTTTCCAAATAGCTCACATGCGTTGTATATGCTTTTACATTTTACATGTATGTCCACGAGGGCACTTGCAAACACAATATGTGACAGAAATCTAGTTTAACAAAATAAAAATAAAACAACCAACTAAATGTTAAATTCAATTGCATTTATAGAGAGAAGGGAATGAAATAATCCTGGCAAAACTAGAGTTGCAGAAGGCAGAAGGAAACAACACATATCTTGTCTGTAAACAAATCCAAAAGAAATGTTAAGAAAGAAAATACAAACATTTCAAACAAGTAATGTATTTGATAAAGGAAAAACCTCATAGCCGGCTACGTGATCTTCCCCTCTTGTCATTAAGAGAAATACAACAAAAATACATCAGTATTGCAAATATTATTGTAATACTTGCAAAGCCGCCTTCGACATTCGCCTGCATTCGGCCTCCCTGTGCCGAGATGGCAGCTTTAGAACACAATATGTGCAACCATCAAAGGATAGAGTAAGGTGGGTAATTGTCAAATGTAATCGTTGCAACTGCTCTCTGCCTGCAGCCCTTTGTCCGGTGTGTTGGTAATGCATGCCACATACAATTGGCAATGCATGTTACAGGACGTTGAGCATTAGGAAAGGTCAAATTTGAGATTTGTAGGAAATCTTTCAAACTTAAAAAATATTTTAATTTCTTATTTCATTGGAATAAAATGTAGAAAGTTTAGAAAATTTAATTAATTTTTGTCCTATTTAACTTATGATTGGATGATTTTTTATTTATTTTGCAAATAGAAATTTATAAAACTGTTTACTTAAATTCTGCGCATTAATAAAAAAAATTAAATGTAAGAAACAAATTTAATATATACAACTTCAACATTAAAAAACTGAAAATATTTTTGGTTGTACAATTTTCAATGAAAACTAGCAATCATATCTTGGTGTGCAATGGGTACGCTAAGAGGTGTGGAAGATCAATTAAGAAAAAAAATCGTCTTATTTTTACATACATTTTTACATACTTGAGGTGAATTGGTACATGCCATTTAGGTTCAACAAAGGTCTCAATGGAGAAGTGCTAGATTCAAATCAACTATGCATCCTCTTCCTGATGATGGATTGTTGAGTGTGATCCGAAACATCGATACAAAAACATACACAGTTGAATTCATAAGCTTGCAAAAACTAAAACAAAACCTCTAAATAAGGAAGGCAATCATGTTGCATTGTCAACATGCTCATGTTATGTTTGCAATAGAGAGAGGGAGAGATAGGGATAGAAAGAGGGAGAGATAAAGGGGCCGAGAGAGAAAGTGGGGGGAGGGGGGGAGGAGGTGTTAAGGAGATAGAGAAAATAAAGTGAGACATAAAGAACAAAGAGAGAGGACCTGAGAAAGAGAGGGATATACAAAGAGGGAAGAGGGAGATAGAGAGACACATAGAGAGAGAGATAAGAGAGATAAAAGGAAATAGATATTGAGAGAAGATAGATTAATAGCTACCCTTCCATTATGTTGTGATAGATGTCATACCCTATTATAGAGCTCCTATTTTGGCACAATTAAGGAGAAGGTAGGCAAAGGTTTTCTAGACTGACTTTATACATGTCGCTTGCATTTTCTTGAAAGTTTCCAAGGGATTTTCAACAAATTCATTTTGTGCATATTCTAGATGTTCATAGAAAGCCATGATAACACATCTTTACAGAATTATACTAAACAATTTGCAAGAGAGAGAGTGAGAGAGAGAGAGAGAGAGAGAGAGAGAGGAGTGTGTGTGTGAGTGAGAGAGATATGGAGACTGGTATAGAGGAATTTATATATGTATAAATAGATAAAGAGGAAGGGAGAGGGAGAGAGAGAAATAGAGAGATGAGAGAAGTAGAGAGATAGAGGGAGTGATAGGGAGAGAGGGAGAGAGAGAGAGGGAGAGAGAGAGAGAAAGGGATAGAAAGAGGGAGAGATAGGATAGGAAGAAAGAAAGATAGGGAGATAGATATAACTTGGGAAAGATATATATATAGAGAGAGAGGGGGTGGGGGAGGCAAGAGTGGGAGGTAAAGGAGGTGATAGAGACAAATAATAAAGATAAAGGGGGAAGAGAGATGTAAAGAGATAGAGATAGAGATAGAGGAGAGAGATAGCGAGGAAGATAGAGATAAAGAGGGAGAGATAGGGATGAGAAAGAGAGAGGGATATAAATATAGAGATAGGAAGTTATATAGAGAGAGAGATAGAGAGGGATATATATATATATATATATATATATGAGAGAGAAAGGTAGAAAGAAATAGAGATAGGAAGATATATAGAGAGAGATGAGAAGAGAAAAAGATGGGGCTCTTTATTTCTCTATCTTCCTCTTTATCTCTTAATCTTTGTCTTCCTCTCTTTCCCCTATTTCTCTCTATATTTTTCTTCTTCTCTCTCTCTCCTAGACTCTCCCTCTTTCCCTTATTTTTTTTCTATCCCTATTTATCTCTCCCTCTCCCCCTTCTTCCTCTCTCTCTCAATTTCTCTACCTCTATATATATATTTGTGTCTCCTCTCTATCTCACTCTCTCTATGTGACTTTATATCTATCTACATCTCTATTCTCTCTTTTCCTCTCTCTTTATTTATCTCTCTTACTATCTTTATCTCTATCTCCCTCTTTATTCCACTAATTCTCTACCTTTATCTTTGTATCTCTATCTCTCTTTTTATCTCTTTTTATCTCTTTGTCTCCTTCTCTCTCTTTCTCTATCTATCTCTATCTCTATCTTTGTTTTGAGCTCTCTTCTCTTTTTTGTATCTCCATTTCCATTTCTCCATTTCCCCCATTTCTATCTTTTCCTCTCTCTCTCTCTCTCTCTCTCTATCTCTCTTTGTCTAATTGCCTCTCTTTCTCCTCCTTTGTCTCATTTACTCCCCCTCTTTTTCTCTCTCTTCCTTTATTTCTCTTTTTTCTCTCTTTGCCCCTCTATATAATCGAGCTATCTCCCTCTCCCTTTTGTCTTCCTCTCTTTTCTCTATTTCTCTCTCTATCCATTTTCCTCCTTAAGTGTGCAATGGGTACATTAAAGAGGTCTTAAAGGTAAATTATCATATCCTTAATCAAATGACATGAGCTACCTTGAGCATAACTTGTCAGGGACACATGTTATCCTTGGATTGTTGGCACCAAATGACTAATCAAAGGTTACTCCCACTCTATAACTTTTAATTTAGAATTTAAGGTTGAAATTTGTTTTACTATACAAATTAAAATAAAAATTTGAAAAATATAACTATTGTACAATAATAAATTTTTAATAAGACAAGTAATTATAAATTAAATTAATTTGATAACTTTTAATTACTATTTGTCATTTGGTAAGAAGACATAAATAATTAAAATAAATTTGAAACATAAATCTAAATTAAAAATTAAAATAGATTAAACTGAGTACAAAGTGAAAATATATTAAATAAAAAAGTAAAACTATTTTTTTTAATTTAATAGATTGAAATATCAATAAAATATGTACCTAAGAAATATAATCAATATATTACAAAAAATATTAATATTAATTGAAAGATAAGCTCACTATTAATAAATAAAAAAATACTATAAAGTTGAGCATAAATATAGTTAAATTCTTAAATAAATTAAATTTCTAAAATGGAAACCCTACTAAGCTATATTCACATTGTTAAAATAATTTGCACAACTCAATTATCCAAAATAAATACTAAAAATCAATCGTGATCTAATTCTTGAAAAAATAATCTAACATAATACAAATATAATTACTATTAACCTAATCTACAATCATATTCTTTGTCATTTATAAAACTAAAAACATTTATCCTTTTTATTAATTTAATATTTATTATAATACAAAATTTAATAATTAATTATATAAATAAATAAATAATTTGTTAATTATTTTATGACATGCATCGACCCCATTATTTTATGAAGGGGTGTTTTATTCCTCATAATTCAAGTTTATATTTAAATTAGGTAGGTGTTGGTTTGTTTTTGAGTAATTTCAATTGATTCCTAAAACTATCTAAAGGAGTATCTAGCTCTTATGCACAATTGTTCTTGGGGGGTGGACAATGAACAAGAGAAAGGTTTAACAATTATCTCCTCTACACTTCAGGCTCTACAAAACCTAGGAGGGTGGTCCTGTGCGATACCTAATGGGATTTCATACAATTCATGCAAGATATTGCTTTAAACAAATTTTCTCTCTTTTGATGTGAAAATGAATTACAGATGAAACATACTTGATGGAATAGATTCCTGGAATTTTATGCATTTTGGATATGAGAACATGAGAATAACATTATGAAATAAATATTAACAGAAAGGTAAATTTGATTTTCAAATTTGTTGATCATGGATATGCAACCAAAGCATACATTCAGATTGGTGCCTTGATCCTAGGCTATAGAGTCAAAGAAAATGTAATTGATCCTAAATAACATATTTTAACCTAATTTTGTGGAAGCTTATATATTAATGCCTTACATTAATACCTTTCAAAATTTACAATAATTTCTTCTTAATAATCCCTATATACATTCAAGACTAACAATATTTATAATGCAACAATTTAATCTATCCCTTGAATAGAAGCTATAAAAGAAACATTCATTTGCAATAAATCTACAAAGATGAACAAAAAATTGATCCTTGACCAATTTGTATTCATAATTGAAATGGTATACCACAATATGCACATGTATTGAACTAGTACTATTATACAAAATTAGCAATTACATTGATATTTCTTCTTTGGAAAACCTAAAATCAACTTGTATAGAACTAAAACATAGATTCTCTACTTGCAAAATTTTGAGATCCTTTACAAAATGGCCCTAAATTCCCTTCTATAGAGACAAGGGAGCAACAAGCTCTAGGCCATGGACATAATTCATATTTTCATTTGACAATCTTGTCCCAGGATTAGACAAAAAGGGCACAACCAACTATCAAAAGATAAAAAGGTGCATTGCTAGGGGACAAAATAGTTGGAAATAGTTCAAGAAGATATTTTTGATGCCCAAAACAAAAATCTCCTTTGATAACCAAGGATGTGCCAAAATTGCTTTTATGTGAAGTAGATGATTTAAATATCCTCCTTCAATCCATTTCTTTTTTTCTTTAATAAACTTTCCTAAGCCGATTTCCAATCTTAACAACTTATCTAGAGTAACATTAATTTTATTAGTATTCAAAATTCCATTCACAAAAATGGAGCTTAGGATGGGAGGTAAAATGATACTAAACTCAACTCTCCATCCACACTCTATATTCCTTTAGTTCACTCTCCTTATTAACAATGTTAGGCATCAAGTTGTACCTGAGGTCATCAAAGTCTTTTAGAAAATTATCCATAGCTAGCTAGAAAATTTGATGTATAGCCATATTGTCTTCAATATTATAAGGCATCAAATATGGTTTCTAGTTCTCTTGGAGTATACATGTGACAAAAATTGGCCACTAACAAATTTTTTTTAATTATATGCTTCTTAGGACTCCAAGTATTAATAATACTTTGTAGCCTATTTTCAATACAATATGGGAAATATGGGTCGTTTTGACTTTGTCATAGCCATTCCATGTCTCTTCTAGAAGGATCAAGATACATGAAAACCTATGGCCAAATTTTTTGTCAACCATTTTAAAGAGATTTTCCTTCAGATCTTTCTTTATCTTCTCTTCTATTTATTTCTTGTCATTTAGCTCTCTTTTCAATTGCTTGATCTCAACACCCAGATCTATCTTTTCTTGATCCACCCTTTTACCTAATCTTGATTGAGGAGGAGGTAACAATCTAGAAAAAAACAAAATTGCTCCTGTAGCTTTAGATTTTGGTCATTGACTTTACCTAGATTTGCTTCTAGCTTTCTTACTCTAGCCTATGTGAATAGAGTTGTATTCACAATCAATATGGTAGCTTACAAAGAACTTGTGTTAATCATTCTCCTGAAAATTAAATTTCCATTCAATTCATTAGTGTCCTCAATGAAATTTGTCTTGTTTGTCTCTAGAAATATTGACCAAATGTCCAAGGTTTCATGCCTTGGGTTAAACCCTGTGCCAAAATATAAGGCATCCTCTTGTTCTTTTGATGCTAGGACTGGGTTATTCCCTTCTCATCTTTTGATTATATCAAATGCAATTGCAGATGATATATCCCAACCCAAATATAGTAGGTAACCACCCTTCTTGACTAGTTCTCTTCCCTTCTGAAGTGTCATATCTACCATTTCTTTATTTACCTCTTCCCAAAATTGAGTGATGACCTCATTTATTTTGTCCTCGATTAGACTTTGATCACCTAGAGTTTAATGCAATTCTCCACCTTTCTCTTTAAAATGAAATCTTTGAATTATCTTATGATGATGCATTTATCATCCTCCATAAATTAAGAGCATGAAAGTGCTCTTACATAATCCACCACTTGATCACTTGTGTCAAAGTTGATCAACATCCTACTTGTGGATGGCCTTTCAACAACAACCCTTTTAGGATGGCATATTACTTGAATAAATTTTGAATCCTCTAGGAACTCATCAGGAGCAACTAGATAGTCAACCAAAGATATAGTGGGGGAGCGACTTGTTGCAAAGGTGTAACACTCTCTGACAAGTTTTTCTCTGCTACATGAGATGGAGAAGGACCAAACTCATCCCTTTGTGGAATTATCAATGGAAAATTTTCCAATAGATTTAGTTGTATTATCCAACATTGTCATTATTCTCAAGATTGGATCCTAGATATCTGTGTATGCTCCTTTATAGGATGGATCCATTCCATTCCTTCTACCTTAATCCATTTGAATTTTAACTTAGTGCTCCCTAATCTGTGTGGCCTTTGAAGCAGAGGGGTGATTCCTGATCAGATTCTCAATAGGATGAATCTCATGAATGAATAGAAACAATTTATATTGTGTCTTGATATCATGGATGAAATGATCAAGATCATCCTTTCTAACCTTATTAAACTTCATCCTGTATGGCATCAACTTGTTAAGAATTAATTCCAACACTTCTCTAGTTGAAGTCTGAAATATTGAGGATGGGAGGAAGAATTACATGTTTCTTATAATTTTTGAAATGATTTTTGTCAGCCTCATTCAATTGCCAATTTATTTCCAAGTATGCAATTCTATCCATAATTGATTTAAGTAAAATATGAGGAGGCATTGGGGAGCCATAAACTCTGATGGCAATGGAGTCTAAATGAAAGAACCAATATCCTCAGTTGTGGTCAAACCCTAACTCTGGTTGGAGCTACCTTGGCCTCAAAAACCTCATTATCTCCTCTGATAGACCCCAATCAATAGCAAGCCCCAAATTATTGAGGACACTTCTAACAAAATAATGCTCAAAGATGCAATAATTGGCAGTTTTACAATTTTTGTCCCAAATAATACCCATTCTTGAATACGAAGCATGAGTCCTTGCTCATTGAAGGCTCTGATCTTCAATTTTGGATCCCAAATCTTCCCTCCAACATAAAGAAATACATGATAAAATAGGGAATACCACTTAAATTGGATAATGTTAGAATCCTTACTAAGAGAACTTAAAGCCTTGTGAAGTTCCCCTGCAACATACTTTTCATAATCATCATAGGTACGTTTACATCCCTACTTTGGATTTCAATAACCAAAACCATCAGATTCACCGCTATTTTAGTTTTGCAATCAATCCTTAATACCTAGCACAAATCAAAGTAGGTTTTTTGAAAGAAATCCTTAAATATATATGATAATTAAAGGGTTCAAGATCTACACCAATAAATCTCTAAATTTATTTGTTTGGCCCTCTAGGATTGAAACTAGGTAGCATTTTACTCTATAACTATCTCTCAGCCTTTGATATTCTCTTGTTAATGCCTCTAAATCGATGGGTAGATGAGCATTCATGTCAAAACAAAAAACATCACATATAAATTATTTGTCCAAAGTCAATAGGGTAACACCCTTGGTGTTCACATTGCTCCTAGTATTTGGATTGTATGCCCTACTATGGATTTGATTAGGTCAAACTTGATAAAAAAATTAAGGCAATGCCAATTTCCCCAATCACATTCTCAAAATGTTTGAAATTGGTCTATCTATAAAGAATTTCTTGAAATAATATTTGAATAAAGTATAGCCATGAATGGGGATTATGGTGTCTGTAATAATAATTCTTATCTATAATTCTATCCAATAGAATATTGGAACCCTAACCAACCCTAGGTCATTTTGTAGAACCTGGTAGTTGAACCATAAATTTCATCGTCCAATCCCCTTTTAACCCTTCTTGAAGTTCCAACCATGGCTCAACACAATTTGGTACTAGGGTTTCTAAACTAGGGTTTTAAGGTTTTCAAAGATATTTTAAGAATGTTTCTCTTGGAACATTACAATTTACAACTTTCCAAACCCTGAATCACTTTATTAGATATGAAAATAATTTATTTTGTGTCATGTCCCATTTTTTGGGAAACCAACTAAAGGGTAAAATTTTGGAATCCTACCGTATTTCATCACAAAACATCCTCTCACCTTACCATTTGGAACATAAAATCTGTAATGACACCTACACATCACATCTAGAGCTAATGGAAAAGGGATCATATACTGGAAAGATATTTCCATCAGGAGGTCATTTGTCTAGGCTCATTATACCAAAGAAGGATCAATTTCAGGAATCCCTTTTCATTCCTCTATAGGGGCACAATTTGGCTTGTAATTTCAAACACATATACTAAAATGACATGTGCATATCATATCAAAATATAAATAGGAATGGATTAGGTACTAGAAAGATATTGCTATCAAAAGATGACTGTGTTAGACCACTAACACCTACTTTAGTAGGCATAATGGACATGACACCTCTAGATCGTGAAAAATCAATTATGGAGAATCTAAACAAAGAAAAGGGACCAGGAAGGCTCATGGATAGGTTCATGTGGGCCACACATTATTTGGAAAGGCATCTTCATAGGCCTTAGGGCCGACCTAGTGTAACGTGTAGTATTGTAAATTTTGGGCTTTTGTGCCAGTTTGGTGTAAGTCGACCTATTCCTTTTGGGAGAGTGATAGCATATAAATATAGGAAGATAATTATTGTAGAGGGAATTGATTATTATGATTATTTTTGGAAATTAACGTGTTCCAATTGATTTTGTGGGAAAAAACCCATAAGATTTTGTGATCATTGGATGAAAACTCAATGGTCACCAGGATCTGAGGATGAAAACCCTTTGGTTCTCGAGGGAATTCTCATTTAGAGATTGCATTTGAAATTCAAGGGATTTGTAGGGAATTTAGGAGAAGTGCTAATGATATGTTGAAACACTTCCTATCATTTCAGATTTGTATTTGTAGTAATTGTGCTTGTTGTAATCAACATTTCATATCCTATTAATATATCAAGTGATCTATGTTGTCTTTATCTTTATTATTTTGGTTCAATTCATTGGATCTATTTGCATATTCATTTTTATTTTGATAAGTATAAGTAAGGTACATTACAGTGGTATTAGAGCATGATTCTACAAGTCTGTAGGGGTTTTTAATGATTGATGACTCCAGGTAATAGAGTGATTAGATACCTAAGGTAGGAGAAATATAATTCCCTTGTGGTAAGTCCAGGAAATGATGTTTGAAGAAGGAAGGTAGAATTCAAAAGATGATGCTTAGAGAGAGATAAATTCATTGCAACTATAAGACAAACTGGAAATGATTGTGAAACAAATATGGTCACAACAAAATAAGAAGTGTGTAGAATATAATAGAGCATAAGGATCCACCTCTAGCTGGAAGAAATCATTGCTCAACTGAAAGACAACTAAAGCCATCTTCCTACCAGATAATGAAGAAGAACAAAAACAAGAGAATTGCAACATGTTCTTTCCTAGTGGCTTGGTCTTACTTGAAGATGGGGGTAGAAAATTTACCATCCCTTCAACTTGTTATCAAGACCTCCATATGGTGGAAGGGAGGGCGTCCCTCCAGGTAGGTGGAGGAAGGCGGAATGTATGCCACCGTGGAGGTGGTTAGGCAGAAGTCATGTAGGTGGTGACATATTGGCTGCGAGGGTGGCAAGCGTTGGTATAGCCTTAAAGGCGGAAGTACGGGTCCTGACAATTCTTTAGCTGGCGACAACTTTCTCTCATGATGGTTTCTAATGGTTTTCGTGCTCTTTTTTATGGAATGTCATCTCACTTCAAGTAAATAGGTAGGATTTGAAAGGGTGGCAGTGTTATTGGAGTTTGGGTTTTATTGCTCCGTTTGGCTCTCCTCTGCATTATCGTTGTTTGTGAATGTGATAAATCTGTGGTCTCTCGCCTTCCCTTCTATCAAGTCTCTGATAGAAGGTGGAGGATGGTGAAATTCACTAAGTTTATAGTGGAGGTTTATGTCATGGGCCTTGCTCGTTTTGGAGTAGATACGCCAATATCCCTAGGTGCATTGGAGGGAAATAATTCTTTTAGGAAAATCACAGACCAGTGTTTGAAAAGGATCTTGGTGAAGTATGCTTCATTGGTGATAGCGGTTGTGAAGATGGTGTTGGGAATGGGACATGTGGAGGCTAAGGAATATGGGAGAGATAATCTCCATATCTCATCTCGGTTTCTTGCCTCTCTACTTGATAATTTGGTGCCGAAGGCTGAGGCCAAGCAACTATTGTTGAAGCTATTTAAGAAGGACCTAGTCGAAAGCATTGATGAGGTGCTACGAGTGGTGATTCAAGGAAGAGGTTGTCCTCATCCTTGTGATGTGGAGCGGGTCAGGTTGGAGGACATGATAAAAATCTACCCATTCCTTTTGGATTTGCAAGGTCTGGGTTTGATGCAACACATGGCTATTGCGACAGTGGCTATTATCTTTCTGAAGAAGGTTTTCAGGCTTATGGTGATGGATAAACAAGACTAGAAGGAGGAGTTTGAAGATTTTGCAGTCTTAAAAAAATTCTTGTAAGAAGGGGGTTAGTTATTTTAGCATAGGGTAGTTTTTGGTTGGTCTGGTCATGGTTGGTCTAGTATCGTCTGCCATTGTAGTGGCTAGTATTGTTAATTTTGTAGGGATTTCGGTCGTCGGTTTTTAGTTTTCTATAGTGTCTGATAAACTCTTGGTTTGGCTTATTTTGGAGGCCCTGGAGGGTTTATTTTTTGGGTTTTCTGTTAACTCTCTCTTTTGAGTTGTAGATGCTTGTAATCCAGAATTTATATTATAATAAATAAATAAACTCTTATGCATCAAAAAAGTAAAATGAGTTTGTTATTTTTTTCCTTTAAAAGTGTAAAATTCCATTTAATATATCAATTTATATCACTTATTTTATTTATATTTATTAAATTACATAATTATGAAATATTTTGTAATAAATATTTTTATTTCATATTGATATGACATAATAATATATTCTTAGAAAAATAGAAATAATGATTTAAAATTTTCCACTGTTTAATGAACGTGTGATGAATGGTTGTAGTTGAATTTTGGAAGGAAATGCTCTGAGCACTAGAATTGTAAATTCAAACCTCCAAAATCACCTTAGAGCCATTAGATTTGTAAAGACTAGTGGTTGAGATTTTATTTTAGATCAAATAATATCACCTCTCGTTGAATGTGATGAATTAATTGAAGCCACAAAAATGTAAGCAAGGTGTTCAATTTCATTTGAAGTGGTAGTACAAAATTGTAATGTAATAATTATGGAGTTAGGAGGTAACACGTTTCATTTGCTTTATATTTAAGAATAAGAAGAAAAATAAGAAGTGAACTTGCAACTGATAAGTGATATTATTTTGAAGCACTAGGAGAGGGTCAAGAAGATTTCAATTCACTAGGAAGATTCTTGGATGCAATAGAGTCAATCTACACCAATATTTGTATTCTTCTTTTCAAAATCTAAGTGAAAGATAAAAATCCTACATTCCATCAATTTTTAATTTTTTAATCTTCGGATTTAGATTTGAGTGTTTAAAAGCATGTCTACCACCACTATTAGACCAACGAGTGGGAAATGCAACATAAATAAAAACTAGACTATGTCAGACTACTTAAAACCCTAGGTTTCACTATTGAATAACATGATATTTATGATCATGTAATCTATGGTAGGCTTAACTCATAACCTAGATTTACCTGTGAGGGTAAGTATGGAATGCAAATGCAAACCAACAAAAGTAAAAAATTTCTAATGAATGGTATCACTACATTATGGGTGGTTGGATTAATAAACATGATGTTACCTGAGGTTTTCCCTTGCCTAGAATTTATCATGGTCTATACATAGAATTATGATAGCGAAAAAGTAATTGTTAAAAAAGATAGCCATGAAGAAATGTTACCTATTACTATAAAATAATTTGGAATTGTTTTGGGGTTTCCAGTTGAAGATCTTGGAAACATCCACATTGACCTAGAAAACCTTACTAGTAATTATGAAGCAATCCCTCAAATGTCTAACTTTTTTTCTCAAAAACATAACAGCGGATGGTAACGTATCCAAAGAGAATCGTATGCCTCCTTATAAAATCAATATTTTTAAACCATGGCTTCAAGATACTATTTCCATGCTAGCATTTTTCCTTAGATTGGATAGTAATGTAGAAGTGGGCGCAAGCCTCCTTGAAATGGTATAGAATATCCATTATATTACTCCACCTATTAAATAGAAATTTCTTGAGCATATTGTAAAATCCATTTTTTATGATTAAAGGACGTTCCACTAAGACATTTAGGTTCACAACCTACTTGTTCTATTTATTTCTAGTGAAATTTAGTGGAATGTTTTAGGCCAACAAGCTTCATATTCAACCCTATATGAATGGTGACACAACAACACAATAGGAAATTAGTGTCGACTTTTGTGCTAGATTATAGTGTATTTGAGTGCATGAATTGAACAATTTGGTTGGCACCAAACTTGGCACAAACAAGAATGGTCAACTTGGCATTGGATTTTCTGCCAATTTTTGCGTCGTATATAGCATAGAGACATTATAGCACCTCTATTGGCACCTAAAATTGTGTTGGGTAGTAACATCGGAAATTGCACCGAAATGGGTGCCCAATTTGGCTTTCGATTTTACTTCCATGTCTACTCCCATTTTTGCTTCTAGTTTTGCTTCCAATTTGATGTCTTGTTTTGCCTCCAAGTTTGCTTCCAATTTTGCTTCCAATTTTACCTCCAGGTTTTCTTCCAATGTTGCTTCCAGATTTCCTTTCAGTTTTTCTTCCGGTTTTGCTTTTGGCTTTGCTTCCAAGTTTTCTTTCAGGTTTGCTTCTAGTTTTGCTTCCAAGTTTGCTTTTGGTTTTGCTTCTAGTTTTGCTTCCGATTTTTCTTCCATTTTTGCTTCTAGTTTTGCTTTTGATTTTGCTTCCATGTTTGCTTTTGGTTTTGCTTCCAGGTTTTCTTCTGAATTTGCTTCCAATTTTGCTTCTAGTTTTGCTTCCAATTTTTCTTCCAGGTTTGCTTCTGATTTTGCTTGCAATTTTTCTTTCAAGATTGCTTCTAGTTTGGCTTCCATTGTTGCTTCCTTTTTTTCTTCTAAAAATTCTTCTTGTTTTGCTTCCATTTATTAATTTAATATGTTTTATTTCAATTTGATTAGTTAAATATATCGTGCCTCTTAAATAACTCATATGATTATAGAGTAAGTAATTTAATTATTTAACTCATAAGATTAAATAACAATATAATTATTGTAACATGATCATCATCTATAATTAAAACAAGTGAGTCAAATATCTATAATTTAATTGAATTTGACAACATCCATCTCGAGTAGTAAATTAAAATCATTGTACTTAATAAATATCCATCCAAAAATCATCGAGCACTTTTAATATATATAAATTGACAAGTCAATACTGATAAGATCATCATCATATATAACTAAAACAAGTGAAAGTCAAATATGCCATTACATCAAAAACATGTCAAAATGATACATGTCCAACAATCGACAAAAGTGAAAATGATACATGTACAAATGATATAAATATAATTGATAAATTATGTAACTCAAATTGATACAAGTCAAGATGATACATGTCCAAATGATGTAGTGAAAATGATACCTGTCAATATGATGCAACTCAACAATATATAGTACTATAGGCCGTGAAAATGATACATATGCTATTAACCATGAAAAGAGTCATCATAACGATATATCAACAATGATCCATGATGTAGTCTATATGATCATGAATGCCACTGGTTACTATCACCAATTGTCTCATCATCATCATTTTCATCGGCCTAGGTGTCTTCTGTATCTACATCATCATCATCCTCTACCATGTGATCTGTACCAACATAACCAATATTTTGTGGATCTATATCATGTTGAGGATCATCTTGATCTTCTGAAGACCTGTGTTCTGCAAAAAAATGCATTTAAAATGAAAAGTTATTATTTATTTCATGCAATAATTTATTTTTCTGTTATATATCTAATATTACAACATATGAGACAAAACCATAATCATATTACATCATATCAAAGTGCACATACCATAATAAGATTTTAAAAAAGTTACAGCTAATACTGGTGAGTCAGGAGAAACTTCAGCTTTCAAAAACAAAGCCAATTAGGCTGGCAGACTTGTGGATCAGGAAAGCATTTGGTGGAAGAGGAAGAAATATGACTGGAACTCTAGAGGCCCACCATAATGGATTTTAGTATTCAACAATGAGAGCAGAAGAGAGAGCTAATATCATGTATTGAAATATTAAGCATGCATTCTTCCAACCAGTGGAGAAAGAGATGATTACTTTGCTTTATTTTTATTTACATAACCATATCATGGTGTGGGAATCAAGAAGACCAAGGATGTCTAGTTTTATGTGGAGGTAATGGATGTGGTCCAAACTTTAGGAGGGGCAAGAAGGTCAATGTATGATCCTAATGAAATTGAGGAAGAACAACAAGAGAGGGACATGAAAAATAAAATCAATACAAAGTTTCAAGGATTTTTCAAGCGAGTAAGAGAGCTATGGGAGAAGCCTCATCTAAAATATTTTGAGCTAGAATTTGATATACCATTTAGAGAGCTTGGTTTTCATGGAGTTCCTTTTAAAGCCTCTGCTTTTATTGTTCCTACAATAAACTGTTTGGTAGAGTTGGTGGAATTACCTTTCTTAGTAATCGCTATTAGTGAGATTGAGAATTGTTAACCCTGAGAGAGTAGGACTTGGGAAAAAGGCATTTGGTATGGCTATTGTTTTCAAAGACTTCAAGCAGGATGTACTCTTAATGTATGTCATTCCTCAATCTTTGCTTGATGGCATCAAGGAATGGTTGAACTCCATGGATATAAAGTATTATGAAAGTAGAATGAACTTGAACTAGTGGCCAATTTTGAAGACTATTATTGATGATCCAGATCAATTTATTGAAGATGGTGGTTGGGAATTTTTGAATATGGAAGCTAGTGATTCTGATTTTGATAATTCAGAAGATTCAGATGAAGGATATGAACCCTCTGATGTAGAAGAGGAATCATAATCAGATTTCATGTAGCCGCCATCAAGAGTGTTACAAGCCAACAAGATGGAGGGAATTCTTATATAAGGATAATTTTTAATGTTGCAGGTACTGGCTTTAATTCCTAATACAATGGCAACATTGAAATTCCCTAGCAATATTTATGTTAAGGAAATTTCCTTTAGATGCAATGATTAAAAGCACATCAACCATGTGGTACAAATGATTAAATCCCATAGACGATCTATAGCAATAAGAGTCTGAAAAGAAAGAGAGAGCTACACTTGTGACTGAGGAGAAACTTTAGCTTTAAAAAACAAAGCCAATTAGATTGGTAGAAGTGTGGATCAGGCCAACATTTGGTGGAAGAGGATGAAAGATGACTGGAACTCTGGAGGCCCACCATAATGGATTTTGGTATTCAACCATGAGAGCAAAAGAGAGAGTTGATATCATGTATCAAAATATTAAGCATGTATTCTTCCGGCCAATGAAGAAGGAGATGATTACTTTGCTTCATTTTCATTTGTATAACCATATCATGGCGTGGGAACCAAGAAGACCAAGGATGACCAGTCTTATGTGGAGGTAATAGATTTGGTCCAAAATTTAGGAGGGGCAAGAAGGTCAATGTATAAAGCTAATGATATTGAGGAATCATAGTAAGAGAAGGATAGGAATGCAGAAACACAAAACATGTAAGAGAGCTATGGGAGCAACCTCATCTAAAAGATTAGATTACATAATCATGGACTACAAAAACACAAAACATGTAAAAAAGGAAAGATGCTAAAACTGCAGACTGATTATATCCCACAAATAAGATCATGCTATCCATAATGCACACACTCATTTTAAGGCATTCAAAAAACAAAATAGAGATTTAGTCTTCCCACTAAAATACAAGCATACATAGTAACCACTGATTAAATTCCTTTAACAATTCTCTCAAAAACATATGATGATAAAACAATTAGCTTTGAATTAACAATGATAAGGACAAGAACTTAAGATTCGCCTCTAGATGTAGAAGGACGCTCCACTTGAGCACCCCCCATGTAGCTCTCCTTCCTTCCTCTCTTCATTTATATGACCCCCGGTCTCACCTCAAGCTGCTCTTGCAAAAATATATGGGTAAACCCATAATAGTGGTGTGCAATTTTTATGAGGAAGGAAATTTGAGAAAATTCTCACATTGAAAATTTCATGTTTTAAAGGGTTCGTTCGAACTAGGGGGTTCGCACGAACCTAAAAGAGGGGTTTGGTCGAACCCCTAGTTTGAGCAAACCCCCTTTTGCATGGTGGGTTCACTCGAACCCTGTGATGCCACGTTCCCTTATGGGGAATTCAAAAAAAAGGGGGGTTCGCTCGAATGAACCCCCCTTCACCCTTTCGAGCGAAGGGGGGTTCGTTCGAAGGGGGGTTCGCTCGAACCTCCCTTTTTTGCCTTTCTCCCCCTCTTCCACCAAATTTTAGCAGAATTCTGCCCTTCAAAGCTCGGGTTGAGGATGAAAATGGAGGATACTTCACAAACCCAACTAGAAGATGGTAGTCCTCAAAACGAGCTATCCAATGAATTAAATTTTAATATGTTTTGGTTTTATTATGTATGCGGTTTTTTAGTTTTATTAAACATAGGTTTTTCACCGAAAGTCAAGCTCTCTGTTTTGCACATGTGGAAAAATAGCAGATTATCAAAACATTTTTTTTAAAAATACGTTGAGGCTGGGTATTGATGTCCTTGATCCATTAAAAAAAAAAAAATTTGAATTTGGATACATACATAAAAATTTATGTTGTATATAGTCCACCTATGTTTGAATTGCAATTGGTTTGACTTCGAAACTTGATTAAGGAAAAAATATTCAATAAAAAACTATGAGACCAAATGAAAGTGCTAGATATTGTAGTTACAAATCTAAATTTGAAAAAATTAGAATTTTCTCCTTTATACAAAAAAAGTTATGTTGTATACGGTGAGCGCCACTTTTTTAAAAAATTGTTTTCTGAAAAAAACCAGTTTTCGTGGGAGATGGAAAAAAAAGTGCAATCTGATTCCAAAAATTTTGAAAAAAATATTTTTAGAATCTACAGACAAAATGTGATGAGACTCTAGTTTTCATCATCTTTAAATTCCTCATGGTTTAGCCGCTATAGGTGCCCAAATATGAAGATTTAGTTAAAAATATTAATTACAGTGTCCAGTTTGGCCAAAAATTGTAAACCACTATTGTGGGATCACCCATATATATATATCATATTCATTACAATTAGTCTAGGTTTCTTGTTTCTACAACCCCCTCCTCCTCCTTCCCTTACAATCACAAGAAGCATGAATCCTTCTTAGAAAAAACCCCAAATTCTCAATAGTCAAAATGGATATAAATTAAAAACACAAAATACTCAAACACCAAAATTAAGATCAGGCTCCTCTAAAACCAAAGAAGAAAAAGCAAAAAAGAATCACATAAAATTGAAGCTTCTAGAACAAAAATATTCGACCGCATATTTGTGTCCAGAGGTCAAGAGATCGAGACTCGTGGAGCTTATTTCATTTTCACTACCTTGTCTCACATTTTTTTCTTTCTTTAACAGATCATCGCAAGCTTAATGGTAGATTAAAAATAAATGCTTTCATTGAAACCCCAACTATTACTAAAGCCTTCTTAAAAAGGAGCATCAATTTAAAAAATATACATGCAAGGCCTTTCAGGGCTTAAATAAACTAGCCTCTACACTAAACACTTTCCACAAACAAACAAAGGGCATTGCAATATAATAAAAAATAAAATAAAAAACAAAAGTAAATTGTGAACCAAGATGAGCACCACAAACCTTGTTTTGAAGCACAAAAATTTGTTGTTAAAAAAAAATTGAACCTCCACCAATCCGTTGCAATGAAAATCAATCACAGTTCCATCAAATCCATGAGATACTAAGGCATAAACATATCCTCGTCCTCCTGTCGCTCCAACTCCTTAAGGATTTGTCAAGCGAGTAAGAGAGCTATGGGAGCAACCTCATCTAAAAGATTTCGATATTCAACCATGAGAGTAGAAGAGAGAGATAAAATCATGTATCAAAACATTAAGCATGCATTCTTGCAACCAACGGAGAAGGAGATGATTACTTTGCTTCATTTTCATTTGCATAACCATATCATGGCATGGGAACCAAGAAGACCAAGGATGCCCAGTTTCATGTGCAGGTAATGGATGTGGTCCAAAATTTAGGAGGGTCAAGAAGGTCAATGCATGATCCTGATGAAATTGAGGAAGAACAATAAGAGAGGGATAGGACTGCATAAACAAAAAACATGTAAGAGAGCTATAGGAGAAGCCTCATCTAAAAGATTAGATTACATAATCATGGACTGCAGAAACACAAAACATGTAAAAAAGGAAAGATGCTAAAACTGCAGACTAATTATATCCCGCAAATAAGATCATGCTATCCATAGTGCACACACTCATTTTAAGGCATTAAAAATATAAAATAGAGATATAGTCTCCCCACTAAAATACAAGCATACATAGTTACCACAGATTAAATTCCTTTAACAATTCTCTCAAAAACATACAATGATAAAACAATTAGCTTTGAATTAACAAGGATAAGGACAAGAACTTATAATTCACCTCTAGATGTAGAAGGGCACTTCACTTGAGCACCCTCCATGTGGCACTCCTCCCTTCCTCTCTTCATTTATATGACCACCAGTCTCACCTCAAGCTATTGCTCTTGCAAAAAAATAAAATATATCATATTCATTACAATTAGTCTAGGTTTCTTGTTTCTACAACCCCCTCCTCCTCCTTCCCTTACAATCACAAAAAGCATGAATCCTTCACAGACAAAACCCCAAATTCTCAACAGTCAAAATGGATATAAATTAAAAACACAAAATACTCAAACACCAAAATTAAGATAAGGCTCCTCTAAAACCCAAGAAGAAAAAGCAAAAAGAATCACATAAAATTGAAGCTTGTGGGACAAAAATATTCAACCACATATTTGTGTCCAGAGATCAAGAGATCGAGATTCACAAAGCTTATTTCATTTTCACTACCTTGTCTTGCATTTTTTTCTTTCTTTAACAAATCCTCGTAAGCTTAATGACAGTTAAAAATAAATGCTTTCATTGAAACCCCAAATATTACTAAAGCCCTCTTAAAAAGGAGCATCAATTTAAAACATATAAATGCAAGGCCTTTTAGGGCTTAAATAGACTAGCCTCTACACTAAACACTTTCCAAAAATAAACAAAGGGCATTGCAATATAATACAAAAGAAAATAAAAAAACAAAAGTAAATTGTGAACCAAGATGAGCACCACATACCTTGTTTTGAAACACATAAATCCATTGTTCAAAAAAATTGAACGTTTGCTAATCCGCTGCAATGAAAATCAATCACAATTCCATCAAATCCATGAAATACTAAGGCATAAACATATCATCGTCCTCCTGCTGCTCCTCCTTAAGGATTTGGTGGTGTTGCGGTGACTCTTGCAAGTCTTCTACCAATGGCGTGCGGTAGTGCGGTGACCACCGATGTCCCATGACTCCTTCATCAGCTCGGTGCGGTAGAGTGGTTTTTACCATGGTCCCGCAAGTTGCTTCTTCCTTCTCAATGGTAGTGTGGTGAAAGGTTTTGTGGCAACATTTTTATTCACAGAGGAGGCCACAGAGAGAGTACGTGGACAGTGTAAAAATACTAAATTGCTGAGAGGAAAGTGGGTGGACATTGTAGCAGACAATAATGTTAATAACCAAGACTTCTAAATTTTCATAATTATTTGCAATCCATGTTTAAAAAAGGATGATTCTTATGGTCTAAACTTTGAAATGCTTCAGTAATATTATGTTGTACTTGGACAATTGAAAACCTATTTTATTCTCCTAGCAAGCTTTTTTATTTTTCATTATAATTCTAGACCAAACAACATTTGTAGGGATGGTCTTTTACACCAATCTTAATTTTTATGAAGTTCACGAACTTGTTGTCAAGCAGTAAATTCCTTTCGTAGATAGGAAATGTAAAGGCTTCATTTAAGAAAAGATAAGTAGTCTCCTTTTGAGGGTAATCCACATGCAAAAAGTAAAAAGTTTTGTATAGTAGAAAATCTGATTCAATTAGTTATGTCTTATTTCACTTGACACTTATCTGAAAGACATAGGGTATTCACCATACATTTCCCTTGACAAAAAAAATAGGTGCTTTCATTAATTTTTACTGTATATCTTAGAATTGAAATTGTTGTTACATAATGATGCATTGAGAAAATAATATATACAAAAAAATGCAAAGAAAATGTTTGAAATTTAACATGCAACCTACTATGTTTTTATAATTTTTATCAATGATAATATTTGATTTTATTAATAATAATGTAGAATTTACATCAACTTCAAAAATTAAGTCCATCCAACAACTTCTAAAATATGTCTGTTTAACCACCACAGTTCCCAACCAACCAGAAAAAAGCTACTAAATCCTCCTGTAAACAACCCTATCTACTATTACCCATACCCCATACTGTTTACATTTTCAAATAAAAAATAGGGCTTAACCCCAAAAAACGTACAACAAAAACTAAGATATAAACTGTATTTTAACCAAAATTGAGCTTCAGTTTATGTGGAAGTGCCTAACGTGCTACCCAGTTGTATTGGGCACATTTCCTTGATTGGCTTCATCTTCTTCCTTGGGCACAAACCTTTCTTCTCTTGAGCTCCTCTTTGGTGAAATATTTGAGTCCCTCAATGACCATCTCGACCTCCATTATTTCTACACAGAATTTCAAGGCTTTCCATCCTAGCTCTGCTCCTCCTCTCCACATAGCTTTGTTGATTCCTTCTGGCCACCTAATGAAGGGACGGTTTATCTCTACTACTTTAGGGTTCACATGATCTTCCATGCCTTCACTCACATCAAAGCCTTCTCCTGGTATAGCCCATTCTAGGATACTTTCCATATTCACCAAGAAATCCTTGTGTACCAATGCCTTCATTACTTTCCTCACTTCCTCCACCAATTCTCCTAAGTCCAGTCCCCATGCCATGATTAGTGAATAAATATCCATATTAGTACGATATTTTTGCTTCAAATCTTCGAAGCCAATACCCAATATTTTTTGCACAAATTGTGCCACCTTCACATTGTTGGAGAGGAACAATCCTCTCAGCCTCTTCATAGTTGCTTTGCCAACAAAAGGGTCCAATTTTCTCCTCGAATGTAGAGTGAAATTGGCCTCCATTTCTTCTCTGGTACGATAGCTTCCAAACTGCCTCACACCGCAGACCTATTACATTCTATGCCACCACAAACCAAGAAGCATCAGACAAAATGCCTTGTGTGCCTTTAAAACACATCCTATTGTCAGCCCTCACCATTAATGTTGAATATATGTCCAATGCTGCCAACAATACCTTCATCAATGCTTCAAGTCCTTCAGGAATTTAAAACACATTCCTCTACTTGCTAGCGTTAACTCCTTCCTGCAATAATTACAACAGACAAATTTCCTCCATAGGAATACCATAATTCTAAATTAACAATTTGTATCAAGACAAATATTAGAAAGTATAATTAAAAAGACAAATCCTTATATTGCACCCCTCAAATTGGACCAAACAACAACAACAAATGTGGCTTGATAAATCTTGCAGATTTAAACAACTTGAAAATACTGTAGGAGTTGAGAAATCCAACTTTAGACTCCAAGATCACCTACATGAAAATGGATACCTATCACAAGGAAGAGAATGGATGGAGAAAACAAACAAGAGTTTGATGCTCTGAAAAATGGAGAAATTATCTTATCAGAACAAAAAGGGAATTGATATGAAATATACAATGGGATCAATCCTTATAAAAAGGAGATCATGCAAACCCTAAAGAAACCCTAATATGAAAAACCCTAAAAGAAGCCCTAATAGAAAAACATTTAATAATTAATATAATTACTAAATGTCACTTTATGCAAACTAACATGAAATCTTAAGAAGGGAATAAAGGTAACTTAATCAACATAATTAAGTTAAAACCTTTACTCTAACACCCCCCTTAAGATGAGCAACGGTGTAGCTACAAACAAATGCAAGAAATCAAAGGTAACTACAATGCAAGAAGGCAAACATGCGTCCCAACAGCTAGGCCAGATCAAGTACCCTAATACAACCAAATCTCTGTAAAATGTAGAAATAAAGAAAACCTCATGGGAAAATCTCTACTTCAAAAAGAGATGCATAAAGCCAAGAAGAACATCACTGAAGCAAAAGAAGCTGCAAAAAATTGTCGAAAGATGACTGCTATGGTGCTGAAGAACCTCCACTGAAGATAGGATGATCAGGATCAAGAAGACAACAATTTGCATGAGTGCCCCAAACAACACTACTCGAATCAGATGGCAAACAAAGGCAAACACCTATAACGAAGATACAAATGGCACAAGTACCAATAGTCTAAAACACTGATCAACTAAGAATGGAAGATTCCTTCCAAGGCGAAACCAAGGAAGAATTAGCACGAATAGTATAATATCCCCCCCATAATGTTGAACTAGGAGAGCCTGAAAAATCCACTGAAATGTTGTGTAACACCCTGTAGTGCATGAGGAAGAAGAAACAACATCTAAAAGTGCATAAGAAAGCACCTGCAACTGAAAAAATGGTGTGCAAAACAAAGCACACATGTATGAGGCTGGAATCATATGGATCCACTGTCATCGTGGAGGGACACTCACCTGACAAAGGTGTGATGGAAAAACAAAGGCACTACACAACCCCCCATGGCACTTTATAAAATAGTGCGAGTACAAAATATGGCACAACCTTATGTGCAAAATCCCCAAAAATACATGTACAATAGTGTGGCACTTTATCTCAGTGCATTTACATAAAAGATATTTCTTACAAATGATGCTCAAAATGCCCTAAAAAAGGACCAAAAACTGGAAATACATGAAGAATAGCCAAAAATGAAGCATCTGATTCAAACGAAAAGATCCCAAGAATGAATATGTCCAGGTAATTCACCAGAGTGTGAAAACACAAAAAATTGAATAAAATATACCTAGAGTGAAATCTGGAAAAAGTGCATGGATGGAAATGAAGAGCTCTGAAATATGGTTCCAACGCCACTGAGATCGCAAAAAATGGAGAAACAGATCAAAAGTTATGAGCTCGGGACTGAAAGCAGCTCCTTTGACTTCAACTGGTTGTAGAATGCATCAACAGAAAAATGAAATGATGAAACCCACACCACTGGAAATTTGACAGAACCAGCTTTCTGACGATATCTCGTTTGCCAAAAAATGATATCGTATGCCCAAGTTACAGACTCTAGAAAAAAATAGGTCCAAAGGGGAAAAAGGCCAACGTTGCATTAAATTTGACAGTCATACGACCGTCGATGCAAAAAATATGGGCTTAAATTTGACAGCCAAACGACTGTCACCACAAAAGTGCAATTGGGCTTATTACAAAAAAAAATGTTTTTAAATAATAAAAAACAAATAAAAAAAACTTTTGATTTAAAAAAAAAAAAATCATAAAAAAACATGGATTTTTTTTTATTTAAAAAAAAAAACTAAAAATATTAAAGGGGTGGCTTGTATGTACTGCCGGTCGGCTGACAGTATGCCGACAGGCATACGTAAGGTGCCTGAGGCCTGCGTACGCAAGTACCTGTGGGTACCTTGTATAGGCCTAAGCAAGCCTTAAAATTTGCTTTTTTTTGGAAAAAAAAACCTTTACAAATAATTTTTATTTTTTATAAAAAAAATTCGACGAAAATGTTGAATGAAAAACAAAAATTACCAAGCTTTTTCCTCCGATCCGCGTGCAATCGAATGGTCGTATGGCTAAAAACATTTTTGCCCCAAAAATCAACTTTATCCAAAATGGACGAATGAACAGTCGATTTAGGGGTTTTGGACCACTGTGGATGCAATGGTGAGGTCCGTTTGGACTCAAAAAGCTTTGAAATTTAAGGTGAATCCCTGGATCAAAAAATGCAAACCCCTAAACTGTGAATGCCTGATCCAACCTTGTAGCTCCAAATAGCTCCAAATTCTTCAAACAAGAACAGGCATGCAGCAAGAAAGCTCTAATACCATGTAGGAGTTGAGAAATCCAACTTCAGACTCCAAGATCACCTGCATGTAAATGGATACCTGTCACAAGGAAGAGAATGGATGGAGAAAACATACAAGGGTTTGATGCTCTGAAAAATGGATAAATTATCTTATCAGAACAAAAAGGGAATTGATATGAAATATACAATGAGATCAATCCTTATAAAAAGGAGATCATGCAAACCCTAAATAAACCCTAATAGGAAAAACCCTAAAAGAAGCTCTAATAGGAAAACATTTATTAATTAATATAATTATTAAATGTCATTTTATGCAAACTAACGTGAAATCTTAAGAAGGGAATAAAGGTAACTTAATCAACATAATTAAGTTGAAAACTTTCCTCTAACAAATACCACTTTGGAGACAACAAAGCAACAAATAAGCATGAAAATCAACACAACAATTGAACACTAAAGATGGATTACGAGTTATAATGTATCTGCTCCATTATATTGCTCAAAATATAAACATACATAACATGAGTTCTTTTGATATGAATAAGTGGATGAGATAGTCTAGTATCTATTCTAATGGATTGAAATGATGATGATATGATGATCAAAATCATACCTTGGTTTCCTTATTTGTACCAGAAGCAACAAGCTTCAGGTCTGTTCACAAAAGTTACATTGTTTCTTAACTAAAGTATAACTAACATAACATAGAAACTTAAAAAGATAGGTCTATTCCAATTGTTGCCAAACATTAAATAATGCTTGTGTTGGTTGATAGGTAGAAGATTTTGATGAATCACATACTAATACCCAAGATCCAACTGGGTTATTAAGATTTGGACGGGATGAACCAAACCATCATTTAAACCATACCAGGGCAAAAAGAGAAAGTATGAAGAGAACACATGGAAGTGTTTCACACCAGATCAAGGTATAATCCAACCTGGTTATGACATTGATAGCAATCCAGTTTTTCCTAAACTGTCCATACCCGAACGTTGCATCACAATCTATTCTTCCTACACATAAAAATGCCACATATTAACCCCTTCTAAATAAAACTCAAAATACCATGAAACAATGAGTCCCCTATATTAGTAAAGTAAGTAGATAGTCTATAGGGCATAGTTTGATTTTATATAAGGATGCTCATGAAAGGAATCTTCAAGTGATAGTGAATGAGTTGTTTGAAATTGCAGCTGATGGTGCAATATCCAATCTTAAAGGTAGTTAGAAAAATAGTAAATGTGTAAGAAAATCAAATTGTATAGAAAAAACAATTCACAATGTTATCCTGCATAATGCCTTAACTTTGAAGAAAAAAATCTCATTGTATCTTGATGAAAGTAGTGACCTTAATGGTCAATCACTGGAAACCATGATTTTAAAACATGGTATTGTACTTATGGAGGCAACATTTTAAGCAAGGCAGTGAGTGGTGGGTTGGAACAATGACAAGTATGAAGGACTTGCTTTATATGCATACTATGAAATCTAGCTTAAGACAACGTTCTTAGAAGAAATTGAAGGTGGATTAGGGAACTCAAGGGTTACCATGATAAAGATTAAGGCAAAGACTAAGATATATTTAAAAGCCACTATCATGAAGATATTAAAGATGTCAAATGCAAAACCCTAGCAGCTGGAGTAATGAACACAGTGTGAAAGAGGACAGTGTGCTAGGGAAGATTTAGGAGATCTCCACATTATCTAATCACAGGAAAATACATCATTTATTTATTTTTTAAAATTAAAAGAAACTATTCTAAACCCTATATAAGACACATTGATACTTCAAAAGCATCTGATTTATTTTTTTAAATTAAAAGAATTCATTCTAAACCCTATATAGGATACATTGATACTTCAAAATCATTCGAAGGAATTTGAGATTATGCAAACATATGTCAAATATTAAATACCTAGATTACAAAAAATAGCGCGAACATTGTAACCCTTGTTGATCAGAGCTAGAATTGATAAACAACAATGAATCCTATGGCTCCTATCACACACATCTCCTTACCATTCTCTATCATTCTTTACTGAAACACTTCTCCATTTTGGCGGGCTACGCCTGAAAATAAGGTTTCAACAAGGATTTTATTGTATGTTTATTAAAATGAAAACTCCATTCTGGTGGGCTATGCTTGAAAATAAGATTTCGACAGATTTTTTGAGTATTTTGGCAGGCTAGATTCTTGATTCCTTAAAAGATTTATTCAAATGGATTGTGACTAACATGATTTTCTGCCATGATTACCATACTACCACCATCTCTTATTATACCCTCTGCATTATGGCGGTGTTTTTCCCTTTCCTTCTGTTGTTTACTGCACTACCACCTTTCTCAAGGCTTCTTGCTATGGGGTTACGGTGTATACCGCTCTACTGCATATTTTTCTCACCTTCTCGGTGGTATAGCAGCGTATGATTTTGATCATTACTTGAAGAGTGTCAATGAGACAGTCTTGTTTATCTTACTGATATCTCAATGTCTCATCGACATTAGATCTTATGTTTCTTTGATGTTGGTTTTCGGTGTCAATGAGACAAGTTAATATCTCTTGCCAATATGCCATTGTCTCATTGATATTTTCCTTTGATAGTATTTCTTTCTATATCGATGTAACTTTGCCATGTCAGGGAGACTCGTGATTATTGCTATGGTATGGTGGTGTTTTCCCCTTCTCTTCAGCTATTTACCGCACTACCACCTTGCTCAAGGCTTCTTGTTGTGGGATTGCGGTGTATACCGCTCTACTACATATGTTGCTCACCCTCCCAACGGTCTAGCAGTGTATGATTTTGATCATTACTTGAAGAGTTTCGATGAGACAATATTATTTGTCTTACCAATATATCAATGTCTCATCAACATTACTTTGTTATATCCAAGAGTTGTGTTTCGTTGAGCACTTGTAGGTATACCTTGTCGATGTGACGTAAGTGATTCTCTCCTCGATATGCTCGTATCTTGTTGACATTTCATTATTTTACATTATTGATGAGACATATAAATAAGTCTCTTCGACATAGGGGTGTCTAAACTAGTGCTATACTTAAAGCTAAACTTGGAGCTAAAGGTGGTGGTAACGACGGTGCCACACTTGAAGCCAATATCGGTGCTAAAGGCATTGATAATTTTGGCATACATTAGTGCCTAAATTTGCACTGACTAGTCTTGATCGGGGCAAATAAATGCCAAAAATAGCACCATCCCGATAAATAGCGCCAACATTTTCAAAAAATTGGCAAAAAATACATTAAAACGTTGGGTGGAAGAAAAAAGCGGAGCAAAAATTGGAACAAATCATAGGGATTTCTTGTAGTGTGAGGTAAAAATAATGGTTCTAGTATATGATTGGACCCTTGAGATAAGGATGCATAATAATCAAAGAAAATACAATAACTTTGTAGACTATGTTTTGGCTCAATTGTATCAAGAAATTACAAATACTCCAATGCCTAGATTGCCCGAGTTTTGTAGATATTACATTCAATTGGGATCATAAATACAATTGGTTGACTAGTACTTCATGTGGAAGAATATAAGGTGCTAAGATTTTATGGATCAAGAGTAGATCCCTACAAACTTCCAATACATGTGATAGAGAGGGTTTTTGCATTGGAATATCTACGAAAAATAGAGGGTACATAACAACTATAGTTTTGTAGTCATGAAAAGAAGAGCATATTTCATTTGTTATCTTTTTCATGTAGAGGATTCACATTTGAGATAAGACATTCATTGTGGTACATGAAATATTAAAAAAATAGAATTGATGTTGAATCTCACTAGCAGTATGATCCCTGTAGCATTACTAAAGCAAGACTTGTGGCCAATAAGAATGTTGCAAGTATAATTCAACACCAAAGTAAACCCTTTAGAGAAATATTGAAAAAATAATAATTCTTGGGATGAGGCCAAAAAATAATGGAGGAAATTTTTGTTGAGAAAGGTATTTCTTTTGAATAATTTTCAACAAAAATAATAACATTACACCCACATAGAGAAGCAAAGATACCAATCAAGAGGTATGATTTTTGTTTTTAAAAAAGGTGGTCGACCATCTATTTCAATAAAAATACCAAATTATTCAAGAAAAGCTCGTACAAATGAGCATTGAACACAAACAAAAAAATGTTTTTTGGTCTATGAGGAAGGATCTAGGTGATCCAAAAACTAAATTGCACATTTTGAAGAGGTCCCAAAATATTATGAGTTTAATCATTTGTGGAATATAGAGCATCCCTTTGAAGTTCAAACAATTGATGATTAATTTTATGATGATTGGGAAGAGCATAATATGCAAACAAATTCAAATGTGGTTTGAGTGAGACCACAACCTAGAAATTAAAATTGAGCATCCCAAATATAATACTTCCTTGGGAGGTCTATTATACCTTACACATTCTAGGACATACAACTCATAAACAACTATCGAGGTTTATCTCCTTGTTGTCCAAATCACCAAGAGTGGAATAGCTACCATTTATTTTGAACTAATTCTCCTTCTTCTAGACACCTTAGTGGGCCATGTGACCTCTACTACACAACTAGATGAGGGGAAGCATGTCAAGTAGAAGGGTTTGATAGGTAATACGATATTAATATACTAATAGAGATTGAACACATTTCACCTCACCAAAGGTCTCCCCAAGGTTGGAATGACCATCATTTTTTGGTTTAGGAGGTTTTTAAACCATCTTAATTAGTACCCTAGCCCCCATAGCTAGAGGAAGGATTAGAGTTAGAATTGTTATTTCCAAAGCTCGTGTCTTTGTGATTGATAATTTTAGACCAACCTTTATCTTTCTCATAGGTAGCACTGGCCTAGAAGCAAGTGGTGTGGAAGGTTTTGGATGAGGAGAAATCAAAGGATATTCTTGAATCTTGTGTTCAAAGGATTGACATCGATAATAAGTATTTACTAAATTAAAGTAAATAATGCATTGAGTGTACATCATTTTACCAATTTTAATATCAATAGTTTATTTAAGGTCCTTAAATAAATCCACCTCAACACATACTCACCATTTATGATGATTCAAATAGAACCATTTAGGTTCAAGGCAAACCACATTGCTTAAAGAAGAGGCACTTTGGCCCAGGAAGTTCCAAAATGACAAAGGTAACCTAGTTAATTCAACCCAAATGAGAACTTTAAGGATTTTTTTTCAAAGATAACAAAGTCTTGAGTCCTAGGTTTGAACATCAACAATGAGAAATTGAGCAAGCCAAGGTTCACAATTGAGAATAGCCCCAACATGATTGGATTCAACAAAATGAAACAGAAAAATCCTTTAGTAAGGTTTTGCATGGCATCTAATTAAATCCCATGCGAGACCCAAACCCTAGTGACCTAATATTGAAGCATGCTTTTAAGGAGGGCCCTACCTACAAAAATCCTATTAAAATAAAAATTTAAAGCTAGTAACATGCATTATCAAACTCGAGAATTAGAAGAAAGTCTATATTTGGGAGTGTTTTAGGGGATGCAGCTCATTAAATATCTTAGGAGCAAACTTTTGAGGTCACTTGAGTGAGGGTGCCATTGTTTATTATCAATAAATGTTCAACTCTAGTAGCAACAATTATAGATGAATAAAAGATCGAGACCATTTAAAGGGGGTAAAAATTGTTCGTGGGAAATGTAACTAAGGAAGTATGATAATAAATGTAGAAAAAAAAACCAAACTCTTACTTTCTAAAGCAGTATAACATGAACACAAGCTAAGATAGAAAATTCTAACTATTTTATTTTGTAGATATCTTTTAGTTTTATGTTAATAAAAACACCATTCATTATTTGTGAAAATATTTGTTTTATTTTTACTTTAGAAAAGGAAATATTATATATATTTTAATAATTTTATTCATAGATATAATATATTTAAAAAAAATTAATGTCTTTATATTTTAAAAATAAATAATATTTTTTCTATTAAATAAAAATTAATTGGTTTATAATATCTATACTTCCTTTTTATTGTTGATAAATTAAATAATATATATTTATTTTGTATGTGAGACTTATTATTATTATCATTGTTTATTTTTTACATAAATTTTAGTTTTACTTCTAAACATTCATTATATATTTATGTATTTTTTTAATAATTTTATATTAATATATATTTTTAAAAAATTAATATCTTTATATTTAAAAATAAGTATCAATTTTAAAAAATATTTTAATTTTTTAATAAATAAATTATGTTTTATTTCATATAATGATTACAATATAAGATTTTTTTACCTCTACATTTAACATTGTTTAAATAAAAATATTAAACTCTATTAATTAGTAATCACACCTTGGTTTGCAATGGGTATGTTGAATTGGTGTGGAAGGTCAATTAGGGAAAGTTTTGGTCTACTTTTTTTTGCACTCATTTGTGAAGTACATGAGGTCAATTGATAGGCCATTTATCAATTGATGTTGTTTGTGCAAAAAAGGTCTTAATGGATAAATGATAGCTTCAAATCAACTATGCATCCACTTACAATGATCCAAACACGAATGAAACAAAACCTCTAAATTAGGAAGATAATTAGGGTCCATTACCAATAGGTTCATGTTATGTTTGCAATAGAGAGAGGGGGGGTAAAGGAGAATATAAATAAAGAGGAAGATAGAGATGGAGATGAAGATGTAGATGAAGATGGAGATGGAGGGGGAGATGGAGAGAAAGACGGGGAGAGATAAAGAGAGGGACATATAGCGATAAAAAAGATATAAATATAGATAGAGGAGAGAGGGAGAGATAGACAAATAAATATAGAGATGGGAAATGATATAAAGAGAGAGAGGGGTAGAGAGAGTGAGAGATATAGGGATAGAGAGATATGGAGAGATAACAAGATATAAATAGGAGAGATGGAAGAAGAAATATGGAGAAATAGAGATATAGAGGAAAAATGATATAGATATAGAGGTCTAGGGAGAGGGAGAGGGAGAGATATGGATTTATAAAGAGAGAGAAAGAGAGAGAGAGACATGTTTATAGATAGTGGGGGAGATAGAGAAATAGAGGTAGAGATGAAAATAGAACAAGAGATGAAGAGAGATAAATATATAGAGAGATAGAGGTAGAGGGTGAGATAAAGCCAAAGAGAGAGATAGGGAGATAAAGAGAAAGACAGAGAATGAATACATATAAATAAAAATAATATATACATAACATATATGAAAACAAAACTTAATTACACACAAAAATATTCTATGTTCAATATAGAAATGTAGTCAACCATTATCTTCAAAGACAACCAAATAAAAATTATTTTGAATATACAAATATATAAGCCTTAAATAGTTTATATGATAACTATATTTTTTACAAATTTAACTTTAAATAAAATAAAGATTATTTCTATAATTACAAAATAATAGTAAATCAATCTATAAATGACAAATATTATTGATTATTAATTTAAATATAATTTAATTACATACATTAAATAATTTAATGTATGAATTATTCTATAATATTTAGTACTTGACTTAAATAATATTTACTATCAATTATAAAGTTGAATATAATATAATTATATTATAATAAGTATTATATTGTATAATATTATACTATATATTGTACTAAATAAATTGTAAATAATAACATAATATATTATATAATATTATGTATATGTTAAGTAAAATAATGTATAAAATAAATAGAAAAATAATGAATAATATGATATAATGTACAAAAAGATAATATAGAATATAATATATAATAGTATAATTTGTATATATATAATACAAATATATAATTATATTAAATATTTGATGTAATTTGTATTATATATTAAATATATATTGTATTATATTTTTATGTTAAGTTAATTTGTACTATATAAAAATATATTAATTATTAGTTATATAATAATTTTAGATTTGTAGTTAATAAATTTTATTATAAAATATTATAGACAATAATAAAAATATAATATATATATATATAATAATAAGTATGACTTAATCATTTGATAAATAAAAATTATTATGAATATAAAAATGTAATATTTAAATAGTTTATATGATATCTATTGTGAACCCTGGTTTTGTACGTGTACAAATACAACAAACAAACACAATGTTAGATCAATATGCAAGATAAAAACAAGGATTCCCCATGAAATCCATTTACAAATATTAAACTAGGAAAATGAAGAACAAAATATGAAAGACAAGTAAAATCCTAATTAATTGTGCAAACTCTTAATCCCATGGGGGAATTGGTGCCAATTGATGTGTCGAAATTGACCCTTTTCCGAAATCCTTTGTAAGATTTGATGATGATTTGATGAGTGATCCACCTTGATGAAGATTCAATCAAGCTCCATGTTGAAAAATCTGCATAACCTAGCTAAGAATTTGATGAAATGGATGAAACTAGATATGTTTGAGGATGAAGTTGAGTATAGTAAGTTTACTCAACTTGTGAATGATAGAATGAGAGGAAGAGTCTCTCATTTATAGATTTAAAATTAAAAGAATGAGCAAGATTTGAGCAATGTGGGATCATTCAACATCTAATGGCCAAGTACCATTTGTCAAGATGTGAATGGTTGAAGGTTGAACACATTTTGATCAATGTGCATGATAAATGCTATGAGATTCAAATTTGAAATTTAAATGTGACATGTTTAGAGGGAAGGGAAATGGAGTTAATGTCACTTGGCTCAATGCAAAGGACATGTAAGAGGTCTTAAATGCCTTGTTGGAAGGACCAAGCCCATTTGAATTTGAATTCAAATTTGAGGGAATATTCCCCTTTTATTCCTTGTTGAGAGAAAATGGGCAATTTAATAAATCAAAGTAATTGATTTATTGTGCAAGTTGCATTCTCTAGAGGATTTTAGTGGTTGAGATTAAATTAATCAAGATTTGATCAATTTAATGAGAGATTAGATGATTTGACGATTTTGACTCAAATTTACGAGTTGATTTAAATCAGAATTGAGAGGAAATAATTAATTAAATAAATGTTTTTGATTTATTTAACTAAAGTGAATAATGTTAGATTAAATCAAATAAGGTTTAATTTATTCAATTTAATAAGAGGAATTTAGGGATTTAAGATGAATTATTTAATTAAAAGAGGGATTACAAATTAATTAAATAAATTTGATTTATTCAATTAAGAGATGAAAGGTGATTAATTTAATCAAATACAGATTATTCAATTAAATGACTAGTGAAGGAGATGATTCAGGATGAAATGGTGATAGTAAATCAGGATCTAGTGTGTCGGATTGAACTGTATATTTTTCATGTCTACATTTTGCCCCTCTTTAAAGCAATGTACTTGTTGCATTGATTCAAAGAATAAACTATTGTGATCAATTTTCCAAATGCCTCACTGCTGCCCCAACGAGAAGGATTATGCCGATATATTGCCCCCTTGAGAGATCGGGCAAAATGCTAATTTTTTGTTCGAGATCACCATAAAATGCGAGAGGAGTGGTTCTACTGATTAGAGGACGAAAGATAATTCTTTGATGTAGATAATTTTGATGATGTATAGACAATCATCGGCCATGGGTAGCCTCATGTATATTTTGAGATCTCACACCTACTTTAGATAGGAATGTTATTAAAGATAGAAGAATAAGAAAAATAAAATGGATGGAAGGAGGATCCGACAAGCCTACATTATCAATGATGATGATGATGATTTGCTTACCAGGAGTTGGGATTTTCAAAGGGCCAATTAATTTATGTTTGATAACACACGTAGGTACGATACATAGAGGTATAAATAACCAGGATGGTGTTGTACCTAGTGTGATGAACTTTGACTTGTCAATCAGATAGGAGTATTCTTGTTCACACTTGACATACGAAAACCTTGGTAGGACGGACCTAACAAAGAAATTATTCGCCAAGTTATTTTACAAGAGTATCCAACAAGCACAACAAAAAAAAAGATAATGATCATTGCCCCATTCCTTTCTCTCTAAACCTATTTTGTTTAGGCATCATTGAGAGGTCCTTGGAATGAGTACAAAATAAGATAAGTCAAAAAGACCAAGATAAAGTAAACAAACAAGCCAATGTTCTTCATACCGCTAGCCAAGGCTAAACTACTGGGGGTACCTGATGCTTATGTCCATCACATGGGAAGGATACATCCTAGGACATGTTGTTATCAGGGTTTTGGTGAGACTGATTGGGTGATAAGCTATTGATACTCCGAGTTGATAAACTTGCTTGCTTACTGACTTAGACTTTAGGACTTTTGACGCTTGGGTGTTCACTTTGGAACCTGCTAGACTTGTTTCCGATTGCTTCACCAAAGGATGAAGATGACGATGATTTATTAGGAATGATGATTATCGCGGGTGAAAGCGAGATGAGATGGATGCACCATTTTGGGTTTTCAAATGTTTTGAGGTTGTTTTTGGTATTTTTGAGATGTTTTACAAATATTTTTGAAATTTTTGAGATTTACGAATGTTTTTGGATTTTGTGTCTCGGAGACCAATCAAGGATGGTCTTGCCTATGTTTAAGCTCAAAGATGACGTAGTTCAGATGACAATTGACTTGAATGTTGATGAGATAGATGGGCAAACGGATTTCCATTGCGACAGACGCTTAAAGGACTGACCTAGGGTGTGAAATAGATGGGTGAATGGGTTGCCATTGCGAGGGACGCCTAAAGGACTAACCTAAATATGAAATAGATGGGAAAACGGATTGCCATTGTGATGGATGCCTAAAGGATTGACCTAAAATGTAAAATAAATAGGCAAACGAATTGCCATTGCGACAGACGCCTAAAGGACTAACCTAAAATGTGAAATAAATGGGCAAACATATTGCCATTGCGACAGACGCCTAAAGGACTGACCTAAAATGTCTCGGAGGATGATCAAAGATCAACCTTGCCTACGTTCAAGCTCAGGGATGATGTAGTTCGACAGGATGACTTTATTTTTTATTTTTCAGATTTTTGACATTTTTTGGATTTTTTGAACGATTTTTTGACTGTTTTTGGATTTTTACATGATTTCGATGATTTGGATATGGATATCTAATGATATCAGTGCTTTGTTTTTTGATTTTATTGAAAACCAAGCTTAATGTTGATCAATCAAATTGATGGATTGATAGTTTGACTAAGTGTGTTAAGTCAAACAAAAGTGATAATGCACTTGTAAACTCTAGGAAGTTGTGTTATCCTAGAGTAAACTCATACACAAGAGGGTAGTTTGACTAAGTGTGTTAAGTCAAACGAGGTGATTATGGATTGGATAATTTGACTAAGTGTGTTAAACCAAAGAAGGTGATAATGCACTTGTAAACTCTAGGAAGTTGTGTTATCCTAGAGTAAACTCGTGCACGAATGGGTAGTTTGACTAAGTGTGTTAAGTCAAACAAGGTGATAAATGATTGGATTCGATTGATCAAGATTGATGAAGCTTGATTTGGAAAAAATAAAAATTGATGATTTAATGTGACGCTGACATGCAAGTTAGATGCGATTGATATTGATTGTTCTTGGTTCACAAAATTCTTGACCAATTTGATTTCATGTTTGAATCACCACATAAGTTGGAGGATATATATCAAGATTTATTCCTGAAATAAGATGAAAATATTTGTCCCCAGTGTCTAGCAATGTATTGAATGCCATGGGTGAATTCTTGGATAGGTGTGTGGATGGATGGATATGGTAAGCATGCAAAGGATGCCAAGGATTATTTTGTGATAAGATAAGTTGTTTGAATAGAGGATGCTCATTTGGATACTGTTTCTTGGATCAGATAACATTGGGTAAGATAGGATCAATGAAAATGGCCCATTTCAAGATGTTTACCATAAGCAAGTGTAAAGTGTGCACCAAAATTTCATCAAGATTAAGATAAATTGGAGAATGGATGTAGATGGATGAAAATGGATTGGATAAATGGTTCATGGATGAATGGATTTATTATGGGTAAAATGGAGAGAATATTGGTTTTATTATGGATGGGATGAGATACTTCCAATTGAACTGGCACATGTAGATGCTCACTTCTACACATGACGCTTGTTTGCTAGGTTTCCATCATGGTACTTGCCCAAAGTGCCACCGTAGTGGTTCTCACTAGAGTATGATTTTTCTCTTTACTGTTTTTCAATCTTTTTTCTGAATTTTTTTTTGGATTTTTATATTTTTTATTTTTCTGTAATTTTTTGAGAGATTTTAAGCCGATGTTGAATCATCTGGTACTACTAACATTGATGCTTCTGTCATAACATTCCATCGGTATCCTGCTTGAAGAAGCTGCTTTGCCAAGATATGTGCACTTGAAAGTGGGTAAGTGCACCAATTTGTGACACAATTTTGGCTCTTAAGATGCCACTTTTTTTTGAAATCGAGAAAATCTGATTTGCATGAGAAAATGAAGATAGTTACGCTCAAAATTTCAAGATGCAGCAAGAACAAAAGTTGAAGTGCTCTGAGTCTAGTTTCTAAGCTACTATTATTTTTTGAAATTAATGAAGATTAAGGGTCTCCAAAACAGGTCTTGTTTTTATATAAAAAAATAGCATAGCGCCTGAGGGCTCCCCCCTTTTTGGTTAACTTTTTTTTAGAATTTCAAAAATCCCAATGGTGAGAAATTAGCTAACACCATGTAGTTTATCCTCCTTCTTTCGGATAATTTTTTTAATGAATATATAATATTTTATGAATTTTCAAAGTGGACACATCCTAAAAAGCCGAAATTTGGAGCGTGCTCCCCCCCAAATTTTTTTGCAAACTAATCGAAAATTGATTTTTTTTCATCATGTGTAGAATGGAGTCTAGTTTCAAAAAACGTAATTTGTTTCACGTTCCATGAACGTGTAAAAATCTATCCTAAACCTAGCACATGTTGGTTTTTGACCAAAAACGAAGGCATTTACAATAGAAGCCATGGATCAAAACCTTAACTAAATCAAAATGAAAAAAGAATTATATATTTAGATAGCTGAGATAGAGGTTAACGCTATCACGGTTCTTTTTATAAATTTGCATTGAAAGACGTGCAAATGAGATGGGGAGCACGGTAAAAAATATGATAAAATTTAGCAAATCCTGTTAATTAACACGTCTAAAGCAGGCCTTTTGGCGAGCGCCAAATGGCCTGCTTTGCACATAACTAGATTTTCGCTTTCTCTATCAGGGAAATTATATACATGAAATAAACATTTAAGTATAAGTTGACATTTACATATGGACATTTACTTTCTTATGCTTTAAGTTATATTTCATGTATATATAGGCAGGATGTTTGAGAGTGGTTTCAAATCTCTAAGAGTTGTAATGCAAATTCTAGTTTTTGGAAGATCTTAAAAATTTCAGACTTAGTCAAATTTCAGTAATCAACATGTCAAATTTCAGTAATCAAGAGGTCAAATTTTAGTACTCAGGAGGTTGAATTTCATCTATCTCACTCATTTTCATCTCTTATTCTCTAGACCTCTCTCTCTCACTATCTCCATCCTTTTATCTAACAATATATTCCTTGAGATCAAGAACTATGTCTCTACATGTCCTCTCTCTCTCCTTCCCTCTCCAATATCTATTTCCCTCCCTCCTTCCCTCTCTACATTCTTCTATCTCTCATCCCTCTCCTTTAATCTCTATATATCTCTCTCTAATCTCTACACCTAACTATCCCTCCCTCCCTCTCCTCTCTTTCTCTCTCTCTTTGCTTCCCTCTCTCTTCCTTTCACCCACCTTTGCTCTCTACTTCTCTCTATCTAACCTATCCCTCTATACATCTCTCTCTCTCCCCCCTCCTTCCATCTCAATCTCTCCACCTTCCTCCTTATCTCTCTAATTTTAAGCTCCATCACACATCTCTATCATCACTTCTCTCTTTCCCCTTCCCTCTCTACTCTCTTTCTCT
>CM021102.1:680713392-680723991 GCA_007115665.2 Sequoiadendron giganteum | reverse complement strand
GTCTTGGCATGTGTTCAAATTTCTAAGTTGGAATACTCTTGATGGACAGTTATATGTCTCATGATCATCCCATTCACCACAAGTTCCACAAAATATTAATTGAAGCTTTTGTAGTACTGTTTGTAGCTTTACTCTTAATGTTGTAGTCCTTTTCTCGCCTTGTGCCTTTAGGCAATCATTCCTTTGCATGGAATTGATGTCCAACAAAAATCCACAAATGTGGAAAAACTAGTTGGAATTGGTCTTGTAGGAAAATACCTTAGAATTGGTCTTAAGTATTGGGCCAATTCAATAGTGAATCCCTACAAAAGGCTGGTAGGAGACCCAAAACCTACAAGTGCATAACTTAGTCAAGTTTAATCCAATTTTCTTCAAATTTGAAATGGGGATATACTACTTTGGGTGCTCTATAGGATGGAAGACTCAAATAGCCCCCCACCCATAGCCAATTTTAGGAATTTTCAATTTTAGCATTTGACAAAGGGCAAGGATAGGAAAAACACAACCATAAGCACAATTGGCATGGATGAATGCACAATAATCTTTTAGACCAATTATAAACAATGGGAAAATACAAGGGAGGCACAAGGTGTCAATATGTTAGTGACTTTTGTGGGATGTTTTCCTACTAAACATGGAATCCAAATCCTTAAAGTATCCATTCAACATAGGAGTCACATGGCCATAATAATTGAAAAGGCTTACCTCAAAACACCACAAAACATAACATGTGCACAATTCACTTGAAGGAAAACATCAAAAGACCTAGATCATGTATTTCCCCTAATAAGAATGCAAAGTGTACAACAACAATTTTTGGAAAATAAAAACAACTAATATATGTACATGATCTACAAACATGAATGCAAAATGTCATGAATTGCCTCTATCAAAGAAAAATCTCTTGAAATAGATGACCTCCCTCAGCGCATAGCTACATTTACAACCCAACTGCAATCATTGAAGCTCCCTGCCTACATTCATCAAGTCACACATATTGACCAATGTATTGAAGAATTACCTTATTGTCAGCTTGATCATTGCAGGGAAGCCACAAAACATAAGTGTCAAACTCATTTGATGATGCATCAAACATACACATAGTAGTAGGGATAATATTTTTTGGAAATAGGTCATTATGAAGCATTTATAATAGTTTTGCATGGTCTAGATCACTACCTATCCAAGGTGAGAATCATTAGTATCCCCTTTTATGAAATTATAATGTTGCTTTAATTTAAAATAAAGAATTTATCAACAAAATTAATGACTAGAATATTTCATATGTAAGTATTGATTGGGTGTATTATAATTGAAAGGATTTACCTTTGAAACAAAATGATAAAAAAATTATTCAATTGGGAAAATAATGCCATATTTTTTATCAAAAGATAACCATGACAAAATCAATCTATATAGTTTATCAAGCTTATTTATCACCTAATCATAAGAATTTTGTGGTTGATTTTTTTACATAATGTTCTAGTTGTGTATAATTTAGCATAAATTGTTATCTCAAGAAAGGAAAATCACCCCCACTAAGGTAAGCTCAATTAGATATTGAGGTTTGAATCAATGCTTACACTTTATTGAATGAATCTAATGGCTCTTGATATAGACTTCCAACTCAAATAGAGATTAACACCTATTATAATTTTGGTATATTTTCAAAGATTGTTTGTCTAAATGTGATCACAATCACTAAATATAATGCCTGAGTTAGCCAAACTATTGTGGTCTCACATGAATCCCACCCTAATTTCTTGGTGAAATGGGAGTGTTATTTGTATGCATTGTCTCTTAAGGATGGGAAACAAATAAAACATTTCACCATTATGTTAGTCTTATGAATCATAATGAAGATTTTTTGGTTGTTAAAAGTAATAATCAAAGGATGAATGCCACAGGTATAAACATGGATGAGAATTTTAAAATTCAACTCATGACATTATATTAGTGTGTCCCCATCAACACTCATCTATAGTTCCTTATTGAGATTTATACATCAAAAAATCAAGGGAAGTAAATACTAGCTATTATTTTTTTGTTAGTTCAACATGAGTATAGGTTTAGCTTTACAAGTCAAATCATTTCTATACTCATGAAGATTAGCTCCATATGTGTGGATCTAACTGACAATAGTGTGTAGTCAATTAGTACATTATGAGACATTCATTCGATCAAACCCTAAATTTCCAACATAATGACAACTTAACTTTTGAGACTGTTAGAATCACAGTCCTTCATTCAAATTTAAACAAAATATTAAAACTAATTTATTTAAATTCTATAATATATTATCTACATTTATTATAATCTAAATTCTTAAATCTAAATTGATTGTTACTTTAAATAATTTATTATTTAACTTAGATATTTATATAAACTTATAATTATTTCCATCACGAAAATACATAGTTTTAAAAATAATATTAAATAATTAATAAATTATATTAAAATTGTAAGTGCACAAATACAACACAAACCCTCCGAAAAAAATACTTCAATCTTTTTTATGCTAAACCAATCAAATTGATAGGAAATGCTTTCAAAAAGGAAGTAAACCAACAAAAAAATTGCCTAAAAATATTAGGCCAACTAAAGATAAACCAAGTCAAATAACACAATTATTACAACCAAACCCACAATTTTGAGGGATTTTAAAATTTCAAGGGAATCAAACATAATGAATGATTCAAAAGTTATTTACATTGCTAACCTGGATCTTGTAACCTTGAATGAATATAGTACTAAATTTTGTCCTCCCTAAAACAAGTAGGGGAGAAGACCTAGTATCTGCCCCCCATTGAATAACTGCCACCTCCATGGTCACTCCACACCCCCAATTTTTTTAAAACTTTGATCCATTAAAAAACTTTATTTGAACAAATAAAAAATTACAACACCAATGGCTGCTCATAACACAATGAGTAACTCACCAATCATAATAGACAACTAAACATTCTTTTGCATTTATAAAAAAAGTCATCTTGCACATAAAAAAGCTTATTTACAATTTAATTTAAAACATTTACTGTTACAAATACCCCCACTTGCAAATTTGTATCCTTCATTACATTTTATATTTACAACTACACATGCACACTTAATGGTGCTTTACATGGCATAATCACAATCTCTTATTAACTCTATGGGATTTGAAATGCACAGTCTTCCACACACTCCTTGACAGATATATGTATTTACTTCATTTCCTGTAGGTACCTGAACAATTAAATACAGGTGTAAGGCTCCCCAAATAAACATCAAATCCAAATATAATGCAGTATTCAGTCATGTCATCTCTAAAAACCTACGTAACTAGCAACTACACATTCAAATGTTCAAATAAATTCAAATTTCAAACTCAACAACCAAATTGAATGCAATCAATTGCCACATTCGAATTCCTAAATAAGAGGGGGAAAGCAACCAATGTCATTCACAATTGTTATTTGTGACAACTTATTCTCTGCAAAATTCAAAGTATCATTAGACATCCTCTGCACATTCCTCTGCAGTTTCAGGTTGGTACTTTATACATTCTACTTATAGTTATTTTCATGAATTGTGCATTTAACATTTATATTTATGCAGCGTCTTCTTACTTTCATGAACTGTGCATTTAACATTTATATTTATGCACTATCTTTTTACTTTACTTTATAAGTAAATGAAGGTCTTTTTTGTTGTCTTTACAAGATCCGCAAAACGAATTCTCCTAAGTTTTACAGCAATTCTTTCAGCATTGTCATGAGTATATAACTTTATTTAGATACGTTTCCTTTGGCTATCCAATACAATAGACTAGTATTTGTTTATATTTTTATACTTTCCATTGCACATACAACAAACCAGCATACATATATTTGTCATTTTACATTTTGTGTCTCTTGTTCATTCAACAAATCGATATATATGTGTGTATCCTTTGCCTATCCTTTGAGAATGCAAACAATGGTACTAGTTAATCATTTTCTTCTACATCTTATTGAATTTGTAAAAGAATGTGTACAATGTTAATTATATATATAACACACAACTTATTGAATTTTTAAATGAATGTGTATAATGATATAAAACACAACTTATTGAATTTGCAAATGAATTTGTACAATGTTATATATATAACATTATATACATTCATTTACAAATTCATTAAGCTGTGTGTTTGAATTTGTAAATGAATCTGTGCAATGTTTTATACATTCATTTACAAATTATGTTTTTGTTGTCTCTTGTTCATTGAGCAGATTGATATATATGTCTGTTTCCTATAACTATCATTTCAAAATGCAAACAATGGTACTGGTTAATCATTTTCTTTTGCATCTTTCATGACCCATGAAGGGTTTCTTCGATGATTGAAAAATTATTACTGCTTGTTTATGAAATAAATCATTCCTCTTACACTCTTTCTCACCATGTGTTGTTTGATTTTCTCGGGTCATGCTACTAGTTTTTCTCACACATTGTATGTATGTATGTATGTATGTATGCACATACATACATACATACATACATACATATATACATGCATATATATATATATATATATATATAGGTATATGGTATATATATATATATGTCATAAGAATGTATTGGTATATAAAGCTTGTTCAGCCCGATGTAGGTGGAGAGGGTAAACAACAAAGACTAAGGTGTGTGTGTATGTATGTATGTGTATGTATGCTGCGGTTTTGCAGGTCTTTGGGTTAAATGATTTCCTCTCCCTGTTTTACTGCTCACTCATGGCCTCGTAAAGTCCACTATATCATGATTTTGTTTGCAGAAATGATAGGGGAATTTCGTGGGTTTGACCACATGTCTGCAAAAAATGATTAATGGTCTGCATCAACCTTTTTATAAAAAACCCATGTGAATACAAGCATAAATCGACAAACCCATTTAGTATACACCATTTTTGTGAAAACCCTTGCTTTATTTTTCCAAATACGAGTTTTTTTGGGGTTAAATAATTAAATACGACCTAGTAAAGTCAATTGTCTCATGATATTGTCTCCAGGAATGATGAGGAATTTCGTGGGTTTGACCACATGTCTGCAAAATAATATTTTTTGGTCTGCTTCAACGTCTTTTATAAAAAAACCCATGTCACAATGGGCAAAAATCGGCAAACCCATTTAAAATACATATGTATTTGTGAAAACCCTTGCTTGGTATTTTCCAAATTTGTGTGCTTAACGAATTAATCTCATGAAACCCTTGCTTGGAATATTCCACATCTATCTGAAAACGCACTTTTGTATTCCTACAAGTGAGGAATTATTATTATGAAACCCTTGGTTAATTTCTTGTGCACATTTCTGAAAACCCAAGTACCTCTGTTAAAATTAATATCCTATTGCTGTTGAATACAACACAACTTCTTTCATTTTCAATATAATGTGCTTTGAACATTGATGGAAAAGAATGGAATACCAAAAAAAAAACATTAGTCAAATGCATTAATTGGACCCCAAATGAAGATTAATTAGGGTGTAATGTGTTTGGTGCCTGTTGCTAAAGTAAGGAGATTAATATGTAGGAGTGATTTTTAATGGGTGCCAAAATGATTTTATAAGGTGCTAACATGAATTAGACCCATTGACTTTTGAGTGGATTTGAATGATATAATATTTTTATTTAAATGTTAATAGTGACACAATTAGCACTATTTTCTATTTTGCACTGTATATCAATGATTTTCTTTGTAATTATATTTGTCTAATTATATGTACAGGATCACATTTTTCTGACACTTTGTGGCTTACAATGTATAGGATCACTGACAATCATGGCACTAGGGCAGAAGAGGAAAAGATCGAGTGGGAGGCACTTGATTAGAGTACCTCGTGGAGTGACATTCAATGTTCAAGATGTTGTTGATGAAGAGCCAACAATGAACATCAACGAGGAAGTTATTTTTGAAAATGCACAATAAACCAATGAAAATGATGGTTTTGAACCTGTTGTTCATAATACTGAGGTAGAAATGGAACTGCCACTTGCTGACCATTTGACAACTCCAGATCTGTGCACAAAAACTTGGTCTATGGATGACGTGGAAAAAGCCATTGCAGATGTTGAGGACAATCAAATGTCAATTAGAGGTTCAACGATCAAATGGGGAATCCCGCCTAGCATTTTGCGGGCATGGCTCAATGGTGTGACATCCACAAAAAGAAGGGGGCCCCGAACAGTCCTAATTAATGAAGAAGAAGTTGAAATTGTGCAGTGGTGTAAAGATATGGCTAATATTGGCCATGGCCTTCAAGTGTCACAACTTAAGTCAACGGTGGCCCAAATGGTTGGAGCAAGGCCTAACCCATTCACAAATGGGATACCAGGGAGGTCATGGTGGGTTGGATTTCATCAAAGGCATCCCGATCTAACAATTCGAACACCCGAAGGAGTGGACACAGATCGAGCTATAATGCTACGCCTAGAAATAGTTTCTTCATTCTATGATAACTTGGAGGAGTTGTACAAAAAACATAATTATGGACCCAACAAAATATGGAACTGCGATGAAACAAGTGTGTAGGCTGGTAGAAATTGTGCAATGAGAGTTATTGCAAAAATAGGGATGAAATGTGTTCCACAATTAATTTCTAAAAGTAGAGAATGGATCACTGTTCTAGCTTGTGTTAGTCTAGCAGGTCAAGCTATACCTGGTTACTATTTGTTCAAGTCCAAAAGGAACATTAGAAACTATATTGTTAATTGTGAGCCAAGGGCATGCATGGCAATCCAAGAGCATGCTTGGATGACCAAATAATTATTTGTGGAATGGTTAAAACACTTTGCAAGAAATGTCCTAGGAGGGGTGTCACCAACCAATAGAAAAATTCTCATCTTTGACAGTCATGGCATCCATGTGGCATTCAAAATGATTGAAGAAGCAAATACTATGGGAATAGATTTTCTCACACTTCCAGCACATTGCAGCCACAAATTGTAGCCCCTTGATGTTAGTGTGTTCTCACCATTTAAGAACTACTTCAAACAAGAAAGGAGTATATAGCTCTCTGAAAATCCTCAACTTGACATTGGAAGGGTAGAGTTGGCAACACTTGCCAGCAAAGCTTTTGCACAAGCTTTTACTCCTAATAAAATTGCAAGTGGTTTTAGAAGAATGATAATTTGGCCATTAGATCGACATGCACTTGACTTGGATATGGGGCCAAGCCAAGCTTTCATGGTTGAAGAGGAAGGAACCACATTGGGAGCAAAAACAAAGGGTGATACAACTAATGATGAGGCACAGTTCATGGCAGCGAAAACATGTTTGAGGATAGCAAGTTGGAATGAGGAATAGATTGGAAAGTTTGTGGACACCTTTTCTGCAAGCATTCCCCCAAATCCAACAAATGAAGAAGGATATTGCCTAGAAAACATTGAGGCAACAGAAATTGAACAAGAACCAGCAGTTCAATCATGTAATCAGACAGCTGAAAATGAAGAGAGTCTCAGTCTGCTATTTGAATTTCAAGATGTAGCTTTGAACCTAGGGGTTCATCTCAATTGCAGTCAAGTGGATGAAGGGCTATCCATGCCATCACCACCAGATGTTGATCCTGAAGATGTCATCCATTACTTCACAACTGGGAGAAATTGGGAGGCTGAAAATGATGATGAGGATGGACTCAAAGGTAATGACTCAAGTGATGAATAGGCTGACTATGTGCCATGCACTCAAGTTAATGATCAACAACCAACAGGCAGGAGAAGCATTTTTTTGTAACTCCCAATGAAAAGGGTGCACCACTCATCTAATACAGGTCGTAATGGGGTCCTACGCCTTAGTCGACAGTCTCAAATTTTGACATCAAATGATTTCTTCAATCTGTTGAATGAACAAGAGGCACATAAACGAAGAAACCAAGAACTGCAACAAAGGAAAAGGGAGCAAATGGCTGAAAAGAAGGCAGACAGAGAAGCAATCCTCACACAAAGGGAGGCAAAGAGATTGGAGTGTGCTATAAAAAAAATAGAAAATTGCAGAGGAGAAGTTGAGGCAACAACATCAAAAGGAGCTTTAAAGGGAGCAAGCAAAGATTGCTCAATAGTTGAAGGAAAAAAAAAAAGCCAAGAAGAAAGAGCATAAAGAAACAGAAGTAAGAGTACTCCTACAACTCCTCTTCCAAGTCAACATCCAATTTTAAGGAACATGGTTAACATTTTGGCTCCAACCTTTACTGATCTTAGCAACATACAAAACGGGTCTTCTGAAGGCTGCTCTCCACATTTACAACTCACTCCAGAGGAAAATCATGCATTGCTTGCTTGTATAGCAAGTGCCATATAGAACAATCCATAGTCCTTAACATCTTCTCTAGTTGATGCAGAGTCAGTTGACCCCCAAGGACACACCACTTCTTAATCAAATTTGTGGATGTTTGATTAGGATTTTTGCTGTCAACTTTTTGACCTCGAAGTGTGCTAGAGTGTTTTTTGTAAATTGAATGCTAGTCTATTGTATTGGACAGCCAAAGGATAGTAGTCTATTGTATTGGATAGCCAAAGGATACTAGTATCTAATTTTGTAGAACTGAATGGTAGTCTGTTGTCAACTTATATGCTTTGATGTCTGCCAATGTCTTTTTTGTAAGACTGAAGACTCCTTGTCTTCTTTCCAACTTTGTCTTAATCATGTTTATGGTGTAATAAATTTGAGAGTTGTCCAAGTTAATGATCTATGCTTTTGTGATTCGAAATTGATTTTTTGTTGGTTGTATTCATCTATCATTGTTGAAAATATAAATGTACATTAAGAAATGTATGTAATTGAAATTCAAAAAATTATGTACATATATAAATATACATACTATGTATGCCTATACATAGTTGTGTGTGTGTGTGTGTGTGTATATGTATACACAACTAAGTATATGCATACATATATATATATATATATATATATATATATATATATATATATATATATGTATACACAACTAAGTATATGCATACATATATATATTACTATACATGTATATGTAGCATATCCATAAATTGTAACTGAAAGTGTAAGTGGAAATCAATCTAATTGTAAATTGTAAGTGTGCTTTTACAATGAATAAGAAAAATGAACATCATATATGAACACAATGTCTGTCAGGTCACAACCAAAGTATACATGCTCTTATAATTTGACATGCTCTTTACAACCTTCCTAGTTGTGTATACATGCATACATATATGTAAATATATATATGTATGTATATATGTACATACATACATACATTCATACATATATACATACATACATATGTGTACGTATGTATATACAACTAAGTATATGCATACATATATGTATACATCTATATGCAGCATATCCATAAATTAATATATTTGAAATTATAAAATTTTCAACACCTACACTTGGAAATCAATCTAATTGTAAATTTTAAATGTACGGTTACAATGAATATGAAAAATGAGCATTATAAATGAACACTATGTTTACCGGGTCACAGCCAAAGTAAAGTCTTGAAAGACTTTACCTGAAATGTAATCTTGCAATTTGACATGCTCTTTAAAACCTCCTAGCCATTTTACATGTCTTCCAGAACAAACAAATATAATAGAACAAACAAACATGGACAATAGTTATTGAAATAAATCAAAAGACATACTAGTTATAGAACAATATAGAAAAATAATTGAAACATGGAGCCATTTGAACAAAAAATCCTTAATTATTTGGTGTGTTGACAAACACATTTACCAATCTGCCCAACCTGAACATTGTAGCACCACCTCTCCTTGTTCTCTCGTGCCTGCAAGAAAATATTTACAACCACAGGTAGTCACAACCGAGGCTAGTAACATACAAACATCATACAACATTTGAAATAATGCATGTACAACAACACATAATTAATCAAGCTCAACATATTATAAATTCCATATGGAATAGATAAATATATGTGAAAACATATAAATGTTAATAGAATTGTATACCAATATTTATTCAACTTATATTCATTGTTTCTCATCAACCTTGGATATATGAGGAATGTGCAAAGGATGCCATTCAATGGTCTGTAGTATGGAGAGGATATTACTAGGGGAGATTAATTGTGAATGTCATTGGTTGTTGTCCCTCTTATTTATAAATTTGAATCCGACAATTGAATGCATTCAATTTGATTGTTGTGTTTCAAATTTGAATTTGTTATAGCATTTGAAATTGTAGCTGCCACTTACGTAGGTTTTTAGAGATGATATGACCGAATTCTGCATTATATTTAGATTTGATGTTTATTTGGGGAGCCTTATATATCTATGATTTTTTGCATGTTTGTATGCATGCATACAATCATACAAACATAAACATACATGTAAACATTCATAGAAACACAAGCATACATGCATGTATTCATATAAACATATACGTTGGAGAAAATCTCTGATATACATTGCAAAGCAAAAAAAACACCTAAATGTGTCACTATTAACATTTAAATAAAACTATTATATCATTCAAATCCGCTCAAAATTCAAAGGGTCTAATTCATGTTGGCACCTTAAAAAATCATTTTCGTGCCCATTAAAAATCACTCCTACATATTAATCTCCTTACTTTAGCAC
>CM021102.1:680613480-680713292 GCA_007115665.2 Sequoiadendron giganteum | reverse complement strand
AAGAGTTTCACATGCACGAGAGGAGAGCGAGAGCGCCATCGCAATTAGCAGTATTTTATTATATATTTAAATTATTATAATGAGATATAATATATTTAATATTAATAGTATTTTTTTTATATTTAATAATTATCATAAATATATAGTATATTATTTGGAACTATATTTTCTAATATTTTGAACTATTATTTTAATAAATATTAAATATTAATTAATGTTACTTGTCTACAATCCGCAAGGCAAGGCCCCATAGTATATACAGACTATAATATAATAATAATATATTATATTATTATATAAATTATTATTTATACATTATTATAATATATTATAATATAATATATAATATATTATTATATCAATTGAACCATAATTTAATATTTTATTATAAATATATTTATTTATGATTTATTATATCATCAATAATAATAAAACTAATATATTATTTATTATAATATATAATTATATAAATAATAATATAAGGATTATAACATATATATTATTATTATTCTTATTATTATATATATTTTGGTAAGTAAGAGGTGAGTTTTAATAATGATGTTGGAATTTGGCCTACTAGAGGTGAGATCACAAAAGAGGGATCTCATCTCCACAGATTTTGGAAATACATCTGTTTAATTTAGCCATAATCCTAATATGCTAATCAAATTCCTACCTAGTTGTTCCTAGTGCCACAACCAGAAACCATCACTACCTAAATTGGAACAAAAACATACATCATTGCCATCCTAGCTACACAAGTGCCCAACACACATATTTGAGCAATCGCCTGGTACTAACCATTTTATACAACACAACACGGTACAAGGTAGAGGGTTTAGGGTTTAGGGTTTAGGGTAGAGAGGAGGGAGAGAGAGAGAGAGAGAGAGAGAGAGAGAGAGAGAGAGAGAGAGGGAAAGAAGGTAGAGATATTGTGAGAGAGGAGGCAAGGAGGGAGAGAGAAATAGGTATAGAGGGACAAATAGGTATAGAGAAGTGGATATGAAAGTAGAGATAGAGGGAGAGGTAGGGATGGAGAGAGAGGTGAGAAAAAATATGCTAAGGCCTAGGTAGATAGAGTTTGGAGGAGATAAAGAGAAGTAGAGGGTAGAGTGTTTAAGGGTTTAAGGGCTAAGGGTTTATGGTTTAGAGTAAAGGGTAAAGGAGAGAGAGATATAGGGAGTTAGTGAGAGAGAGAGAGAGGGAGGGTAGAGGGTAGAGGGTAGAGGGTAGAGGGGAGAGAGATAGAAGGAGTGAATGAGTGAGAGAGAGACCTAAAAGAGGGAGAGGAAGTAGGAGGGAGAGACTTGAGAGAGAGAGAGGGAGGGAGGGAATTGGAGAGAGATAGAGGGTAGAGGGTTAAGGGTAGAAGGGAGAGAGATAAAAGGAGTGAGTGAGTGAGAGAGACCTAGTAGAGGGAGAGGGGTAGGAGGGAGAGAATTGATAGAGAGAGAGACGGAGGGAGGGAGTGGGAGACAGATAGAGGGTAGAGGGTTAAGGGTATATTATAGAGGTTTTTAGGGTTTCGGGTTTAAGGGATAAGGTTTTAGGGTTTAGGGTTTAGGGTTAAGGGTAGAGGGGAGAGAGATTGAGGGAGTGAGTGAGTGAGTGAGAGACCTAAGAGAGAGAGAGAGGGGGTAGGAGGGAGAGTCTTGAGAGAGAGGGGGATAAGGGAGAGTCTTGAGAGAGAGAGGATTGAGGGTAGAGGGTAATTTAGCCATAATCCTAATATGCCAATCAAATTCCTACCTACTTGTTCCTAGTGCCACAACTAGAAACCATCACTACCTAAATTGGAATAAAAACATATATCATTTCCATCCTAGCTACACAAGTGCCCAACACACATATTTGAGCAGTCGCCCGGTACTAACCATTTTATGCAACACAACCTAGTGTCGTTTCCTACTGGGTATTAGCTCTATTTTTAGCATGAGAACATAAATTATAATTTCTTCTACTTTGTGGATAGCATTTTCCATTTTCTGCGTCCTGGGTTTTTCTATTTCTCCCACATTCTTTGGTACCTCTAAAGTTGGTCTGGTGTGAGACTAAAGTTTCATTGTGTTGCAGGCAACCCCCTTTTGACTGGTATTCTCATGCCCTCTATCTCTCTCCTAATCTCTCTCCCTCTCTCTCTCTCAAGTCTCTCCCTCCCACCCACTCTCCCTCCCTCTTTGTCTCTCAAGTATCTCCCTTCTATCTCCTCTCCCTCTTTTAGGCCTCTCTTTGTCTTTCTCACTCACTCCCTCTATCTCTCTCCCTCTCTCTCTCCACCTCTCTCTCAAATATCTCCCTCCCACCCCCTCCCACTCTCTCTCTCTCCCTCTATCTCATGTATCTCCCCCCACCCCCTCCATCTCTCTTGAATCCATCTATCCCAAGTACTCCCTCTCCCCCAAGTACTCCCTCTCCCTCCCACCCCCTCTCCATCTCTCAAGTATCTCTCTCTCTCTCACTCCTTGTATCTCTCCCATCCCTCTATCTCTCACTCCCTCTCTCTCCTACTCTCTTAGGTATCTCCTTCCCACCCCCTCTCTCCCACTTTGTCTCCCTCTCCTTCTCTCTCATGTGTCTCCCTCCCACCCCCTCTCCCTCCATCTCTCTCACTCTCTCTCTGTCTCTATGGATTAGGGTTTAAGGGTTAAGGGTTGAGGTTTGAGGGATTAAGAGGGTATAGGGTTGAGGGATTAGGGTTGAAGGGTTGAGGGTTGATGGATTAAGAGGGTATGGGGGTTGAGGGATTAGGGTTGAAGGGTTGAAGGGTTGAAGGGTTGAAGGATTAAGAGGGTATGGGGGTCGAGGGATTAGGGTTTAGGGTTGAGGGATTAAGAGGGTATGGGGGTTGAGGGATTATGGTTTAGGGTCTACCTATTTGTCCCTCTATACTTATTTCTCTCTCCCTTCTTGCCTCCTCTCTCTCAATATCTCTACCTTACTTCCCTCTCTCAATATCTCTATCTCTTTCTCTCTACCCTTAACCCTAAACCCTAAACACGTAAAACCCTCTACCCTCTATCCTCTATCTCTCTCCCACTCCCTCTCCCTCTCTCTCTCTCTCTCAATTCTCTCCCTGCTACCCACTCTCCCTCTCTCAAGTCTCTCTCACTCACTCACTCACTCCTTCTATGTCTCTCCCCTCTACCCTTATCCCTCTACCCTTAACCCTTAAACCCTTAAACCCTCTACCCTCAACCCTTAACCATCTACCCTCTACCCTTAACCATCTAACCTCTATCTCTCTCCTACTTCATCCCTCTCTCTCTCAAGACTCTCCCTCTTATCTGATTCTTCTTACTGATACAAATGACATTCCCAAATTACTGTAATTGATTGAAGGGATTTTTAATTCTTCTTTAAATAATCCAATGAACCAAATCTCACAGAAACAACAAATGTGTACTGATAAATCGAATATATACTTGATACTTCAATTTAAACAATCAAGAAACATCAGATTGGAGACAATCATATAATCACAAGAATTCAACAAACAATTAATGCCAGGATGAAATAACCAAATTAACAGTTTTTCATTATCTTCCTTGAAATTCATACATGCAACATAGCCTCCTCGAATGTCATCATTCTGAAAATATAGTACTTACAGCAGTCTATCCTATCCTATTTTTTTTTTTTTACAATAGATTTTCAAATCATTTATACATTATAATCGAAGAGTCATGCCCCTTCATTTTTTGGTTATGACCGTTTGTATTTATGGCAAAAATATTTGATTATATTGCCTTTATCGGCAAATCAAATATTTAGACTATAGTTCAACTTTTATTTTTTCAGTTTATTACTTATACCGCCCTTAACATTTCTTTTCCCGAGGCTTCCCTTGTGTTTACCACTCTACCGCGGGTTTTGAATTTTCTACCCACGGTATGGCAATACCCAGCCCCATGTTGACCGTTGTAGTCTCCATCGTTGCTTACCGCACTATCGCGGTCTTTGCATTTGCTAACGGTGGTACCGCGGTAACCATTAGCCGCTTCTCCCAACAGTTTACCGCAGGCACCGCGGTCTTCGTTTTCACGGTTACAGTACTGCAGTGTGACCGCTAGCCATTTCCTCTTGTTTACCGCGGTCACCATGGTCTATAAGATAACCCTTTGTGGTACCGCAGTAAGATGTTCTAACTGCCGCATTGTTGAAGACTTACCATCCACCGTGCTACCGCAGTCTATGGTTTAACCACCAGCGGTACCATGGTGAGACCTTGACTGCCTTCTTTAACCGCTCACCACTACCTTCGTTGGTTGCTAACGGTTTACCATGCTACCGTGGTCAATGAATTGACCGCGCGCGGTAGCACAATAAACACTTCATGCCCGTTTCAAATTGCTACCGCTATACTGCAAGCCCCTTAGTGGGAGGCTGCGATAAAGTGGTAAAGACTTATAGAGTGAAAATGAAAGGGGCGGTAAGGGTTACAGGTTATTTTTTGGACCTTTTGAATGGCGGTAAAGCTAAATTTTTTATGAGAAGGTAATGAAATATAAGAAAATAAATGGGGGCAAAGTGTAGAAGGCGGTTAATGACTTTTATGGGAAAGATAGTGAAAATGTAAGGCATGAATAAATAAAATATCTTAAGGTTTTGATGGATTTTCATGGAAAATAATAAGAAAATCCTAGGAATTCTTGTGGAAAATTTCAGTTCTAACACCCTTAACCCTTAAACCCTCTACCTTATACCCTTAACCCTCCCTCCCTCTATCTCTCTCTCTAGTTCAAAAAATTCATTAAAAAACCCAAGTAAACTCTATACCCTAATCCCTCAACCCTCAACCCTTAATCCCTTGACCCTTAAACCCTCTACCCTCTACCCTCTACCCTCTACCCTCAACCCTCAACCCTCAACCCTCAACCCTCAACCCTCAACCCTCAACCATTAGCCCTCTACCCTATAAATTAAACCCTCAACCCTCAATTATCAACCCTTGACCCTTAATACCTCAACCCTAGGTAGGTAGGGGAACATAGGTGAGATACAGAGTGATGAAGGGAGAGGTAGGTAAAAAAAGGGATAGGGCAGATAAATGTAGGTAGAGAGGATAGGAGATGTAGAGAGAACTAGATAGGGAATCTTAGGTCTCTCACTCACTCACTCACTCCCTCTCTCTCTCTCAAGTCTCTCCCTCCCACCCACTCTCCCTCCCTCTTTGTCTCTCAAGTCTCTCCCTTCTATCCCCTCTCCCTCTTTCAAGCCTCTCTTTGTCTCTCTCACTCACTCCCTCTATCTCTCTCCCACATCCCCTCTCTCTCTCCCACTCCCTCTCCCTCTCTCTCTCTCTCTCAATTCTCTCCCTACTACCCCTCTCCCTCTCTCAAGTCTCTCTCACTCACTCACTCACTCATTCTATGTCTCTCCCCTCTACCCTCTATCTCTCTCCCACTCCCTCCCTCACTCTCTCTATCAAGACTCTCCCTCCTACCCCCTCTCCCTCTCTCAGGTCTCTCTCTCTCTCACTCACTAACTTGCTCACTCGCTCTATCTCTCTCTCTCAAGACTCTCCCTCCATCTCTCCCTCCCTCCATCCCACATTCTCTTCCCTCAACCCTTAAAACCTTGAACACTCAACCCTATACCCTAAACCTTCAACCCTCAACCCTTAAATCCTAAACCTCTAAACCCTCTACCCTCTACCCTCAACCCAATACCCTCAACCCTAATCCATCAAACCTTAAACCCTTAAACCCAATTAAACTCTCTACCCTAATCCCTAAACCCTTAACTCGTCAACCCTCATCCCTCAATCCTCTACCTTCAATCCTAAACCCTTAACCCTAAAAGGTCAACCCCTATACCTTGTACCCTATATGTTGGACCTTGAACCCTAATCCATCAACCCTATACCCTCATATATCTCTATCCCTTTCTCCTATTCTCTCCTCTCTATCTCACTTCTCCCTCCATCTCTCCCTCCATCCTTCCCTCCCTCTCTACCCTAATCCCTCAACCCTTAAACCCTTAAACACTCAACCCTCACCCCGATACCCTCTACCCTAAACCCAATACCCTCTTCCATCTACCCTTAGCCCTCAACCCTTAAACCCTTAAACCCAAGTAAATTATATACCCTAATCCCTTAATCCCTCACCCCGATACCCTCTTCCCTCTCTCAGTTCTCTCACTCACTCACTCACTCACTCACTCATTCCTATCCATCAACTCTATACCCTTAATCCTCTACCCTCTACCCTTAACCCTATATCCTCTATCTCTCTCTAACTCCCTCCCTCCCTCTCTCTCACTAAATCCCTCTATCTCTCCCTCATATACCCTTAACCCTAAACCCTAAACCCTTAAACCCTCTACCCTCTCTCTCTCAAGTCTCTCCCTCTACCCTTAAATATAGAGGGAAGGAGATGTAGAGAGATATGATAGATAGAGAGAAGTGGAGAGTGCAGGGATGGTGGGAGAGAAAAGGAGGAGATTGAGGTGAGTGTGTGTGAGAGGGAGAGAGAGTGGGAGGAGAGAAAATGAGGGGATAAAGGAAGGCCCAGAGAGAGAGAAATAGATTAGATAGGGAAGGGGGGAGAGATATAGAGTTGAGAGGGAAGGAGAGAGTAAGAGAGAAAGATGGGTGAGGGAGAGAGTGGTAGGTAGTGGAGTGAGAGGTAGGTAGAGAGGGAAGGAGAGAGGGATGGATAGGAGGGAGAGAGGGAAGGAGGGAGAGTGAGATGGAGAGAGCGGTGAGATAGAGAGTAGAGAGGTAAGGAGAGAGAAATAGGTATAGAGGGACAACTAGGTAGAGAGAACTAGAGAGGGAATCTTAGGTCTCTCACTCACTCACTCACTCACTCCCTCTCTCTATCTTAGGTCTCTCTTTCTCACACACTCACTCACTCCCTCTATCTCTCTCCCCTCTACCCTAAACCCTAAACCCAATTAAACCCTCTACCCTCTAGCCTTAACCCTCCCTCCCTCTATCTCTCTCCCACTCCCTCCCTCTGTCTCTCTCCTTAAAGTCTCTCCATACCACCCCCTCTCCCTCTCTTAGGTCTCTCTCTCACTCACTCAATCCATCTATCTCTCTCCCATCTCCCTTAAACCCTACACCCTCAAACTAATACCCTGAACCAATACCCTCTCTCAGGTCTCTCTCTCACTCCTTGTATCTCTCCCATCCCTCTATCTCTCACTCCCGCTCTCTCCTACTCTCTTAGGTATCTCTTTCCCACCCCCTCTCTCCCACTTTGTCTCCCTCTCCTTCTCTCTCAGGTGTCTCCCTCCCACTCCCTCTCCCTCCCTCTCTCTCACTCTCTCTCAATGGATTAGGGTTTAAGGGTTGAGGGATTAAGCCTCACTTATGTCACAATCCCTCTCTATCAGGCCTCACTTACCTCCCACCCTACTTTCTTAGGTCTCTCCTTCCCACCCCCTCTCTCCCACTTTGAATCCCTCTCTCTGAAGTCTCTCCTTTTTAGAGGAACATATTTGGCGCTCGCCAAATGGGTTTTACCTTCAAACGGTAAAAATAAGGGTTGACCCCATGATTCAGGCCCACATTCTCCTGTGTTTGTCTGGTTCAGCGCTTTATCCAAGTCAGAAACACATTTTTTTTGTAGTTGACTTCATATTGTACCAATCTATGCTTGATCCATCACCTTTTTACCACCAATCTGCATGGTAGACAACGTAGAAGAAGATATTTTGAAGTTTCTACATCATTTTACACTATCCGAGGTAATATATTCATTTTGGTAAATTGAAATGGTTGTCTTTAGTATATTTGTTTGTTTTTGAAAATATAAACTAAATTTCCTTAATGATTTTATTAATCATAAAAATTGGACTTAGAATTCAACATTGAATTAGATGGGATTTGCATAAAAAAATTCAATTTTTAGATTTGCATAAAGAAGTTCAATTTTTATGAGTTTGAAGAACAAAAAAAATAAAAAACATGACATTTAATTAACATAAATTTACTTATGAATTCTATTTGCATTGCTTAGAGTAGTCCATTTCCAGCATGGCTTGTGGAATTCACTATATTTCATTCTTTTTCCAACTAATTTGGAAAACTTTTATTTTCATCTAATTTGGAAAACCTCATTGCCAAAGAAATAGTGAATAATGATAAGATATAGCATCACAAACCCTTCTTTGAATCCATATTCTTCATGACTTTGTTGACAATCAAAAATTTGGTTTTGAGAAAAATAAACTCAAGAGTCTCTAGTTTTCATTTAGGTGGCAACAATTTATACCCTAGGTTTGTGATTCTCATTGATTTTCTGTATTGAATGGTTTCCACCCCTCTCTGCACCATTTTTTTTGTAAAATGCATTACTTACTTTTGTTCTATTTGTGTTTGTGGACATGTAGTATTCAAGGTCATGCCGAGGAAACGATCGAAGCCTCTAACACCAGAAGAGCGTGCAGTTAAAAATGCAAGGAGAAGAGAATCAAAAAATGTAGCTTGTGAAGCAAAGGAATTGCAGCCCATACAACCACAAACTTATGTGCAATCTAAGAGAGATGTCAAATTGGAAAAACAAAGGGCACAAACAAGGAAAGTTTGTGGAAGGATAGGAATGAATACAAAAGTTGGGGGCACATCATCAACCATAGGTGAAGCTCAATGCACATCTCCAATTGAAGACACATTGACAACAACATGTGGTTTTCCAGGTACATCAGAAATCACATCTCTAATTGAAGACACACCATCAAAAATATTGCGTTTTGAAAGTACATCAGCAAACACATCTCTATTTGAAGGAACTCCACAAACGACATCTCAAGTTGGAGGTACAACATCGTTTACATGTCAATCTCAAGGTATGTCATCAATTGCACCTCCAATTGAAGGTACATGATCTATCCCTGATGTTGTTGACCTTCCCAATATTGACACAAATTTACATTTGAGAACTCCTCCTAGAGTTTTGCATAGAAAACCTACATTTTTGATTGATATTGATTCCAATGTTTTGAAATGGATGCCTAATAAGATTCCAAAATGTACCTGTCAAAGATATGCAGAAAGGATATGGAGTTTGTTTTTTGCGAAGTTAAGTGAGGGTGGAAGATGCCAACTATTTGTTGAAATGATGAGGCAACTAAAATTTAGGCTCAAGGAAGGCGTGAAAGAGTGGAGGATTCAAATAGCAATGAGTTATGGGCATTTTCGGGTAGAGTGCCACGGAAAGACACAAGAATTGCTCAAGGCTTGAGATCTTTAATTGTGAATTATTGGAAGGATAACACAAGGAATTCTCCTAATCAAAGAGATGTTGTAAGAAGGAGAATTGGTAGTATAAACCGTGAGCCACATCCAATGCATTATTTGGATACCACTCAAACCCAATTTTTTGTTGATTTTGTACAAAAGTTTGCTAAAATTAAAATATGTCAAAGGTATTTCGAAATGCTAAAGCATTTTTATGTCAAAATAAATCACACGCACTACTTTTTGTTGTAGGGTTCATATTGAGTTTTCTAACCATTATGATTTTTATCGACATATATGTGTACATATGCATACTGACAATGTTTTGCAAGAATGTAACATAATGCCTCCACCTAAATCGTCAAGGAAATTTTTGTCTTCCATTTTATGTGAAAGAGAGGATGGTCAATTTTTTTACAAAAAATCATGTTTGGATGGCACATGTGATCATTGTGGTGGCATGCAACATTTGCCAGTTTTCCAACACATGGCTAGTACACACACAATTGGAGACAAAATTGTGGAATTTGGCAAATATACGATAGTGGCATACAGTCTAAAAGATGGGAAAGAAGCAAAGAAGTGTGAATTGGTTAGTGATAAGATTCTAGTGTATCAGTTTATGGGAATTTTTCGTGATCGGGTGGTTTATGATTATGCAATGCATACACACAGAGCACAATGGTTGGACTCACAGTTCAATTTATGCAAGGACACATTTCCACTTTGTCATTTTGTTTCATTTGTTGCCTTCGCTGAGAACTACACACTACAACCACAGAACAAGGTGCAATCACAATACTACAACTTTGTGCAGGTTTCTATATTTGTACATATAGCATTCATTCATGCAAATGATAGTACAGAGGAAAATAGGAAAGTATTGAGGGAGTATCACTTTTACATCAGTGATGATCACACACATTTTGCAGAGTTTGTTCAAGGTTGCTTTCATATGTTCTATGCCAATCTGGCTAGCAGGGGCATACCATTTAGTCAACATATCATATGGTTAGATAATTGTACATCACAATTCAAGAACGCCAGAATGTTTTACTAGTTGAGCAGGATGCATAAGATTAGTGGTGTTCAACATATGTGGAACTTCTTAGAGGTTGGGCATGGAAAGGGGGAGCATGATGGAGTAGGTGCATGTATCAAAAGAGCCCTAGCACGAGAAGAGTTAAAAGTACACAAACAGTGTAAAGTTGATAGATGCAAGATAAATTGTCCAGTGGTTCAATGGGTCCAGGTAGTGAAGGCAATTCTTTAGTTTGAGATTTTTTTATTTAGTAGATGATACTAACATTGCAAAATATGAGGATTGTTGTACACTAACAGGATCGAGCGAGCTACACTCTTTTAGAAGCTCCAATGCAGGTACATGGACTATCCATACAAGGAAGATGGCATGCTTTTTTTATGCATGTACACTTCAATCATGGAATGATTGCGAGTCAACAAAGTGGGTTGATGAATGGTCTGTAAGAAGTCTAACCCCACTTGACACTTATCAACTCCCAACGGCTCTACAAATCACAGAGATGCAATCATCCATTGACTTTGATCATGTATCGGACCTACTAGAACCAGGTAATATATCTTACTTACAAGTTTTATTATCTTACTCAGTAAATAAATCTAACAAGATGAACATATTAATGCAGGGCACGTTTATGCAGTAATTGCAGATGAAGACAATGAAGAGGGTACAAATTATTACCTTTGTCGTTGTATCGAGGCCAAAAATAAATTGGAGTCCCCAATTATAGACGGAGAAAACATAGAATATCCTACAGGTTCGGTGGTTGTTACTGGAACATGGCTTCGAAGGTATCCAGTTAAGAATGTTGCAGTTTGGTTGTTTGAGGATTTCGACACGCATCGAAAAATTCTTCAGTATTCGAACCTTGTCGTCGCCACCAATGTTCATTTGATCAAATATAAGGGTAAACCTGCGAACAAGAACTTGTGGAAAGTATGTGAGTCTGACCACGAGGCAATACTCGAACAATAAAGAATAGAGCATACCCAGATGGTTCCCTGGATTGATTTGTAAGTATGCACATTGAATTTGTAAAGCCATGTTATTGATCACTCTTTTGGACCAACACCTTGCAATAAGGCTTTTTCATGGCTTTTTCACTATTACTGTTTGATGTCATATGCATTTACGACTGTCATTGATCCTTTTTTTATTGTGACTGTAGGTAATACTGAAGTTTGTCAAAGTATATAAGAAAAGAACATCGATTGTTGGTGCAAGTGTTCAGTGGTATGAGAAACGTCGGTTGTTGGTGCATTTTCTGGTTGTCAATCTTCTCTTTCATTTCCATCTCCTAGATTTATTGGATTGTTATATGCTACACGTTTTATGTTAAGCCTCTCAGTGATATATTTGAAATTTATACTTAGGGTCATCGAGAGATGATAAAGTAGCGAAGGGACACATCACCATTGTAGGACCTTCAATCGACCTCCTTATCTAGCATCCATGAAGGTGATAGTAGGTCTCGTCAGCTGTATGATTGACATGATTTAGTTATTTCTCTTTTAATGATATTTATGTGAGTCTATGTCTAAGATTAAAAGGCTTTTGCAAGTTTTTTGTGGACCAAATTCCTATGATACTACACAACCACAAAGAGGCTACTGCCCATGTGTTTCATAGGGAGCAGGTGATGTACATGTTTTGAACCATTTTGGAATGCAAATAGTTGGGCCAGCTGAGGTGGAATGGAAAAAATAAATTGGGTAGCAACTCCTTTTGTCCTTTTCTCAAGTACAATATATTTCATGATTTGTGTTGGAAATGGGAGGATTATTTCCCTGCATGTATTGCTACAAGTATTGACAAATGGGAGGATTTTCAAGATGTTCTTCCATCACTATTGTAATATTTTTCATTGACTTACTGTATTTTTTGAAGAGTCCACATTCATAAGGACCTATTGCTGCATACACAACCATAGCTCTTGGAGTCTTTAGACACTGAGTGACATAGACTTGACAGTAATAGGACATTGACTGTGGTGAGTGAATTTGATTTTCAAGCACTTTATAAACATACACTCATTGTACTTAACAACTGATCACTACTCATTTATAATCTGTCCTTTTCATTTGCACATTGCCATGTACAGTGACCCTTCACAGTTCCCTTGTGTTCATACATTCATGATGCTTGTCTTAATGAATAACCTTCCTTTAAATCTATTGTCCTTTGATGAAGTGACAAGGTAGAAGCAACGTATGCCTTAGAGAAATCGATGCAACCTAGGTCATCTCTAACATACCTTAGGGTATGACATTCAACAAAACAACTACTATGGTTCAACCGACTCGATCCCTTAAGGGTGCAAAGTGCAAAAGGGCAACAATATTTGATAGGGCATTACTTGTAAATCATGGTGATTACGAAATATCTGTTTGAACCTACGAGTTCACGTTGGGCCCCTCTATAATAAACTTTCTCAGTTTTCGCTATCTCGGAGGCTTTTTCTTATGGTGGCGAATTTTCACTCGAGGAAAAAGTTGTCAAATGCAAGTAGTTGAAAGTTGCAAAGTCGTGCAACTTTCATTCTGTAGCTCGTGTGACCAAACAAACTGTTGCAATGCATCTGGGTGGGTACTTTTACGCTAGGAATGGTCCTCTTTCACACCTAAACATGTGGAATCTCTCTGAGCTACATTCAACGGGATCGATCCCTTAAGGGTCCAAAGTGCAAAATGGCTATGAATTTCAACACGCTATTACTCGAACACCGTGATGCTTAGAAAATTCTCGTCTAAACCTATGAGTTCATGTTGGGCCCCTCTACAATAACCTTTCTCAGTTTTCACTATCTTGGAGGATTTTTCCTATGGTGGCGAATTTTCACTCGAGGAAAAAGTTGTCAAATGCAAGTAGTTGAAAGTTGCAAAGTGGTGCAACTTTCGTTTTGCAGCTGGTGTGACCAAACGGACTGTTCCAACGCATTCGGGTGGGTACGTTTACTCTAGGAATGGCCCTCTTTTGCACCAAAACACGCGGAATCGCTCTGAGCTGCGTTCAACCGGATTGATCCCTTAAGGGTCCAAAGTGCAAAATGGCTGCAAACCTCAACATGCTATTACTCAGACATCGTGATGCTTAGAAACTTCATGTTTGATCCTATGGGGTCACGTTGGGCCCCGCTACAATAACCTTGCTCGGTTTTTGCTATCTCAGAGGATTTTTCCTATGGTGGCGAATTTTCACTCGAAGAAAAAATTGTCAAATGCAAGTAGTTGAAAGTTGCAAAGTGGTGCAACTTTCGTTTTGCAGCTTGTGTGACCAAACGGATTGTTCCAATGCATCCGGGTGGGTACGTTTACGCTAGGAATGGTCCTCTTTTGCACTTAAATATGTGGAATCGCTCCGAGCTACATTCAACCGGATCGATCCCTTATGGGTCCAAAGTGCAAAATGGTTGTGAACTTCAACATGCTATTACTCGAACATCGTGATGCTTAGAAACTTCTCGTTTGATCCTATGGGATCACATTGGGCCCCTCTACAATAAAATTTCTCGGTTTTTGCTATCTCAGAGGATTTTTCCTATGGTGGCGAATTTTCACTCGAGGAAAAAGTTGTCAAATGCAAGTAGTTGAAAGTTGCAATGTGGTGCAATTTTTGTTCTGCAACTCGTGTGACCAAACGGACTATTCCAACGCGTTTGGGTGGGTACGTTTATGCTAGGAATGGTCCTCTTTTTCACCTAAACATGCGGAATCGCTCCGAGCTACGTTCAACCGGATCGATCCCTTAAGGGTCCAAAGAGCAAAATGGCTGCGAACTTCAACATGCTATTACTCGGACATCATGATCCTTAGAAACTTCTCGTTTGATCCTATGGGATCATGTTGGGCCCCTCTACAATAACCTTGCTCATTTTTTGCTATCTCAAAGGATTTTTCCTATGGTGGTGAATTTTCACTCGAGGAAAAAGTTGTCAAATGCAAGTAGTTGAAAGTTGCAAAGTGGTGCAACTTTCGTTCTGCAGCTGGTGTGACCAAACGGACTGTTCCAATGCGTTCGGGTGGGTACGTTTACTCTAGGAATGGCCCTCTTTTGCACCTAAACACGCGGAATCGCTCTGAGCTGCGTTCAATCGGATTGATCCCTTAAGGGTCCAAAGTGCAAAATGGCTACAAACCTCAACATGCTATTACTCGGACATCGTGATGCTTAGAAACTTCATGTTTGATCCTATGGGGTCACGTTGGGCCCCGCTACAATAACCTTGCTCGGTTTTTGCTATCTCAGAGGATTTTTCCTATGGTGGCGAATTTTCACTCGAAGAAAAAATTGTCAAATGCAAGTAGTTGAAAGTTGCAAAGTGGTGCAACTTTCGTTTTGCAGCTTGTGTGACCAAACGGATTGTTCCAACGCATCTGGATGGGTACGTTTACACTAGGAATGGTCCTCTTTTGCACCTAAACACGCGGAATCGCTTCGAGCTAAGTTCAACCAAATCGATCCCTTAAGGGTCCAAAGTGCAAAATGGCTGTGAACTTCAACATGCTATTACTCGGACATCGTGATGCTTAGAAACTTCTCATTTGATCCTATGGGATCATGTTGGGCCCCTCTATAATAACCTTGCTTGGTTTTTGCTATCTCAGAGGATTTTTCCTATGGTGGCGAATTTTCACTTGAAGAAAAAGTTGTCAAATGCAAGTAGTTGAGGCATATTATCAAACAATTCACTGCCTTGTCTATGGCTTGTCATGGCATTCCATCACCATGAGACCACTTTTCTTTGAGACATTATTTGAAAAATTTCAATGGCTTGTCTATGCTATTGCTTACTATTATGCTTTCCTAGATTTTTTCCAAGCATCCATAGCTTGTTCGAAAGCATCTGTTTTAGGATTTTAGCCATAGCAAGAAGGCAATGAACTATTTAAAAAAATTCCTCAAAGAAATGTGGTCTCATGGAATTCCATGACAAGCTAAAGCAATTGGCAGCTGCTCCTAGTTATTAGTTATGCAATGTGAAGTAATTGCATAACTGCTTAGGTTGACTTTGTCAAAAGCTATATTGTAATTGAAATTATGTCATCTATCAGCCTCTAGTTATTCGTTATGCAATGTGAAGTGATCCTTTGAGTTTGAAACATGTGCAATGCATGAATAAAAACTACAAAAATCTATTTTCTACATTTCATTAGTTAAACTCTTTATTTTATTTTCTCTCTATATCTCTATGCTATGGAAATGCCTTTCGATTTCAAAGAAGATAGTTTTTATCTCTTCTTATACAATTTTTTATGATTTTTTATCTCTTGTTATAAAAAGAAGCAGATATACAATGTTAAAGAAGAGTGAAAGCACAACTAAATTTATCATTTCAAAGCAATTTTTTTGATGCATTTTTTCAAACAGTTCACTGCCTTCTCTATGCTATTGCTTACTATTATGCTTTTGATATATTTTTCGAAGCATCCATAGTTTGTTCAAAATCACTTGTTTTAGGCTTTTAGCCATAGCAACAAGGTAGTGAACTGTTTGAGAAGATGCTTTGGTAGACATGTATGAAAAATGTGGTAACATAGACAAGGAAGGGAACTATTTAAAAAAATGTCTCAAAGAAATTTGGTCTCATAGAATGCCATGATAAGAAAATGCAATTGGCAGCTGCTCTTAGTTATTAGTTATGCAATGTGAAGAAATTACATAACTGCTTAGGTTGACTTTGTTCAAACTATATTGTAATTAAATTTTTGGCATCTATCAACATCTACTTATTACTTATGCAAAGTGAAGTAATGCTTTGACTTTGAAAAATGTGCAATGCAATGTAATCAATCACATGAATATAAACTACAAAAGTCCATTTTTTACAATTCATTAGTTAAAATATTTATTGTATTTGCTCTCTATATTTCTATATTCTATTTAAATACCTTGCAATTGTATTTAAAAGGCTTAATAGGTCAGTTAGGTGGTATTTGCAAAATCAAGTTGTGAATGAATGGTAAGTAAGAGCAAAATTGGCAAATTGCCATCTTAGAAGTCTAACAAAGTGTGGTTATGGTGGTTGATCGGCTCAAGGGGTAGTTGGAAGGTGGTATCAAGATATATTGTTGTAATACCCCGAGTTGAGGGATGATTTTGTTCAGTTTCTAATAACAAAATATACTTGAAAACGTTGATCACTGGTTTTCTTTGTTTTCCTGAATTTTATTTGCCTTGCACAGGCCCATACAAGTCTATCATGACTTGAGGCTTTGGCTACTTGATTGCATATGTTTTTACTCTCTTTGCATCTGTTCTAAAGGTTTAAATCCATCGTTGGTGTGTGTGGGATCAACAAACTTGGTTACTGCTCTATTTTTTGTGTTAGGGGTTTTGAGGGCAACATCATGACACATTAGCCAATCCACCTACTGTTTTGACCCTATTGCTCAATGGATTGGCTTGTACCATAATTAGTTTGGTGTATGAATACTTTGGAGGCTGAGAGAATGAATCAACTCAGTGGGGTGTGAAGTTCTAGTGTTGTTCAGGGGTGTTTCCACCATGAAAGTAAGGAACTCAAGTACTAAATCTGAGAAATACTGAAAGTAATGGGATTGTGAGTGTCCTTTAAGTTATGGCAAAGGTATTGTGGGGTTTTTTCACCTTTGAAAGGATTGGGGGAGGTCTAGAGTTATGATTTTCTTTAAAACCCTTCTTTTTGTGAAGGTTTAGGACGGTTTGTGAGTAGAGGAATAGAACAAGTTCTTGGGGCTCTTAAAATGGGAGAATCCTAAGTTTGGTGAGCATCCCTAAGATTGTTTCAAGTTTCCTTGGTTTGGAGGTGAGTTTGTGAGGGGGTTCCTTTGGAAATTAGGCCTAATTGTGAAGCCTTGAGCGAGGGAGGTGTATTGAAAGTTCATGTTGGTCCAAAAGAGTTACTATTGGTTTTGGAATATGTTGTGTAACCTAAAAAAGGGTATCTTAATCCACCTTTAAATGGTCGGTTGTTTTGGAAAGGTTGGGAAAAATTAGGCTTGGACCGGGTTTTGAGTTTGGTGCAGGAGCACATACACCACATCATCAATTTTTTTTATTTGAATACATCAATAGGGAAATGTTAGTGTATTTAGGTTTATTTTGTCTAATAAGCTTTGAGAGATCAAACATAATGCAAATAAAGGGTGTTTTGTGTCTTACAAGTCAATTAGAAATCATATAAGTTGTAAAATGCTGACAAAGCAACTTTAACACAAACAAATGTAATTAAGGGACCAACTAATCCCAAGGATGGTTATGGGATTTGGGGAGAATATGGTTGTTGGAAAATTATTTTAAAAGCCTTACCAAGGCTCGAATGAGAGAGTGGAAGAATTTTTGTAACAATTTTACACAATAAACACCACAGTTTTGAGCAATTTTCTAGAAAAATACTGTTTTCTTGATCTTTTTGATTGTTGTACGGGCACATACAGGTTTTCATGGTCTAATAATTTTAGAGGATGTGTCTATATGTTTTCTAATTCATTTATTTTTTATTTGGTGTCTTAACTCTTTGTTTGTAGAGAGAACAATTGCACACAGTGACTGTCCCAGTGTTGTTGAATCAAGGGTTTGAGGGAAAATTTGTGATGTAACAATCAATCCACCTATTTTTTTCTACTATATCTCGATGGATTTATTGAAAACATGTTATAATAAGTGTTTCAACTCATTTTGGAATAAGGAGTCATAATTATGTGGTGTTTTTGTGACTGTTCTAAGACTGAACAAGGGTTTTCCAACATGGAAGTGAGGAACCAAAGAGAGGTTTTTAAGAATTAATGCCTGTAAGGGTTATGTGAGGGTCTGATGAGTCCGTGCATAAGTATTTTGAGGTTTTTGGGGCTTTTGACATGTTGATAGAGGTCTGGAGTTGTATGTTTATTTAAAACCCTTGATTTTGTGAAGGTTTTGGAGGGTTTCTTGGGTTTTGTGAGTTAGAGGCTTTGTAGACACAAAATAATGACAAAATTTGAGGTTTGGCACCATGACCTAAGACTGTCCAAGGTGTTTGGATAGATACCTAAAGTTGGAAGGGTGGTCCCTTTGGAAAAAAAAGGCTAATTGTGAAGCCAAAATTGAAGTAGGTGTGTTGAAAGTCTATGTCGGTCCAAAAGAGAGACCACTGATTCTTTGGTATGTTGTGTAGCCCTGAAAAGGGTATCTCAATCCATCTTGTAATTGTCTAGTGTTTTGGAAAGGTTGGGATAAATCTGGCTAAAACTGAGTTTTGAGTACTACAAGAATAACCAGTCACAAATGTGAGTTTTGGAAACCTTGATGAATCTAACTTAGGGATTGTTGTCAATTGATTCAATTGTCATTGTATGAATTTTGATGGTATTTTTAGGGCCTTGGTGGAGTCTTGTTGTTCATTTGCAAGGTTGAGGAGTTGAGACCCTTGAGGGTGGGTTGATGCCTATTAGGCTAAATCATTATGAAGAAGAGTTCTTGATTGAGAATTGACATTTCCATTGTTGTGAGTCTTCTCCACCTTGGCTCTGAATCAGAGTGCTACAAGGGTGGATTGTTGGGTAAGGTGTTGAATGAAGAGTTTGGTTTGATGGGGCTTTGAGGTTGTGTAGATTTCTCAAAATAGGTTGTATTAATCTTGTTAGGAGCCCCTTGAAGGTGGGTTGTCAGACTGATTGGGTTTGAGCCTCCTTGCCTCTGCATTGCTGAGGCACAAGTAATTGAAGCATTCCAAAGGATACAAACCACCACGAATGGAGCTTACTTTACTTATACAATACGCTTTAGATAGGGCTTCTTGAGCATTCCACACTAATTAATTAAGCATTAGATGTAAAAAAAATCCATGCCTACAACATTCAAGCATACAACTTACACAATACGCATGATAACATCATTTAAGAATGGCAGTAGCAAAATAAGAGTTTCTTTGATAAAAAATCTGAAAGGCTATACAATGATATATATTGATAAAAGTATATAAATATATCCAAAAAAACCATATAGGCTTAGTACAAAGGAGCCATTTCGACAAAATATCATGTATATATATCAATAGTACAAAACATATGTTCCAAAATGCCACATAGGCATACAACAAACAACACTTTTACATAGTCATTTCCCTCTAGGGGAAGGAAATAGATCACGTGCTACCTTTGAAATTTGGCTGGATGGAGTGATTGTTGCTTGTCTTATCTTTCGAACACGCTCGCTACTCCTCCTCTCTTCACTTTGGACCTTCAATCGATACGATTAAAAGTAAAGATGTTAAAACATAGAAATTGAATTATGGAATGGCATATAACAAAATCACTTACCGCATACATATATCATCATGCACATTTAAAGCATCACCATGTCCATGATCTGGAGTGACAACTAGCTATAGCAACCATGAAGATAGAAATTAAACTACATAAAATTATCGTCAAAATTCTCTATAACAGACCATAAATAAGAAAATATAATGTCAAATCGACTAATCTATTCCATACCTCTCTCAATGGATCAGAACTGGCTATTGCTGCAGCAACTCCATGGTCCATCATGCCACCAACATCACTAGGGCTATCTCTTGTCAACAGCTACAAATGAAACAATATCTCAAGTATCATGTTGATATAGGAGAACATAATGTGACATGATCAAGGAATACTTGAATGCAATATTTGTGTTTTTCATCAATTTTTTAGATTTGTATATACGCAAAATTATGAAAACTAGCTAACATAGATTTACAACCCTATTAATGAATAAAGGCTACTCGAGTGTACGTTGTTTGAGGATATGAATCACGAGGTGTGGAGGAAGAAGGTGCACCAGGAAACTGTTTGAAATCCGAAGCATGTTATGAGACAAACATTCAAATATAGCATTCAACTGTTCAAATGCAATAATAATATCTTTAATACTAGTTGCATACCTGTGGACTCATCATCGAGAATGTATAAGGGTTTGTAGGAATAGAGCATCCCTCATGAACAGTGCAACCTTGAAATTTCATCATATCAAAATTCTACTAATTTAGTTATTCTTAAATTTCAAAATATATTTTAATAAACAACATTAAAATAACTTGCTAAATTTTACCTCAGTGTCAATGCCGAATGTATCATTCAAATTATCATCTGTGAAAGCCATCGCCTCTGCAACTGACGTAGGTTGTGTAGCTGCATCACGAGCACCCTGATAATCGTATGTGCAAATAGCACCACAAGCGCCACAATGGTGTGGTGGAGCTTGGGGCCTACACGTCTCCTCCACACCATGCTCTACTAGAGGACTCGTACACTGTAAAATGGTTTGGGTGAGTGAGCCAATTGACTTCATCGTGTCCACCTCTACACTATCCTTAACAATGGAAGGAACAACGACATGCTCCACCATGGGTCTGCCCAAGGCTCTCGGTGCCAACTGTTGATTACGTCGTGTAGTAGGTCTATCGTGTGTGGAGCCCCCACCTCTACCCTGAAAGTCTAAGATGTCAAAATAGTTTGGCATTTTATTGAAGACAAACTTGCAATAGAGTTTCCTCAAAAAGTATTTCGGCACCTCATGGTTATTGCATGGAGGTTGGTCAAATAGCATCCACCACCGCTCCCAAAATTTGTTTCTAATTAAATCATGGTGGCACCAATGGATGGGGAACCTCCTGCATGCATGGGACAAAGTTTCATTGGCTTTGGGGTCTTTAAATAGGGCACACAACTCGGCTTTGCTAATTTTTAGTTTTTTGACATCTGCATATGACAAACCATTAGCATAAAATTGCCTCATCTCATCTCTCTTAGTTGACCAAAAATTGATTTGCTCGCTCATTTCTCCTACATGAGTTAAAATTGACTTCAATGATTCAACAATCCCTCTCCTATAAGGGTGGGTTTCGGCATGCTCGATTAATCTTGCAATTAATTGTTGAATGTCTCTTTTATTGTTTTCAATTTGATTTTGAATATTTTCTTGTGTTCCTTGACGATGCCTATGAATTGATGGAGGGGTTTCAGGTTGTTCTTGTATAGGAGGCTCTTGATGAGGGGGTGATTGTGAATTCTCAATGTTTTGAGGTGGAGATTCATTCCCTGAGAATTAGAACAAATTTTTATTATAAAAATCTATTTAAAGTTGCATTCCAAATCAGATTCGAAATAAATAGAATAAAAATACACACCTCTTTGCAATCTTCGACCTCTCCGACATGTTGGCGGCATTCTCATGAAAAATGGCAAGCTAAGGAAGCAAATAATGGAGGATATTTGGCGAGCGCGAGCTACAGACATGAAATCTTCCTTCTCAAGCCGCGGGTTGAAGACAAAATGAGGGTTCCAAACCCGACTTTTGCATTTTATGTCTAGAAATACATTTGGCACATGCCAAATTTGGTGTGTGCCAAATGTATTTTTGGAAATTTGGCATGTGCCAAATGTTTTTTTGATATTTGGCATGCGCCAAAGGCCTTATTTCGGTGTTTTTTTGATCATTTTTTCAATTTGGCACCTAAATTGTGTCACAGATTGCTGCACTTACCCAAGCATCTTTTGAGATTCATGCTCTGATTTGCTGATACCAAAGTTAGCTTCATCTTTGTGCACATGTCACAATAGAGTGCCTTCTGAATCCTTATTATGAAGGGTCGCTGCCAACACATGGTCAATGTGATAATTGGATATCAGGTGTGGAGGCGTGGATGAAGTGTTTTTAGGAAAAAGAGATGGATTGGTTGACATTTTGGAACCTTTGATTCTCCAAACTTGGGAAGATAAGCAATGATGGGTGGATATGGAACTGTGCATGGAATTATGACCAATTGCTTGATACACTTTGCATGTCACTTGAGAAGCATGTTTTTTTCTTTGTGGACATCTTCGATGAATAATTTCCCCTTTTTTTATTTTTCCCCATAGTTTATTTTACTAATGGAGTATGATAGGGATCATCTTTCTTTGTATTCTTGGGTATCCAAGTGTATTTGATTTGTCTGATATGCTTCTTAGCTTCTTTTTCTTTGATAATGTTCTTTGTGCTTTGATTCAAATATTTATTTTGATGTTGGTCCCAATTCGTGGATGGGGTGATGGGTGGATGAAGATTCATGACGTGGTGGGTTGTATTATTGGCATTGGTTTCATCATAAGGATTTTTCGTGCCCCCTATGTTGACATTTGCTCAAGACAAAGTTTCCCCCACTTTTATAGAGGTATCACTTACATGTTTAGATCCCTTAATTGCTGAATAACCAAGACCTTGATGCTTAGGATTGCCAATAATTTGCACTGATTCTAGGATACCCTATTCATGTAGGCCTAATCCTCTGCCTTGATAATTCATTCGCTCAAAATTTTTATCTGCAATAGGATATGATTTACTTTGGAAACAAGGTGCTAATCCTTCTCTGCTTTGTGGTGGATCTTCAAAAGTGACAGCTTCTGAAGGGAAAATAAGGTGGATCTAATGACCCAACAGTGTGGAATACATTCCCTTAACACTAATACAATAGAGGAGAAGAGCATAAACAAGTTCTAATAGCTTCTAAAACTACTTGAGATGAATACAACCAGTAAAATAGATAATAGAATTCAACATTCACTAATTGACACAAGATATACGTGGGAAAACCTTTTCAGGTAAAAAAACCACCACACAAAGTCAAGAAAATTGTATTACAATAATCAAAGAAATTACATACAATGTTTAGTCTTCTTTGATCAACTCACAGTAGCTCTTACAGTTCCATCTAACTTTTACAATACTTCCTTGCAAAGTATGCCATTCTTCATTCTTGAAATATGCAATATTGTACTCGAATTTCTAAGTCATACATTGCATTCAATGTCATCAACCAATCACCAACCATCAGGTTCATGAATCTCTCATCCAATCATGCAACCGATCTTCCCATCTTGATCTCCCTGCATCGAGCCACCTAGGCATTAATGGCACCACCCAAATCGGGTCCTATTCGACAACCTAAGTCAGCCTGCAATGACTGCTTTTACCATTTTGGCTTTTGCCCAATCAACATATTGTCAACCTGCCATGTATCCACCAACAATGCACTCATCGCATTTGACTCCAAGTCCAACTCGGTCAAACTAGGTCTGAGCTCATCTAAGCTCTCTAAGACTCTACCGCTCCACCGCCGAGCTGACACTACCCATCCGAGGTAACGCAGTGAGCTCCTCCGAGCTCTGCCTTGACTTGCCCGCGTTACCGCTACACCATCTGAGTTAACCCGCGGTAATGCGATGAGCCCGTCCGAGTTCACCTTTCGAATCCACCGAGCTCTATCTCTCCTTCCCCACACTACCGCAACCCAGTCCGACCCACCTCGCGGTATGGTGGTATAACCACCTGAGCTTGCTCCAAGCTGCACCACGCTAGCGCTGGCCAGTCAAGGCCTAACTGCGGTAAGGCGGTGACCAGTCTATGAGACCACTAACGATCAAATTGCACTACCACAAGGGCCAACAGGCCACCCCGCGGTAGAGCGGTGACTGTCAGCTAGACCGTTGGCGGCCTTACCGCAGCCACTGTGGTGAGCAAGCTCACCGTTCGTGGTGCTACGGTAACCGCCAAAGCCACCGTTGGCAGAAAAACTATGGCCACCATGGTCAGTTGCATAATTTCCCATCGTATGGCGGTGACCAACAAGATAGGCCAAAAGAAGCCAACCGTGGCCACCTCAGCCAAGGAAGAGACTGCGAGTGGTAACGAGATAACTACCAAGGCCTTCACCATGGTACCGCCAAGGTAGGAGCATACTGTCGCAGTAAAATGGTTAAGGCAGGAATAAACAAGGTGCGACATGGCAGTAAACAACAGAAGCAACAAGTTTTTTTCCAAGGCATGAAAACAAGGGCTTCAAGTTGGAAGTTGAGATACATTTTCTCAACAACTTCTTTATTGATGAGGTAGCTTACCCTAAGAAAGGTAAGTGATCCAACTTTATAAGTGATAGGATCCTCCATATGTGGGATGAATGGTTGATTGATATCTTTAGCTTGATCTTGTGAGATATCATATTGTAATGCTTATTTAAGAGGTGTTGATGATTCATTGCCCTCATAAAAATCTTCCTCATGATTCATTGCACAAGATGTTTCTGATTCACGACTTTTGTAGGAGACCTCTTCATGACCTATTTCTGATATGTCTCTGGATTTCTCTATATCTTGATCATGTGTACAAATGTTAAGAGTAGGAGACTCTTGTTCTTTGGTAATGATATCAAGAGTATGCGACTCTTGTTTTGAATGAAGATCATCTACATATCCATCTAAAGAAAGCATCTCACAGGTAGACAGAGGGGTATGTGCTATATGGATATGATCCTTATTTGCAACATCTTGTATAGATAGGAAAGTTTCCATTACCTCATTGTAGTATCTTGGATATACGAATTCTTGATCTTGGTTAATGTCGGAATTGATTTCAACATGCTTTGGATCAAGTTCTTGACATGGGTCGATTTCAAAGGATGGGTTGTTTATAAAGGGTTCTTGGATATCTTCATTAGGTATAGGAAGTTTCCCAAATGTCATGAGGTCAAAGGATGTCCATATGTTTTGGAAAGGATCATTGCTAAACCTTAGTGAAAGATGTTGATCATGCTTTGGAATAAATTCTTGAGATATGTCCTCTAACTCATTAGGTGATGTAGAGACATTTTCAACATGATCATTGGTCGAAGGATCTTGATCATCATTTTCAATGATTGTGGTGGGAATCTGTTGCAAGCTTTTTTGAGCGCCAAAATGTGAACCCTAATTTTGTACCTACACAAATACAACAAACAAACACAATGTTAGATCAATATGCAAGATAAAAACAAGGATTCCCCATGAAATCCATTTACAAAGATTAAACTAGGAAAATGAAGAACAAAATATGACAGACAAGTAAAATCCTAATTAATCGTGCAAACTCTTAATCCCATGGGGGAATTGGTGCCAATTGATGTGTCGAAATTGGCCCTTTCCCAACTCCTTTGTAAGCTTTGATGATGATTTGATGAGTGATCCACCTTGATGAAGATTCAATCAAGCTCCATGATGAAAAATCTGCATAACCTAGCTAAGAATTTGATGAAATGGATGAAACTAGATATGCTTGAGGATGAAGTTGAGTATAGTAAGTTTATTCAACTTGTGGATGATAGAATGAGAGGAAGAGTCTCTCATTTATAGATTTCAAATTGGAAGAATGAGCAAGAATTGAGCAATGTGGGATCATTCAACATCCAATGGCCAAGTTCCATTTGTCAAGATGTGAATAGTTGAAGGTTGAGCACATTTTGATCAATGTGCATGATAAATGCTATGAGATTCAAATTTGAAATTTGAATGTGACATTTTTAGAGGGAAGGGAAATGGAGTTAATGTCACTTGGCTCAATGCAAAGGACATGTAAGAGGTCTTAAATGCCTTGTTGGAAGGACCAAGCCCATTTGAATTTGAATTCAAATATTAGGGAATATTCCCTTTTTATTCCATGTTGAGAGAAAATAGGCAATTTAATAAATCAAAATAATTGATCTATTGTGCAAGTTACATTCTCTAGAGGATTTTAGTGGTTGAGATTAAATTAATCAAGATTTGATCAAATTAATGAGCGATTAGATGATTTGACAATTTTGACTCAAATTTATGAGTTGATTTAAATCGGAATTGAGAGGAAATGATTAATTAAATAAATATTTTTGATTTATTTAACTAAAGGGAATAATGTTAGATTAAATCAAATAAGGTTTAATTTATTCAATTTAATAAGAGGACTTTAGGGATTTAATCAAATAAGATGAATTATTTAACTAAAAAAGGGATTACAAATTAATTAAATAAAATTGATTTATTTAATTAAGAGATGAAGAGTGATTAATTTAATCAAATACAAATTATTCGATTAAATGACTAGCGAAGGAGATGATTCATGATGAAATGGTGTTAGTAAATTAGGATCTAGTGTGTCAGATTGAATTGTATATTTTCCATGTCTACATCTATAATTATTTACAAATTTAACTTTAAATAAAATAAAGATCATTTCTATAATTAAAAAATAATATTAAATCAATCTATAAATCATTATATAATATTAAGTAGAATTTAAAGAATACATATCATTGATTATTAATTTAAATATAATTTAAGTATATAATAAATAATAATTATCTAACATATATACATTATTAAATATTATACATTAATAATAATAATATATATATATATAATGTAATAAGTATGAGTTAATCATTTGATAAGGTATGTTTATTATTTATAATAATTTTAGATTTGTATTTAATAATTAGAATATAATGTATAATAATAATATAGTGTATATGAGAAGCTCTCCCTAGAAAAATGACGCGCTCTGCTCCAAAGAACTTCGCAATTCCTGCGACCTTCGCACCTCCTGCATCCTTCGCGTGCGCCGAATGGGAACTTGGTGAACATTTTTGTGGATCAATCCATGGCGAGGTGGGTTCCGTGGGGGTCTCGCCTACCCTTGCTTGCCCTAAGGAAAATCTTGGGGCTCCTCCTGTCACGCATGCGCCCTCGTTGGATGAGTGGTCTGGTTCTCCATTGGCCTCACAATGCTAGGTGGCTACCAGCCCGCATCGGGAGGTTTGCGAGAAACATACCTCGATTTGCCTTACTCCCTCAACGATGACTGTCACTCCAAATAGAGGTTTTGGTTGTATATCGGGGGGTGGCCCAAAGATGAGTTTTGCGACTACCTTGACTGGGCGCCCTCCTTAGCGAAGCATTCTTCGTTCGGCGGTGAGTAACCCTGGTCTGGGGGCTCCTGAAACTTCTCCTGCCATGCACAAATCCGCTTCCTCCTTATCTTCTGGCAGCACTCCTTTGAGCCCTCCCTTTGTTGTTCGTCACTCTTCCTCTGTTTTAGAGATAGGCCTTGACAATCTGGCCTGCGACAGAGAAGGTTTTTTGGTGGAACATGCTCTTATTTGTCGATTTACGAAGGTTTGGCCTAAACTCTGTGATCTTCATTCTTTGATTGATGCAAATTGGAAAGAGTATCTAGAGGATGAAATTAATATATATCCATGTGCGAGGGGGTTTTTAATTTTAGAATTTGAATCTGCGAATGACAAAGAAAGGGTGCTCAACTTTGGCCCATGGTTCTTTCATGACAATTTTCTATGCATGAAGCCCTAGTTCCCCTCATTTGATCCACGTACAAAGTCTTTTTCAACAACATTTCTATGGATTTGTTTGCCCTACCTACCTTTTCAATTTTGAGAAATCGGTTGCCTAAATGCGATTGGCAATGCATTGGGGAAATATCAAGGCCTCTCAAAGGAGACAATCAATTATGAAAATTCGACATTTGCTCGATTATGTGTTGAAATGGATGTTTCAAATGGTCTTCCATCTGATATTTATTTCAAAGTTGGAACACGACGGTGGTGTTAGCCAATTGATTATGAAAAAATAGCATCCAAATGCGGAGTCTGCTTTGCCACAGACCATGGTACCGCTTAGTGCAGGCGAAAACATGTTGGGGTGCACGCTAATGCTACTCCTACTCGCAAGTCCTCTTGGTGGGAAGGGATTAAGTCTTGCCACTATGCAATCTCTCCTCCTTCAAAGAGTGCAACACCTTCCAACCCCACTTTTCATAGCTCAGTTCCTACCCCGTCCCTCAGCTCGGTGGTTGCTAGTTGAACAGATCCCTCCCTTCCGTTGGTGGATGACAACACTTCTTCTTCCCCTCCTGAGGTCATTTTGCAAGACAAATGCTTTGATGTTGGCCCTGCCTTTGAGGTCATGTCTACTCCACAAACCACACAATTGAGCCTCCTTGATGGGGTTGAGGTTTCCACTCTCCCGCCTACTCTAGTAAAGGATGGACGGAAGTTTACCGATTCATTTTTAGCCTTCGAGACATAACATGATTGGATTGAAGTCAGGCAGAAGAGATCTCCTCCCTCTCTCCAAATGGCATTAAGGTCTGCAAAGAAATAGTTTAAAGGTTTATCATTATTTGGATTTGATCTGACACTTTTTGGTTCTTTTGTGTTGCACCCTATTATCAGGACATGCATTTATGCCCTTTCTAGATTTGTATTTATGGGAGTTGTCCCCTTGACAACACTTACCTATAAAAATAAAATAAAAATAATATAGTGTATATATAATAATAAGTATAATTATAGTAAATAGAATTTAATTTGTATTATATAAAATATATATTATAAATAATATATATATTTTTTTTGAATGATTATATTTTTTTTTTAAAAGTTGACATTATATCCAATAAATCTTTATTCCAATCCCTATCATTATTGACCCAATTGCATGGTTGCCATAGTTATAATGAGATGGATCCATGATTATCTAAATCTCATTTTAGAAGTGAGTTTGATTCATTTAAAGTAGGCTTTTTAGTGTCCTTTAGAATCTTTAAATTGTATGGGTCACTCAATCCATGTGGGTACCACTCCCTAGTATAATACCACTGCCTAACTTATAAAAATAATAACTAGTTTCTCTTTTTTCTATCTCTCTTTCCCCTTGTATCTCTTATATTTTTCTTTCATGTTCCATCTATTTTTGTCTAGTCTATTCCTCTCTCTTTCAATCTTTGTCTCCATCTATATCTCACTTTATATATAAATCTCTCTCTCTCACATAGTATTTAAATATAAATCTATCTATCTCTCTGTATTTAAATCTCTCTTTCTCTTGTTCTCTTATCTAAATTGAGTTTCTCTTGATATATATACCCCTCTTTATATAGAATTGTCTTCCTCTCTAGCTCTCTTTCTTTTTCCTTCTCTCTTAAAATATTAGATTGTTTATATGCTAATTTAATTTGTACTATAGAAATTAATAAATTTTATTATAAAATATTTATATAATAATAATATAATTTATATATAATATAATAATAATAAATATAATTATACTATATATTTTTAATTGTATTATACAAAATATATTATATTTATATTTTACTCTTACTTTTTATTATTTAAAAATATATTAATTATTAATTATAATAATTTTATATTAATATTTAATCATTGTTATTATAAAATATAATATATATAATAATAAATATAGCTATATTATATATAATATAATTTGTATTATATAAAATATATATTATATATTAATTATAATACAAATTATAGAATATAATATAAAATTATAGTAATATAGTTTTTTTTTTATAAAATCTATATCATATATTAATTATATATTATATTATATTAATATGTTAATTTTATTTGTATTATATTAAAATATATGAATTATTAAGTAGAGTAATTTTACATTTATATTTAATAATTTATATTATAGAATATGATTTTTATATATAATAACAAGTATAATTATGTTATATATAATTTATTTGTATTATATATGTTAATATATTTATTGACAATAATCTTCGTTATAAGAATATTAACGAATTTGATAAGAATATTATATATTGAATGTGATAAGAATATTATATATTAACGAACATGTAACAATTGTTTGATTATCCCTTTTAGGTAGAAATGCAATGGCTCGCGAAGGAGGAGGCGAGAATAGGAGCCATTATGGGAGTTTTAAATCCTCTAATGCAAATGGTGAGGATGGCTTAGATCTTGATGATGAGGATGATGTTGAGGTTTGGGTGTTGGTGGTTGGGTTGTGACTGGCTGAGATTTGGGCGATGGGGGTTGGGTTGTAGATGGTTGTGGTTTGGGCACTAGCGGTTGGGTTGTGTTTATTTTCGCTCGTGTCAAATGGGGCTTGTGTGGAGGTTTTCTATAGTTTGGCTCTCTTTGGTGGTGGTTACTGTTGTCTTTGGTGTAGAGGCAGAGTTACAGTTTCTTCTCCCTCTGCATTTTTGGTTGTAGTGTGTTGGGAGCAAATGTCTTGTGAGGCTTTGGATCTTTATAGGATGTGGCTCAGGGTTATGGCTTATTTTAGACTCTAATCGACGTGTTAGAGGTGTGGTTGCACTTTTTGTTTTGGTCTTCACCTTGTTTCTTCCCTGCAATGTTTCCTCTTACCTTATTGGGCTCACTCTACTTTCTTTTGTTCTGGTGCTACTTTTTGGCTACCCTTTTTCTTGGTGCTCGTTGGTGGAGGTTTTTGGTTTTCCTTTGGCGGAGTGGTTTATGGATAGTTATTGGCATGTGTTAGACCCTGATTGGCATGTAGGGTTGGAATTTGATCTTCATAGTCTTGCCTGCTACCCACTCTCTCTGTTGGGGGATTTCCTCGCCTTGACTTGCTTCTTTCTAGTACCTTTGGCTCTTTTTTAGTGCTTGTTGTTTTGCTGGGTAGTGTGGTTGCTCTTCTCTAGGTCATGCTTCGTAGGAATGATGTTTCTCTTTTTAGCTCCTATGAGAGTGTTTCTTTTGGTGCTAGGTGCTTGGAGTGGCCTTGGTGGAGTGGTTCTCAACCATCATTATCTTTTACTAGTTTTTTTTTCTTGGAAGGCTATTGTGGTTGGTGGATGTGGCTAATGCCATGGTTCAGCTGGGTGGTTTTCTCTCAAACTAACAATCTCTCTTCTTGAGCTCTATGCTCTCCCCATTTTGGGTCTTAAAGTTCATTTTTCAAGATGGGGGTTTGCTTATTTTGTCTGCTATGCTCCTTCAAATGTTTTGTCTTTTCATTCAGCTGTATCTTCCTTTATTGATATTGGTTGAGATGAGCTCTGCTTTTTTTTCTTTTCTCCAGTTTAGTGACTTTCCAAAGGATGCTATGATTTTCTTTACTATGGGTGTAGCTACTTCCCTTTTATTTTTTTAGTTATGGTCTTCTTTGGAGGTGGAGACTGCTCCTTCGGAGGTGGAGCCCTCTTGTTTTGAGGTGGAGAGGCGTGTTGTGGATCTAGTGGGAAGTTTTATTTTCTATGGATTATGGACTCATTTCATCCTCTCCTATAAAGGGGAGCCCCTTCCTATTGAGGTGAAGGTCGAGTTGGTGTTGTGGGTTGACTGGTGTTGTGTGTCTGCTATGGCTCTTTAGTGTTTTACTCCAATTCCTAACTCCTATTGAGGTGGGGAGTTTGGTTTCATTGGTTGGTGTTGATAAGAATTGTGTTGTAGTCTGGCTGATATAGGCTGATTGTTACCTGGACGTTTCAGGAAGTGCATTGTTGGTTGGTGTTGATAAGTGTAGTGTTGTAGTCTGGTTGTTATAGGCTGATGATTACTTGACTGTTCAGGTGTTTCTTGGATGCAAGTTCCCTTATAATTGGTTGTTTTTGGTTTAAGGATCCCATTAAAACCTTTTCTACTTGGTGTAGATTTGTGTATTCATGTTGTTTATTCCATAATCTACCTCTGGTTTGCTATTGGTTGTCTTTGTTCTATGCTTTTGTAGCTTGGTCTTTTTGTGTGGGTTTCGGGTTCCCATCAAAACTTGCTTGTTAGTGGTTTTGGGTCCATTCAAAATCTATTTTTCCCCTTTAATCAAAACAATTATTTATTTGTTTGCTCTAAATATTAATAAAGTTTTCTATAAATTAACATCTCAAAATCTAATGGTTAAAAACCCATTGTTCCTTTTGTCATGGATCATGGGTACCAAATGGATTCCACGATCAAAATATTTGGATGGGGAAATCACAACAAGGGTAAATATGATGTATGTTTATAAGTAACAGGATGGTCTAGATACTTGGCCATGCCGAAATGGTGGAAGGAGGGATCCGTGAGGAGTTACCTATTTTGGATAGGGAAATGACGACAAGGGTAAATATGATGTATGTTTACATGTGACAAGATGGTCTAGATACTTGGCCATGCCGAAATGGTGGAAGGAGGGATCCGTGACATGAGTTACATGTTCTAAGGCATGTTAATACAATAATGTTAATGCCACGAACTGTGAACATGCATGAAAAATGGAAAAAAAAACACCAAACAGATAAAGGAAACTAACAATGATGAATGACCAAATTCGTTTTCATCATCTTACATTATTTATCCAATAGTCTACGTCATTGATTGACCATATCAACTCACTTTACTTCACATAAAAAATGCCTTCAATGTAATAAAAAATCATTTCAATTATAATAATAATATTTATTTAAGAAATTTTCTTGAAAAAAGAAAAAGATAGTACATTTGACATTTAGCATTAAGATGGTCATTGTACAATCAAAACTTTATTAAAACATCCAAAACAACTTCCCCTTTTGATTTACAATAAGAAGTTTTCCAATGAGCAGTAATGTATATCTCAAGGCTTCACTCTACCACTCAAATTATACCAAATAAAAATAACAATTTATCTTCTTCTTGTCAAGAATGCCATTAGGGGAGAGGACCTAGTAGTTGAGAATGTTTTAATAGTTGTGATAGTAGTTGTTTATATAATTCCCAATAGTTGTGATAGTAGTTGTTTATATAATGACCATTAGTTGTGACATGACTACCCATAGTTAAACAAAATGTATTCCTTTGATCTAAAAAGAAACCAATCATGTGATGCCACATCAGCACTCAACTACCCATAATGTGAATGCACAAGTATTGGTCAACTACATCTTGACAAAAAGCATGCTGATGTGGCGTCATATTTGATTATGTGGCCCTGAAACGAAAGCAATAAGCATGGCATTTGCCAAGTAAGCCATGGTAAAAAATTGGGAGTGATTTGAAATTTCCACGTAAGATAATTAGAAGTGCAAAGTTAGGGTGCGCAATTATTGGGTCCTCTCCCCTATGAAAGACCAAAAATCCTATGTACAACCAAAACACAACAATCTTCGAGGAAGGTGCTATTCAGTGGAACTTGAAATACATTCTACGCAATTCCTTTGATACGACACAACCAATTGCCATATTATTTATGCAACCAACAAAATGCACATTTGACTGTATTTATTAATTAATTAAAAATACATTCATTTTTTATTTTTAATGAATTAATAAATACAATCAAATGTGCATTTTACTAGTTGCGTAGATGTCACTATCAATTAGGGGAGAGGACTTGGTAGTTGAGTACCCTAACTTCACTCTTCTCAAAATCCTACATGGAAATTTTTAAAAATTCTCAATTTTTTTATAGTAGTTTGCTTGGCAAAACCCTTACTAAAACCTAAGGTTTCAGGGCCACATTAACATGTTTTTTTGTCAAAGTGTTAAAAAGGTCCAAAAAAAAAGAGACCGATATTTGTGTACTAAATCATGTTTTATTGGTGTGTTGATGTGACATCACATGATTTGTTGCTTTTTAGATCTAAGGAGTACATAGTAGTTATCATAAACACTAACAAATTTAAAGATATAACTATTGATTCAATATTTATGTCAAAGGCATGTCCTATTTGAGAATAGCCAACTGATTTTATCCATCCACAATGCACACTACTTGAGAGGGGATGCAAGATGGTTCAAATGTGCATGGCCATCAATCAACTTCCATCGTTTTAATCGTTTCACGACTTTTATTCCCTTATTTTCGCAAATGAAATGGTTAAAGCTAGTTAATAAATTAAAAAATAGTGAATGCTTCATTAATCACGTGTGAATGACATGAATGAATGAATATAATTTGTTTCATACTATGTTGCTTGTTTTCTTGGGTTTAATTGTATTTATGGTCAAATAAATTGTTGTTAACAATGAATTTTAGTCGCCGCACATATACTTTCACCGTATAAACAATATTTGGATTTTCCTTACTACGAAATCAAAAGCTTCACAATGTTTTGAAAGTTATTATGCAATATTTTTTAAAATGAAAATCCTTAGAATGCTTTGGAAGTTATTATACGAGATTTTTGAAAATGAATTTATAATTTATTAATTTTAACAATTAGTTGCATTTAAAAATATTCGTTATTTTTAATAAGAATAATGCAAGTATATTTTATAGTAACTTTAACTATATAAATAAATCTTTTTATAATTATATCATTTTTAATTTAATTTTGTGTTTATTTAAAGAGGATCATTTCTATATATGATATAATTTTGGGTAAAGGTGGGTCCTTTCTTTATATAATTTATTTATTAACTTACACAAATTCCAACACAACTATTTTTTATCTTACATATATGTACACACAACTAGATATATTTGCCTTATCTATATATTAATCACATCTATTTGTATGCATATCCTCATGTACTTGTTAACCATCTTAATATGATCGTTTATATACCTTGGATCACTTGTGGAATTACAAACTTGATCATCTTATATTCAAACTCAAGTTCAACCCCCCATAATAAAACAAGTTGGATATGGATAGTTATAAAGTTGCTTAGTTCCCACCTATTCATTTTCTACCAAGGGGAATTAAATGCAAATTTGTATGATTGTTACGTCCTTGTATTTAAAGGCATTAAGTGCATTCATTTACAACGTTCATAATCTCAACATCACATCTTACAAATATTATTTGCATATCACTCACATTTAAAGAAATAAACATTTTAATTGATGTAATAAAATAAATTTATATATATGATCACCCTAAGAGCATATGCATGATTGAATAAATCTATCTTCAATTGTTTACACACATTTCTATGGGATGCCTTAAGAGAACTTGTTCTCTAATGACACAATGAAAACACTTCCAAAATATTTCTAAATATTGTCAATCTCATATAATAGAAAAGATAGAAAAATTAAAAAACAAATTAAGTGAAATAGAAAGTAGTAGTATAAGTTATTCTAAAGGTCATTTCCACAAATATGAGATATTTAAATGTGAGCATAGATTATACATAGATCTATATACTTACTCTTCACAATGCAAATAAAATTTTATAATTTTGAGGTGAATAATATACTCTCCTTATCCATTCTCGATCCTAAGATATCATAGATTTAGAATCTTGACACAAACTATTATTTCTTTAATCACACAACTAAGTATGATTAATTGTTACATTTACTTTTTCATATATTAACTTTTATTGTTTCAAAATAAAAGATAAGTGCACATAATGGGCGACAAAAAAGTAGTTGTTTAAGTGTAATTTTGAAGATAAGATTTGCATGCTTTGTTAAACATGAATGAACCATAATGACTTGACATTCACCAAGCCATAATGCATGCTTGTTATAATAAAGTTTAAGTTATTTAAAATATTTTAAATAATGTGTGGAAATTACTCGCACTATAATTTAAATTTTTTAAAAACCTTATCCATCAAGGTTAGATTTCAAAACCTAAGAATTGCTTCTCCATTTTAACTTCCAAATTTGCATTTTCAACATAAAATAACATATTCAAATTTCATTTTTATCAACTTTATGTATGTTAAAAAAAATAATCTATCAATTGACATTACTACACAAATATACACAAAAAAATTAATTTATTTCTTAATTAACTTTCCACAAATCTTCCATACCCATTGCACTACTAGTATTAAAAATATTAAATATTAAATCAACAAATGATAGAACAACTCTAGAAACAAATGATGCTTTTTCCAAGTACTTTTTGCATAGCAATGAAGACGATGTTGGCTATTTTAAACACTCAGTTAGAGATGAAATGGAACATTGTGTAAATGGAAAAGAATAAATGAATGAATGAGGGATTTTAATGTCGTCCACGAGACCAAAAGTCTAAGAGACCGAGAACCACAAAACTACAAAACTACAAAATCTCCCAATTCTTTTCAATACTAGATCTTCTATTTTGAATTTTGCTCAGAAAACTAGCAATCTTGATGATTTTTTCTTCGTCAAATAACTTATGCAGATTGTTGATCTTCAAATTACCTTCGTATTGATTACGAATATCCTCATTCGATTTCACACCTAAAAAAAACATTTATATGTACGTTACGGGAATATGGCCGAAAGCGTACAAGGGACGTCCTTTTAAAAAGTAGAGGTAATGCTACTTGCTTTCTATAATTGCTTAGACTCGCGCGAATTTCCTGTCAGAAAATATTGTACGGGACGGTGTACAAGCATTCCAGCCTCTCTACTATATATGCAGCGTAGCTTTTTCCTTGTCAGAGGAATGTGGGCCGTCACTTCTGCATCGTGCTTTCTAAATTATATAAATCATATCCTAGTGGGCGTCCAAAATTTTATTGGTAAACTATTTTTACAGTGTAGAAAGGAAGTATAGAGAATGATAATGGCAGTGGCAGAGGGAGACGAGAAGGAAGGGGTCGCGGCCTTTCCGGTGCTTAAAAAAGTAATGATAACGATAATGATAGCAGAGGAGAGGGCGGAGGAAGGTTTCGGGGCTCAGGAAGAAGCCAGGGGACTGGAGGTGGGCAACAAGTGAAAAGAGACCCTAACGAAAACCCGCTGGCTGTAGGAGCCAGGTTACAGGTCGGAGAGATTTCGGCTTTGATTGCGAATGAGAATTTTGGCTACATTAGGGTGGACGGCGCTTCGCAGACAGTGGAAGTCAGATACGGTGACAGTTCAAAAACCGACACAGGCCTTCTGGATCTTGAAATCGGCAATGTATTGCAATTTACTTTGAATGATAATGCGGAAAGGCTTCGCGCAGCGTACGCGGAGGAGGCCGATGGTTCTGAAACGCTATCTTCAAAAGCTTGTGTGTGTCTACGATAATAGCCCCGGGAAAGTACTGAGTGAAATTACGAAATGTCCGGCGGGGTTTGGTATGTCTCGTGTTGGTATTGGCGGACGCTCTGCGGCAAGAAGGCGCAGATTTCTACGGCGCGAGAGTGAAACAGTTCTTAAAATTCTTCTGCAGCATCGGGTCTTTGAGAACGCCGGGCGCATTGGAGGAGTATGTTTTGGATCAGTACAGAGAAGAAGATGAAAAATAATATTTGCTTATCAACGATTTCATGCTCTGTCTTGTGGCGCAGAGTCCAGAAAGCATTACCGATCTCTTGCCGTTGATTGAATGGATGATTCAAATCGTAAAGAAAGACAATCTTGCTCAGTCTAGGTATTGCGATTTTGATGTGGAGCTTCTGCGTTGCCATGCTGGGGTTTACAGCTCAGCTGCCGTGGGACAAAATGCCGCTAGTTCCAGTCTCTGCCGAGATCACAAGCAGTAAATCCCTTCCTTTCGTCAAAAGAAGGGGGGCTATGGATCTGTGGATGGAAGTCTCGACACATATTATACTTTTTTAAGGGAGGACTGCTTTGCTCCCCTGAGGAAGGGCATCGGCGATCTCAGAGCAAACAAATTGGATCCCAGACACATGAAAGTTTGGACCAACGGTTCCGTCCTAGAATCCATTTTAGTGGAAGAAACCCTGACACAACTTTTGCAATAACAGCTCAGAGACTCGGCGATAAAGGGCCCGTCAAACTTCTCATGCCAGGAACCCTTTTCTGTATATCTGACAACAGAGAAAATTTCGAGTCTACGACTGCGTGTGTGGTGGCCAGATGCAGAGGATTTGAATTCTTAATCTCTCTTTAAGAAAATAAATTCTTCATCATTAACTAAACTCAAGAGTTATTTTTATGGAACCAGTGGACGGAAAAGTAGGTCTGGAAGGCTCCTCGGTTCAATGTATAAGTAGACGTTGGGTTTAAGTGTCACACACTAAGGGCGTGTCTCCATCATGTTGTTTAGTTTATTTTGGTTAGCAGCCACTGCTTAACTTATTTGTAGAGCTGGTGACCCCATGAAAGTTAATTTTGTTGCTTATTTTTAAACAAGTAAACTTAAATTTGAATTTATAATATTATTATTAATTTGTGCAATTAAAAATTGAAAAGAAAAAAAAGAAATCAAATATTAAAAAGGAGGGAGAAATTTGTGAAGCCATGTGACATTTTTGACATTATGCAACTGCTGCTTTTCTAGCACCTTTTTTTTGTCACAGTTTATTTTTAATTTTTAAGCAGTAGCTGCTTAAAAAAATTCCAAATTATCTTTTTCCTATTCCAATTTTTTTTGCATGGGAACACTCCAGTTGCTTAAACTGCGTCCATCTGATCAATCTGCAAAATCTATCTGCGTACGAAAGAAATAGTACTTAATGTTAGAGTGTTAACGTTTAGTGAAGAGGGTTTTTCACGGATTTGATACTTTTTAAAATTTCAAGATTTTAAAATATGATCTCAATGATGATTCTTTCATGGAAGTAGTGGAAAGAAATTTGCCGATAAAAAGATTGTGGAGAGTGGAGTGAAATGTGGGTTTTTGTTACTGATTTTTTTATATGTTTTTTGTAAGTGATTTTATATTTAAATAAACATATTTGTTCAGATTGTCTTTTAATTATATTATTTTGAAATTTACATTATGCAATATTTGTGGGTAATTTGAATGATATTTTGTAAAATTTGTAGTAAAAACATCTTATACTTACATTTGTTTTTATTTTATTTTATTTAAATTTATTTATATTAGTAAATCTTTTTGTTTTTGATTTTTGTCAAAAATAAAAATAAAATTTAATTTAAAGATTTATATGCTTTTTATTGAATTTTTATAATTATAAATTTTTTAATTTTATTTATTTTAAGATTTAATTGGAATAATAATTTATTTTTTAAGAGAGTTCACTTGAATTTTTAAATAGTTTTTCATTTTGCCAATCAAAAGATTTTCATTAAGGTTAATTATAATGAGTTATTTATTTTTAATCATGATATATGTGTGGATAGATACAATTATTCTCTTAGTAGATAATTACTTTTTGAACAACTTGTTAATGCCACCTCTTCAACATAAGTATTTACATCTTTTTATATTTTGTTGCTCAAGACTCCTTTATGTACATAGATTCTTCATAATATTGGAACTATGATTGTCTCTTCTTTTTGCCACGATGCATCTTCTCTTTAACTAGTCAATCTTTCTCTTTCATTTTCCCTTCATTCTCTCATCTTCAGGTAGATCCTCCCATAATTCCTACATCTCTTGTTACTTCTAGTGTGACCCCTACCTCTTATGTTCCTCTAGTACCATTTCCACCTCTTCTCCTACAAGTGAACCATTTATCTCTAATCCCACTAGTTCCATTCCCTCTTTTGTGCCTTCTAGTATTCCATTGTTAGTTTTATCCCCTCATCTCATTGTGTTAGGTTTTCACCTTCCTCACCTTCTAGTGTTGCTTATCATCTCTATAATGTTGTACCATTACCTCTTGTTTCTCATCTTCAAATTCCTTCCATTGTTACTCATGCTACCACTACTATCATCATCCCCAACTCTACTCTAGATACACTAGTGGAAAAGTTAGATAGTGTTGATAAGAAAGTTTATTCTATTCCCAATAACCAAGATGTTACTACTTATACTTCAACACATAACATACCTCTTATTTTTTAAGTTGTTGCATATCCATTCCCTATTATTTTTGTGGTACCTTACTTTGATTTGTATCATGGTAAAGATGACACAAGTGCACTCATAATTATTTAATACAATATTCCTAGACTATGTTTATGATGACAAAATTTTGGCTAAGTTATTTTCTCACACTCTTCATGTCAATGTTATTTAGTGGTTCTATATTATTCATTGGTTCTACTCATTTCCTTTTGGATCCATTCATTCTTTTAATCAATTAGCTACAGTAATTCTTGGTCATTTCCATAGGAATATCGACTTCAAACTTGTTGTTTCAAATTTATTAGAGTGTTCCCAAGTTGCAAGGGATTTTTTACAAGGGTTTATTATCTACCACATGTGATAGTGTTTTTTTAAATATGCTTCTTTCATGGAGTTTGTGCTCATATAAAAGATGTTGAACTCAAATTATTTATTTCTAATGGTTTGAAATATGGGTCCTAACATATATCTTCTATACCTTCATACCCTTCTAAATTGTATATGGTAATCATAAGAAATTGTGATCCTATTAAAATGTCAAGTCCTAATGTAAGATACTAAAATGATGCAATAAGAAAAACTAACATAAGAAAATGGCACCTCAATGATTAGCCTAAAAAATAGTAAACATGAAAGAAAAATAAAATAAATTGATTGTTGATTATACCTTCATGTTGCTCCTTCCTTGGTTGGCCCTTGATCTTTGGATGTCTTGTGTGCTCCTTGGATAGCAATGGAGTGAAGTGGATGCAACATGCAAGATGGATTGATGAGAAATACTATGGAAAAGCTAAAATGCTACAAATGACAATTTGGCAAGAGTTTGGTAGCAAAAAACTTCATTCCAAAATGAGAGAAATGAGGAGGTATTTATGGAACAATTTGAATTCTCTAGATAATTCAACAGTTGAGATTGATCTAACAAAGCCAAGATGAAGGGCTATGGTGAGTTGAGCACTCACAATCCCTCACATATTGACATGTGGAATGTGGGATGGCCTAAGGTGGGATGATGTGGAAATGAGGTGGAAGAGAGGTACATGATATGGATGAATGAAAAGTACCTTGTAGGTACCTTGGGGGATGAAAATATTTCTTCAAAAAGGAACTTCTTGTCCCCAAATGAAAAGGAAAGAGACATTTGAGGAATTTTAGAATTCCTCAAAAATCTCCATGGGAAAAGGGGAAATGGTTGGAAAAATAAATGTGAATTCACATTCATTAGAGAATTTATTGGATAAAAGAGAGTCTCCAAAAAGTTGGAGATTTGTCACATATGGGTGAAGTGACAAGTCCAAGGTTCTATAAGTCTTTGGCACATGTAAAGTGACAAGTCAAGCCTTCTAGAACTTTGCATGAGGATGGGGAAGACCTTGGAAATACAAAAGTGAATTAAAAATTCACATGGGGAAGAGAAGAGCCTTGGATAAATAAATGTGAATTAAAAATTCATATGGGAAAGAGAGTCAAAGCCAAGAAAGGCAAGTGGAAAGGTTGACCAAAAAAGGTAAGCCAAATGTGGTTAATGACTTTGATTAAGGTTGTGCAAACACGAGATTAGGATAATTAATGAGAGATTAGAGGCAAGTGGGAGATTATGGAGGATGTGACATTTAATGAAGATTAAGTGGTGCACATCATAATCACAGATTAATTAATTTAATCTGGATTAAAAGAGGGTTATTGAGAATGTGACAAGAAGAGAGAAAAAAAAGAATTAAAAAATGATTTTAATCCAAATGGGTTAAAAGACTAAATTAAATAATTTATCATATTTATTTAATTTAGAGAAGAAAGGGATAAGGTAAAGTTTTTTTATTTATTTAATTACATACTTTAGGAACCTTAGGCAGAAAATGAAATAATGATTAAATAAATTATTTTAATCACTATTAATGAAATAGATGAATAGAGTAGACGATTTTTTATCATATGAAAGTGATCAAATTTGGATGTCTACGGAAATAATCTAAACCTAACACTAACCATATGCCTACTTCTAACGTTGTTTTTTAAGCCTCAAACAAGTAGGAAATTCATAAAATTGAGAGAAACTCTAGATTATGTGCTTCAAACCCCATTGAATGCTAATTCGATTACTCTTCCCATTATTTATCCACTCAATCTATATAGAGGGCTACTTAAGGAATGAAATGAGTGCACTTTTTAATTATTATACTGCCCAAAAAATTACCACAAAAAATATCAATAAAACATAATCAATCTATTTTTTAAAATAGAACATCACCATAACAATAGTGTAGAAAATGCATGATCAATGTTGTTATACTTTTGCATTGAAGCATAGAAGTGGAAATTCAAATAAGGTAGTTGATGTAATAAGTAAGAGACATATTTTTTGATAGATATAACAATAAAGATAGTTGGATTTAAAGAGTTGAAATATTTTTATGGAGTTACTCCTAATTATATGGAAGCATGGAGAGAATGCAATGAACCAAAAAATATCTATCAATAGAAGTAAGTGACTTGATTATTTTATTTAAAATGAGATGTTCTTGAAGGGTAATTAGTTGTGCATTTGTAGAAACTCAATGAGGGAGAATTTATCAAGGATAAGCATAGTGGTGGTTTAGAATATCATTTTAGAGTAGATAATTCTATGGAATTAGTGAATGAAAACTATTTTTGGTCCTAAATATAAAGAAATGAGAAAATTTATTCAAGATTGCAAGACTTGTCAAGTTACAAAGGGGGAAGTAAAAATATTGGATTTTATCAATCCTTACCATTTCTAGAGAGACCTTGGGCAGATATAAGTATAAGAAGATACAAATGAATAGGATAATTCAATAAGAGGGAGAATGAGTAGCACACATCTCCATGCAATACATGTAATAGGTTGATTTAAAGGCCATTTTAAAGGGCCAATACACCATATAGGACTAGAATATGAAAAGGCTTACAAGAAATAATATAGGTGGATAATTACAAACATTGTTAGCGATATTTGTGTACTATAGGATGGAGTATACAAAATAAAATTAGATACTTCTCATGAGGTCCCTACAAAAAGAAAGAGAGTCAAAACCATGAAATATTTTAGAGACACAAGCACCCAATTTGAAGAACTTGCGGAGGTCACTTTCGAATCTACAAAGTCAATTTATTAGTTAATTTATTATCTAAGGAGTTGTAGGAAGCTAGAAACTTACAAAATTTGATTGGTACTAGTTAGATTTTGTGTCCTATTATTATTCTTATATTGTGTATTTAGCGGCCCTATTATGACCAATTGGTTCTCTTTATTTTGTTTTTTTCTATTTCATATCTCATTAGAGTAGTTTCTCTAACATCTTGGTTGCTACTATGTAAAAGGGTCAGGCCCTAGTTCAATCCTATTTTCATCAATATAAAAAATAATATGGGTGGAACCTATAAAAAAATATCTAGGATTTGAGAGCTAGATCCCTATCTATCCTAAGCTAATATTGAATCTAGTGTGTGGGGGGTGAAAAGGGAGAGAGATTGCATCAAGAAATTTAAGCATAACAAAGGTTCATGAAACGCTAATCAATAGAAAAATGTACACATAATAGCTAAACATAAACAAAGATAAGATTAAAAATATTTAAGATAATATATTGCATACTATTAAGTTTATTGATCAATTAACCATTACACAAATACAAGTCCTCTAAAAAGATACATAGGGGCTCCTCTATGTAGAAGAAAAGAGAGAAAATATCAGGCTAGCACATCATGCTCAAATGTTCAATTGTGACACTAGAATATAAAAATAAACCTTAATTTTGTACTTATTGAATTTGTAAATGAATTTGTACAATGTTATATATATAACATTGTACACATTCAATTACAAATTCATTAAGTTGTGTGTTTGAATTTATGAATGTGTACAATGTATAATACATTTGTGTACAAATTATGTGTTTGTTGTCTCTTGTTCATTGAGCAGATTGATATATATGTTTGTATCCTTTAACTATCCTTTCAAAATGCAAACAATGGTACTGGATAAATTTTTTTATGCATCTTTCACAACCCATGATGGGTTTATTTGATGATTGAAAAATTATTACTGCTTGTTTATGAAATAAATCATTCCTTTTACACACCTTTTTGCCCTGTGTTGTTTGGTTTTATTGGATCATGGTACTGGTTTTTTCTCTCACATTGTATGTATGTATGTTTGTATGTATGCACATACATACATATGTATGTGTATGTATGTGCATACATACATGTACATATGCACATACAAACACATACGTATGTATGTATATATGCACATGCATACACATATATATATGTATGTATGTATGTATGTGCATACATACACATACATACATATATGTATGTATGTCTATGTATATACATACATATATATATTTATGAATGTATGTCTGTATGTATGCACATACATATATATATTTATGAATGTATGTATGTATGTATGGACATACATATATACATACATATATATACCTTCCATCGCCATGAGAACCTTCCAGAGAGCACGCGGTAAAATGATGGAAAATAATGGGGTGCCCACCAAAAAAAACATTAGTCATATGTTTAAATCAGACCCCAAATGAAGATTAATTGGGGTGTAATGTGTTTGGTGTTTGGTGCTAAAGTAAGAATATTAATATGTAGGAGTGCTTTTTAATGGGCACAAAAATATTTTTTTAAGGTGTCAACATGAATTAGACCCATTGATTTTTGAACGGATTTGAATGATATAATAGTTTTATTTAAATGTTAATAGTGACACATTTAGGTGTTTTTTTTGCTTTGCAATGTATATCAGATATTTTTTGCAATGTATATGTATGTATATGTTTATATGAATACATGCATGTATGTTTGTGTTTCTATGAATGCTTACATGTATGCTTATGTTTGTATGATTGTATGCATGCATACAAATATGCAAAAAATCACAGATATATAGGGCTCCCCAAATAAACATCGAATCTAAATATAATGCAGAATTCAGTCATATCATCTATAAAAACCTACGTAAGTGGCAGCTACAAATTCAAATGCTATAACAAATTCAAATTTGAAACACAACAATCAAATTGATTGCATTCAATTATCGGATTCAAATTTATATTTATAAGAGGGATAGCAACCAACGACATTCATAATTAATCTCCTCTAGTAATATCCTCTCCATACTACAAACCATTGAATGGCATCCTTTGCGCATTCCTCATATATCCAAGGTTGATGAGAAACAATGAATATAAGTTGAATAAATCTTGGTATACAATTCCATTAACATTTATATGTTTTTACATATATTTATCTATTCCATATGGATCTTTCAATATGTTGAACTTGATTAATTATGTGTTGTTGTACATGCATTATTTCAAATGTTGTATGGTGTTTGTATGTTACTAGCCTCGGTTGTAAATATTTTCTTGCACGCACTGGAGAACAAGGAGAGGTGGTGCAACAATGTTCATGGTGGGAAGTTTGGTAAATGTGTTTGTCAACACACCAAATAATTAAAGATTTTTGTTCAAATGGCTCTATGTTTCAATTATTTTTCTATATTGTTCACTAACTAGTATGTCTTTTTATTTATTTCAATAACTATTGTCCATGTTTGTTTGTTCTATTATATTTTTTTGTTGTGACAAACATGTAAAATGACTAGGAGGTTGTAAAGAGCATGCCAAATTGCAAGATTACATTTCAGGTAAAGTCTTTCAAGACTTTACTTTGGCTGTGACCTGATAGACATAGTGTTCATTTATAATGCTCATTTTTCATATTCATTGTAAACTTACATTTAAAATTTACAATTAGATTGATTTCCAAGTGTAGGTGTTGAAAAATTTATAATTTCAAATAGATTAATTTTTGGTATGCTGCATATAGATATATAGATATATGTATGCATATACTTAGTTGTGTATACATACATACATACATACACACACACACACATATATAAATATATATTTATATATGTATGCATGTATACACAACTAGGAAGGTTGTAAATAGCATGTCAAATTGTAAGATTACATTTCAGGTCAAGTCTTTCAAGAGTTTACTTTGGTTGTGACCTGGTAGACATTGTGTTCATTTATGATGTTCATTTTTCTTATTCATTGTAAACTTACACTTACAATTTATAATTAGATTGATTTCCACTTACACTTACATTTACAATTTATGGATATGCTACATATAGATGTATTGTAATATATATATATGTATGCATATACTTAGTTGTGTATACATATATACACACACACACACACACACACACACACAAAATTGTGTATATGCATACATAGTATATATATATATATATTTATATATGTACATAATTTTTTGAATTTCAATTACATACATTTCTTAATGTACATTTATATTTTCAACAATGTTAGTTAGATGAATACAAAAAATACATATCCAACAAAATGATAGATGAATAAAACCAACACAAAATCAATTTCAAATCACAAAAGCATAGATCATTAACTTGGACAACTCTCAAATTTATTACACCATAAACATGATTAAGACAAAGTTGGAAAGAAGACAAGGAGTCTCCAGTCTTACAAAAAAGACATTGGCAGACATCAAAGTATAAGTTGACAACAGACTACCATTTAGTTCTATAAAATTAGACACTAGTATCCTTTGGCTATCCAATACAACAAACTACTATCCTTTGACTACCCAATACAATAGACTAGCATTCAGTTTTATGAAAAACACTCTAAGACACTTTGAGGTCAAAAAGTTGACAACAAAAAATCCTAATCAGACATCCACATATCTGATTAAGAAGTGGTGTGTCTTTGGGGTCAAATGACTCCGCATCAATTGGAGAAGATGTTAAGGATTGTGGATTGTTCTGTATGACACTTTCTATACAAGCAAGCAATGCATGATTTGCCTCTAGAGTGAGTTGTAACTGTGGAGAGCAGCCTTCAGAAGACCCGTTTTGTACGCTGCTAAGAGCAGCAAAGGCTGGAGCCAAAATGTTAACCATGTCCCTTAAAATTGGATGTTGACTTGGAAGAGGAGTTGTAGGAATACTCTTACTTCTATTTTTTTTTGCTCTTTCTACTTGCTTTTGGTTTTCCTTTGAACAACTATCGAGCAATCTTTGCTTGCTCCCTTTGAAGCTCCTTTTGATGTCACTGCCTCAACTTCTCCTCTGCAATTTTCTATTTTTTTGCAGCATGCTCCAATCTGTTTGCCTCCCTCTATGCGAGGATTGCTTCTCTTTTTGTCTTCTTTTCAACCATTTTCTCCCTTTTCCTTTGTTGCAATTCTTGGTTTCTTCATTTTTGTGCCTCTTGTTCATTCAACAAATTGAAGAAATCATCTGATGTCAAAATTTGAGACTGCCTACTAAGACGTAAGACCCCATTGCGACCTGTATTAGATGATTGGTGGACCCTTTTCATTGGGAGTTGCAAAAAAATGCTTCTCCTACTTTTTGGTTGTTGATCATTGACTTCTATGCATGGCACATAGTCAACCTCTTCGTCACTTGAGTCATTACCTTCGAGTCCATCCTCATCATCATTTGTAGCCTCCCAATTTCTCCCAGTTGTGAAGTAATGGATGACATCTTCAGGATCAACATCTGGTGGTGATGGCATGGACAACCCTTCATCCACTTGACTGAAATTGAGATGTACCCCTAGGTTCAAAGCTTCATCTTGAAATTCAAATGGCAGATTGAGACTTTCTTCATTTTCAACTGCCTGACTGCATGAATGAACTGTTGGTTCTTGTTCAATTTCTGTTGCTTCAATGTTTTCTGGGCAATATCCTTCTTCACTTGTTGGATTGGGGGGTATGCTTGTAGAAAAGGTGTCCACAAACTGTCCAATCTGATCCTCATTCCAACTTGCTATCCTCAAACATGTTTCTGCTACCATGAACTGTGCCTCATCATCAGTTGTATCACCCTTTGTTTCTGCTCCCAATGTGGTTCCTTCCTCTTCAACCACGAAAGCTTGGCTTGGCCCCATATCAAATTCAAGTGCATGTTTATTCAATGGCCAAATTCCCATTCTTCGAAAACCACTTGCAATGTTATTAGAGCTCAAAGCTTGTGCAAAAGCTTTGCTGGCAAGTGTTGCCAACTCTACCCTTCCAATGTCAAGTTGAGGCTTTTTAGAGAGCCATATACTCCTTTGTTGTTTGAAGTAGTTCTTAAATGGTGAGAACACACTAACATCAAGGGGCTGCAATTTGTGGCTGCAATGTGCTGGAAGTGTGAGCAGATCTATTCCCATAGTCTTTGCTTCTTCAATCATTTTGAATGCAACATGGCTGCCATGACCATCAAAGCTGAGAAGTTGTCTGTTGGATGGTGACACCCCTCCTGGGACATTTCTTGCAAAGTGTTTTAACCATTCCACAAATAATTCTTGGTCATCCAAGCATGCTCTTAGATTGCCATGCATGCCCTTGGCTCACAGTTAACAATATAGTTTCTAATGTTCCTTTTGGACTTGAACAAATAGTAACCAGGTATAGCTTGACCTGCTGCATTAACACAAGCTAGAACAGTGATCCATTCTCTGCTTTTAGCAATTAATTGTGGAACACATTTCGTCCCTGTTTTTGCAATAACTCTCATTGCACAGTTTCTGCCAGCCTGCACACCTGTTTCATCGCAGTTCCATATTTTGTTGGGCCCATAATTATGTTTTTGTACAACTCCTCCAAGTTATCATAGAATGAAGAAACTATTTCTGGGCGTAGCATTATAGCTCGATCTGTGTCCAGTCCTTCGGGTGTTCGAATTGTTAGATCGAGATGCCTTTGATGAAAGCCAACCCACCATGACCTCCCTGGTATCCCATTTGTGAATGGGTTAGGCCTTGCTCCAACCATTTGGGCCACCGTTGACTTAAGTTGTGACACTTGAAGGCCATGGCCAATATTAGCCATATCTTTACACCACTGCACAATTTCAGCTTCTTCTTCATCACTTAGGATTGTTCGGGGCCCCCTTTTTTTTGTGGATGTCACACCATTGAGCCATGCCCGCAAACTGCTAGGCGGGATTCCCCATTTGATCGCTGAAGCTCTGATTGACATTCGTTTGTCCTCAACATCTGCAATGGCTTTTTCCACATCATCCATAGACCAAGTTTTCATGCACAGATCTGGGGTTGTCACATGGTCAGCAGGTGGCGGTTCCATTTCTACCTCAGTATTATGAACAATAGGTTCAAAACCATCATTTTCAATGGTCTCTTCTGCATTTTCAGAAATATCTTCCTCGTTGGTGTTCACTGCTGGCTCTTCATCAACAACATCTGGAACATTGAATGTCACTCCACGAGGTACTCTAATCACGCGCCTCCCAGTCGATCTCTTCCTCTTCTGGCTTGGTGCCATGATTGTCAGTGATCCTATACATTGTAAGCCATAAAGAGTCAGAAAACTATGATCCTGTACATATAATTAGACAGATATAATTACAAAGAAAATCATTGATATACAGTGCAAAATAGAAAATAGTGCTAAATGTGTCACTATTAACATTTAAATAAAACTATTATATCATTCAAATCCGCTCAAAAGTCAATGGGTCTAATTCAAGTTGGCACCTTAAAAAATCATTTTCGTGCCCATTAAAAATCACTCCTACATATTAATCTCCTTACTTTAGCACCAGACACCAAACACATTACACATTACACCCTAATTAATCTTCATTTGGGGTCCATATATTAATGCATGTTTGTAATGTTTTTTTTTTGGTATTCCATTCTTTTCCATCTGTACATCAGCACATTATACAGAAAATGAAAGAAGTTGTGTTGTATTCAACAACAATAGGATATTAATTTTAACAGAGGTACTTGGGTTTTCAGAAATGTGCACAAGAAATTAACCAAGGGTTTCATAAATAATAATTTCTCACTTTAGGAGTACACTAGGATGGGTTTTTTTTTTCAGACCAAAAAATATTATTTTGCAGACATGTGGTCAAATCCAGGAAATTCCTCATCATTCCTGGAGACAATATCATGAGACAATTGACTTTACTAGGTCGTATTTAATTATTTAACCCCAAAAAAACTCGTATTTGGAAAAATAAAGCAAGGGTTTTCACAAAAATGGTGTATACTAAATGGGTTTGTCGATTTACGCTTGTATTCACATGGGTTTTTTATAAAAAGGTTGATGCAGACCATTAATCATTTTTGCAGACATGTGGTCAAACCCACGAAATTCCTCTATCATTTCTGCAAACAAAATCATGATATAGTGGACTTTACAAGGCCATGAGTGAGCAGAAAAACAGGGAGAGGAAATCATTTAACCCCAAAAGAACCTGTGTGTAATGTACATACATACATACATACATACACTTGAAAGGAGAATGATGTTTGTTGTTACCTCACACCATGGACGACAACTTTATATATACATACATATACATATATATATATATATATATATATATATATATATATATATATATATATATATGTATGTATGTATGTATGTATGTATGTATGTATGTATGTATGTATGTATGTATGTATGTATGTATGTATGTATGTATGCACATACATATATATATATATGCATGTATATATGTATGTATGTATGTATGTATGTATGTGCATACATACATACATACATACATACAATGTGTGAGAAAAACTAGTAGCATGACCCGAGAAAATCAAACAACACATGGTGAGAAAGAGTGTAAGAGGAATGATTTATTTCATAAACAAGCAGTAATAATTTTTCAATCATCGAAGAAACCCTTCATGGGTCATGAAAGATGCAAAAGAAAATGATTAACCAGTACCATTGTTTGCATTTTGAAATGATAGTTATAGGAAACAGACATATATATCAATCTGCTCAATGAACAAGAGACAACAAAAACATAATTTGTAAATGAATGTATAAAACATTGCACAGATTCATTTACAAATTCAAACACACAGCTTAATGAATTTGTAAATGAATGTATATAATGTTATATATATAACATTGTACAAATTCATTTGCAAATTCAATAAGTTGTGTTTTATATCATTATACACATTCATTTAAAAATTCAATAAGTTGTGTGTTATATATATAATTAACATTGTACACATTCTTTTACAAATTCAATAAGATGTAGAAGAAAATGATTAACTAGTACCATTGTTTGCATTCTCAAAGGATAGGCAAAGGATACACACATATATATCGATTTGTTGAATGAACAAGAGACACAAAATGTAAAATGACAAATATATGTATGCTGGTTTGTTGTATGTGCAATGGAAAGTATAAAAATATAAACAAATACTAGTCTATTGTATTGGATAGCCAAAGGAAACGTATCTAAATAAAGTTATATACTCATGACAATGCTGAAAGAATTGCTGTAAAACTTAGGAGAATTCGTTTTGCGGATCTTGTAAAGACAACAAAAAAGACCTTCATTTACTTATAAAGTAAAGTAAAAAGATAGTGCATAAATATAAATGTTAAATGCACAGTTCATGAAAGTAAGAAGACGCTGCATAAATATAAATGTTAAATGCACAATTCATGAAAATAACTATAAGTAGAATGTATAAAGTACCAACCTGAAACTGCAGAGGAATGTGCAGAGGATGTCTAATGATACTTTGAATTTTGCAGAGAATAAGTTGTCACAAATAACAATTGTGAATGACATTGGTTGCTTTCCCCCTCTTATTTAGGAATTCGAATGTGGCAATTGATTGCATTCAATTTGGTTGTTGAGTTTGAAATTTGAATTTATTTGAACATTTGAATGTGTAGTTGCTAGTTACGTAGGTTTTTAGAGATGACATGACTGAATACTGCATTATATTTGGATTTGATGTTTATTTGGGGAGCCTTACACCTGTATTTAATTGTTCAGGTACCTACAGGAAATGAAGTAAATACATATATCTGTCAAGGAGTGTGTGGAAGACTGTGCATTTCAAATCCCATAGAGTTAATAAGAGATTGTGATTATGCCATGTAAAGCACCATTAAGTGTGCATGTGTAGTTGTAAATATAAAATGTAATGAAGGATACAAATTTGCAAGTGGGGGTATTTGTAACAGTAAATGTTTTAAATTAAATTGTAAATAAGCTTTTTTATGTGCAAGATGACTTTTTTTATAAATGCAAAAGAATGTTTAGTTGTCTATTATGATTGGTGAGTTACTCATTGTGTTATGAGCAGCCATTGGTGTTGTAATTTTTTATTTGTTCAAATAAAGTTTTTTAATGGATCAAAGTTTTAAAAAAATTGGGGGTGTGGAGTGACCATGGAGGTGGCAGTTATTCAATGGGGGGCAGATACTAGGTCTTCTCCCCTACTTGTTTTAGGGAGGACAAAATTTAGTACTATATTCATTCAAGGTTACAAGATCCAGGTTAGCAATGTAAATAACTTTTGAATCATTCATTATGTTTGATTCCCTTGAAATTTTAAAATCCCTCAAAATTGTGGGTTTGGTTGTAATAATTGTGTTATTTGACTTGGTTTATCTTTAGTTGGCCTAATATTTTTAGGCAATTTTTTTGTTGGTTTACTTCCTTTTTGAAAGCATTTCCTATCAATTTGATTGGTTTAGCATAAAAAAGATTGAAGTATTTTTTTCGGAGGGTTTGTGTTGTATTTGTGCACTTACAATTTTAATATAATTTATTAATTATTTAATATTATTTTTAAAACTATGTATTTTCGTGATGGAAATAATTATAAGTTTATATAAATATCTAAGTTAAATAATAAATTATTTAAAGTAACAATCAATTTAGATTTAAGAATTTAGATTATAATAAATGTAGATAATATATTATAGAATTTAAATAAATTAGTTTTAATATTTTGTTTAAATTTGAATGAAGGACTGTGATTCTAACAGTCTCAAAAGTTAAGTTGTCATTATGTTGGAAATTTAGGGTTTGATCGAATGAATGTCTCATAATGTACTAATTGACTACACACTATTGTCAGTTAGATCCACACATATGGAGCTAATCTTCATGAGTATAGAAATGATTTGACTTGTAAAGCTAAACCTATACTCATGTTGAACTAACAAAAAAATAATAGCTAGTATTTACTTCCCTTGATTTTTTGATGTATAAATCTCAATAAGGAACTATAGATGAGTGTTGATGGGGACACACTAATATAATGTCATGAGTTGAATTTTAAAATTCTCATCCATGTTTATACCTGTGGCATTCATCCTTTGATTATTACTTTTAACAACCAAAAAATCTTCATTATGATTCATAAGACTAACATAATGGTGAAATGTTTTATTTGTTTCCCATCCTTAAGAGACAATGCATACAAATAACACTCCCATTTCACCAAGAAATTAGGGTGGGATTCATGTGAGACCACAATAGTTTGGCTAACTCAGGCATTATATTTAGTGATTGTGATCACATTTAGACAAACAATCTTTGAAAATATACCAAAATTATAATAGGTGTTAATCTCTATTTGAGTTGGAAGTCTATATCAAGAGCCATTAGATTCATTCAATAAAGTGTAAGCATTGATTCAAACCTCAATATCTAATTGAGCTTACCTTAGTGGGGGTGATTTTCCTTTCTTGAGATAACAATTTATGCTAAATTATACACAACTAGAACATTATGTAAAAAAATCAACCACAAAATTCTTATGATTAGGTGATAAATAAGCTTGATAAACTATATAGATTGATTTTGTCATGGTTATCTTTTGATAAAAAATATGGCATTATTTTCCCAATTGAATAATTTTTTTATCATTTTGTTTCAAAGGTAAATCCTTTCAATTATAATACACCCAATCAATACTTACATATGAAATATTCTAGTCATTAATTTTGTTGATAAATTCTTTATTTTAAATTAAAGCAACATTATAATTTCATAAAAGGGGATACTAATGATTCTCACCTTGGATAGGTAGTGATCTAGACCATGCAAAACTATTATAAATGCTTCATAATGACCTATTTCCAAAAAATATTATCCCTACTACTATGTGTATGTTTGATGCATCATCAAATGAGTTTGACACTTATGTTTTGTGGCTTCCCTGCAATGATCAAGCTGACAATAAGGTAATTCTTCAATACATTGGTCAATATGTGTGACTTGATGAATGTAGGCAGGGAGCTTCAATGATTGCAGTTGGGTTGTAAATGTAGCTATGCGCTGAGGGAGGTCATCTATTTCAAGAGATTTTTCTTTGATAGAGGCAATTCATGACATTTTGCATTCATGTTTGTAGATCATGTACATATATTAGTTGTTTTTATTTTCCAAAAATTGTTGTTGTACACTTTGCATTCTTATTAGGGGAAATACATGATCTAGGTCTTTTGATGTTTTCCTTCAAGTGAATTGTGCACATGTTATGTTTTGTGGTGTTTTGAGGTAAGCCTTTTCAATTATTATGGCCATGTGACTCCTATGTTGAATGGATACTTTAAGGATTTGGATTCCATGTTTAGTAGGAAAACATCCCACAAAAGTCACTAACATATTGACACCTTGTGCCTCCCTTGTATTTTCCCATTGTTTATAATTGGTCTAAAAGATTATTGTGCATTCATCCATGCCAATTGTGCTTATGGTTGTGTTTTTCCTATCCTTGCCCTTTGTCAAATGCTAAAATTGAAAATTCCTAAAATTGGCTATGGGTGGGGGGCTATTTGAGTCTTCCATCCTATAGAGCACCCAAAGTAGTATATCCCCATTTCAAATTTGAAGAAAATTGGATTAAACTTGACTAAGTTATGCACTTGTAGGTTTTGGGTCTCCTACCAGCCTTTTGTAGGGATTCACTATTGAATTGGCCCAATACTTAAGACCAATTCTAAGGTATTTTCCTACAAGACCAATTCCAACTAGTTTTTCCACATTTGTGGATTTTTGTTGGACATCAATTCCATGCAAAGGAATGATTGCCTAAAGGCACAAGGCGAGAAAAGGACTACAACATTAAGAGTAAAGCTACAAACAGTACTACAAAAGCTTCAATTAATATTTTGTGGAACTTGTGGTGAATGGGATGATCATGAGACATATAACTGTCCATCAAGAGTATTCCAACTTAGAAATTTGAACACATGCCAAGACCCTTAATATCTGCTAAATCATGGGTGTATTAGAGAAACTGGTCACACTATGGCATATGTTAAGGGAATTTTTGAATGCACCGTGTACACAATATCATGGAAATATATTACCACCATGGAGGGAAAAAAATAATATGAATACAATGCAAAATACCCCTCCATAAAACTATAATGAAGAAAATAGGCCATTCAACTATAAAGGAGGTTAAGGATGAAGAAGGGGGAACCGTAGAAGAGATGACACAAACTGTTTTATACACAATAAGCCTAGACATTGTGGGATGGAATGTTGGTCGGATAAGAGGAACAAGTGTACATTTTGTGGCAATCCAAATCATGATATCTATAGTTATGAGAGGGAACAGCAGTACTTTCAATGCCTCACCCAAATCAAAGAGTGATGAACTTCAAGGGCCAAATAAAGGGGCCAAAGTCATAAGAAAAATTTCAATAAATATTCTGCAAAAAGCTAGGAGATGTTATAATAAGGATAACTAGTCATCTGACACATCTACCAGTGAGGATACGCCCGAAGAAGAGTACCAAGAAAAAATCAAAAATTAAAAAATAAGAAAAACAAAGCTACAGTAATCACCCACCAAGGGACCAATACCACCAAAAACAAAAATATTAATTATGATGAAGATAATGCATAATTTAAAGAAGAAGAAGAAGAAGAAACTAAATATTTTCAGCCTAGCAAGCACCAACATGATAGAATTGTGGAAAATAAAAAAAGAACAATCATTCAATAGAAAAACAAAGAAAGTAGATGTTTTTCACAAAAAGAAATTATTTCCTTAAAGAAGTTGGTTACCCTAGCACAACAAAAGAACCTCTTGGTAAAACTAGAGAAATTTGGTAAATACTGGAAAAACAAGTAAACATCCACATAATACAAAGTGATTAGTATTAGAAGAATAGACCAATGATGATAATTTCACATCTTAATCACTAGAATCTTAAACACGTCATGGTAGACTTGGGAGTAGACATCAATATTATACTACAAAAGATGGGAGAAATTAGGAAGGCCAACAATAACAAAAACTCCCTACAAATATTAGCTTAGCGGATGGCTCAGGTTTGCAAACCATGGGAACATGAAAGAACATAGAAGTGTATGTGCAAGGGATCAAATTAACAAAAAAAATTGAAGTACTAGCCATGAAAGAGCCTTTCAATACATTCTAGGATTTGCTAGGATTACAATGGTTTGTTAATGCAAATGGAATAGTAGATTTTAAAAAAGAGGAAATATCTTTTGTGGATGATATCAAAGTAGTTCACATCCCCTTAGGAGATAATGAAGAAAATTCCTATGTAGAGGAGATTGTCCAAGAGAAGGATAAAGAAGATAATACATGATTGATATATTCAATCTCTAAATTTCCTAAAATGAATATAATGCAGGAACCTAATAGCAAATGAAAAACTAATTTAGAAAGTTAGGATGGTAGCATAAACAGTGAGGATGTATCAAATGTATGGATGCAGGAAGGTTGACCTCTTGAAAAGTATATGGATTCAGGAGATTTTATATGGTACAAAAACAAGATAAAAAGTTACTGCAAAGTATTACAAGTATGGAAAATGTATCAGAAAAACCAAACAAACAGGAAACTAATATCCTAGCTCACATACCCAAGGAGATGAAACACATAAACCACATCCAAAGGGGCATCTCACACATTATATTACCCATATTTTAAATATTTTTCAACTTAAATGGGTATTTGGAGGACATGGAGAAAACCTTCATGAAAGAAGACTCACAGATTGCAACATTATAAGATACATTGGTCTACAATGCCACATGTTGGTGGAAAACTCATAAAGATACTATCCCTCACTTGCATGATTTTAATATCCTTATCATAACTAGATGCCATCCAGATGAAGCAGAATATGGTATAATTCTAAAATACAATGGATCAATCACTCTAGAGGAGCATCTACATATAGGTATAACCACATGGAAGGGGTGGAGATAATATGATAACAGGCTCTACATACAAATCTTGTAGTAGGAATCTAATGCCAATAGTCAAAATGTGGTACGTAAACCAAGAAAGAAGGATTGAAACAAAAGAGTGAAAAAAAATTCAACACAATTTCATTCACACCTTCTTGTTTTGGGATGAAGATGAAAATACTGACACCACACTATTGCAAATAACAGAAATTATATTTAGTGTAGTTGAAGAAACTTATATACAAAATCACACACAAACATCACCACCCCCGTCAAAATGAAGGGGTATGGAAAATCATAAATTGGATGGATAAATAGAATCAACTTGTAAAGAAATGATGTTATATTACACATAAAAAAGGATACATGATCCTTAATTAGATATACATATATAAGAAGATGAAAGAGAACCACAAATACATAGTGAATCTAAAAATTCAATATAACAGACAATCCCTCAAATTAAGGGAAGAGAATATAACAATTACTAACAATCCTAAATTAACTAAAGTTGGGGACTACTAGGATGAACAAGTAATTTCCAATGTAATTGAGATCCTCTCAAGCATAAAGCAATATTTCCTTGGACATTTACAAATATGAGAGGGATTAAATAAGAAGTTGGTGTAATGAAAATACACTTAAAATGATTCAAACCGCAAAAGAAAAGGCCATATCAATTATGAAAATAAAGTAAAAATAGAGTTGGATAAGATTCTAGTGTTTGGAATCATAAAACCTATTGAGGATTCACAATGGATCAGCCTCATGGTACTAAAAAATAAAAATATTGGTGAAATAAGGATATGTGTTTATTTTAGAGAACTAAATAAAGCTTGTATGCACGATCCTTTTCCAACTCCATTTACCAAAGAAATATTAGAATCTACTACAAGAAGGGATATATACTCATTTATTGATGGATTTTCCATCTACCATCAGGTTAAGATTAAAGAAGAAGATCAACCAAATACAACTTTTGAAATAAAATGGGATTCATTTATGGACACAGTCATGCCATATGGGTTGAAAATTCTTTGGCAGTATTCAACCAAATAATGGTGAATACATTTAAATATTTATTCATGATTGTTTAGACATCTATTTGGATGGTTGGATGGTATATGGGTTCTAGTTACACTCCCCAGACATTAAGAAATGTATATTTTTGGTACCATTTGGTACATTATTGGGCATACCATTTTCCAAGAAGGATTAATGGTAAATCTTATGAAGGTGTCCTTGATCATAACCCTACCACCACCTAAAACAACACTAGAGATAAATACCTTGGTTTATACCATATATGACAAAATTTTTATTAAGGGGTATGCAACAATAGCCATGCCACTAGAAGAGGTACTAAAAGAAAAGACCAATAAGTCTATAAATTGGATGGAACAATGTCAGTTCAATCTTTTGATATATAAAAAAAAAATCTTTTTGAAACATCGATACCAATATTTCCAGATTGGACAACTTTTCATGTACATGTGGATGGGTCTAGGATGGCCATAGGAGCAGTAATCACACAACCTTGCAAAAACAAAGACCACCTAATTTCCTTTGCAATCTGGAAGCTCTCTTAGGTTGAAAATAAGTATACCACTACAAAAAGATAAGCTTTATCAATGGTGTATACATTGCACAAATTTTATCACTACTTATTGTCTACACCATTCATATTTTACACTAACCATGAGCCTATAAAATATCATTTAAGAAAACCAATAATCCAGGAGAGGATATGTAGATGGCTTCTATTATTTAAGGAATTTAACTTTGATATCATGGTCAAACCAAGAAGGAATAAGCAAGGCCCAAAATATTTATCATGAATTGACACATGAGAATAATAGAATGAACATGAAGAGGACCTACCTGATGCAATTTTTTTTAGGATAACTATGGTGTTAAAATAACTATATGGTGTAGCCACCTTACTATCTATCATAAAATATCTAACTAATATGTCTCTATAAGATAAATAGATGCTATTACAGAACTCACTCCCCTTCACGTTGATATAAGGAGAATTATATAGAATAGGGGGAGATGATATAATGCGATGAGTGGTATAGGAACATGAGAGAAATGATATATTAAGAGAAACACATGAAGGGATATCTGGTGGACACAACTTTGAAAATGCTACTGCCAAGAAAGTCTAGCTAGCAGGACTATGGTGGCCTATCCTAAACAAAGATGCAAAACAATAAGATAAAATTTGTGACATATATCAGAGAGTTGGGAGGCTTAAAACACATGTGAGATTCCCCTAGAATTGGTATTATCCCAAGTATAATTTGAAAAATGGGCTATTAATTTTATTGGACAAATAGATCCACTAACAAAATTATCTAAACCTAGATTCATCATCACAAATGTAGAATACTTGAAAAAATGGGAAGAGGCAGAATTGACCAAAGATTGTACTGCTAAAACTACTATAAATTTCATCTATCAAAACATCATTACACAATTTAGTTTCCCACTAAGCATAACCAATGATCAAGGGAAATACTTTGTTAACAAAGTAATCACATAATTACTAAGAAGTTTTATGATAACCCATAACTGGACTAACCCTTATCACCCATAAGCTAATGGAGCAAGTGAGGCTCTGAACAAGATCATAGGTACCACCTTTACTAAGATGTGCAATACAAATATAATATATTGGGATGTCAAGATGCCTATAGTACTCTAGGCATATAGGACTACTTGTAAAAGATCCATCAAATTTACCCCTTTTGAATTATTCTATGGGATGGACACAAGCTTTCCCTTTAACTTCATAGTTCCTAACCTTTGCATCCCATTCACCCTAAGATTGATAGATGATGATCAATAAAACAAATAATTGAGAATTTTAAGAAAATAGATGAGTATAGACAAGTTGTGGTATATCACCAACTTAAATGGAAAGAAAAAGGAAAAATTTATGGTGTGACTCAAATATCAAACATAAAATATTTAAGAAAGATGGCATGGTTCTACTATATGACAAAAAATTAAGAAATAGGGAAAGTTAAAAGTTAGATGGCTAGCTCGCTATTACATTGACAATATACTAAAATTCAGAGTAGTCAAGCTAAGGAAATTAGATGGAACAAAATTACAATGCTATGTCAATGGGGCTAGATTAAAACATTATCATATAAACCTGAAATGAACATTAAATTACTTCAAGACACAATGGGACTACACTTTTCCTAGCCAAAGGAGATTTCCAAGGACATCATTCCAATTAACTAACAGAGAGTTGCCTTGAGGACAAGACAAAGTTTTGAAGGGGGGATGATGTTAGCAGGGAAAATGCCAGAGTACATAATAGAGCAATAAATCCTACCACAAACCACCACAAGAGGGTTGTGGAGCTCATAGTTGGCAAGTAATCTCCAATAAGTAGGTTATAATGTAAGGGACATGTCCCATTAGGAATGTTTATGTATAATATAGTATATTGTGTAACAGAAGAAGAGAGAGAGATATGTAAGAGGTAAGAGATAGATATAGAGAGATATAAAGATAATAAGAGAGTTGTATAAGAGACATTATATATAAGATAATGGAAATACAATAGATATGGAGTTGGTTAATATATGATGTATCATGGATGTTCTTTAAATTCTATTTACATTTTATTTATCTATCTATTTTGTATTATGCACTAATCCCTAATCCATCTTTATTATTGAGTTTGGGGTATAATTACAACTCAAAGAATACTTGGGGCACAAAACTTTGATCTATGATTCCCCACTTTTCTTGCTAATATTGGTTCCATTGTCAAGACCTTGGTCAGGTAGTAGATAGGAGATTAGAAAGTAAAAATATTTTAAAACAAGGATACGAAAAATAAAAATATTCTTATAAGTTGCAGCACTATCTCCTTGTTATCAACCTTGTGAGAGGGGGTTAAACATCAGAGGGATGGAGAATGGAAAGGGGGAATCTACAAAAGGAATCTTTGAATTAATGTGACCCATCGAAATAAGCTACAAAAATAACTACCATGAGAATTAATAAAGGAGTAATGTAACACCAAATAAAAAACACCCATGACAAAAGGAGATAAGAGATCTAGAGAAATTAAAGAAGATATTAATTTGATAAGGGAAATTAATATGGCAAGCCAAAATAGTGAAGAAAGGAGGCAAGGATAGAACATTTTAAAAAAGGAAAGACACCATAGACAAATGATGAATGTAGAAAAGAGAGTGAGTGAGTGCACAAATGGGGGTGCTATTGAGTGTGCTAATGTGGGTGCTTCTAAAAAATAGAAGGGAAAAAAAATTAGAAAACTTCAGAGAAAATAACTTGTCACTTGGAAAGCGCGGGAAAGATTTTAACAAAACCATAAGTGAGCATTAAAAAATATGGGGTATCAAGGATATTGTTGGTAGATGGTAGTGGAAGAAATGAGGCTCCAACACTACCACATTTCACTTAAATTCCATTAAAAAAACTATATTTATCAAGAATTACAATTGAGTTATATGATAGATTACTTGAATTCTTCAAAACTTTAGAAAATATTTTATCTTTCAATGAGGAATATTTAGAATAATTGGTCAATAGAAGTGTGAGGGAGATAATACATGAATAACTATAAATGGAGAATAAATCTAACTTTAATTGAGGAAAATAATTGTCAATAATCACTAATGAAATTTCATTTACAAAAAGAAAGGTGTCACCTCAAACGAGGACCTATTCCCCATGTCATATAAAGAAATAAGTATTTGTAGTCAAGAATCACTGCAAGAAGAGGAAATGAGTCCACAAGAATAATTTGTGGTAAATTGTGAAGAAATTTTAGGCAAAGAGTATTTTTAGACCAGATTATAATAAGGGTTGATAAAACAAGCCTGCAACAATAAAAGGTAATAAGAAGGAGAAGAAGCAATAGAACAAAACAAAACAAGAAAAAATTAGGCATGCAATGGATCACTCAATTAAACTTTTGGTATTCAGTAAAGATACTACTGAAGCCAAATAACACATTTTTATATTAGAGTCGCTATGGCAAAGGAAAGGAGTTGATGAGGACAAACCTAAGTTACTTGACTTTGTGGGTTCATTGAGAAAAGATGCTTTAGAATATAAGAACCCTTAGAAAAGTGGGGAATCACATTAAAAGGGTTATTTTTACATCTATTTGTTTGACCTCTAAATCAAAAGTAGTAGCAATAGGTAAAAGGAATCTAATAAAAATTAATTTAGCTACATGAGAAAATATCTCACAAAAATCCACTCCCTCAACCTAAGAGTACCCCTTAGCTACTGAGTGGGCCTTGTGCCACTCCAACTTACAATATGTTTCAAATTTATTTTTAAATACCCATTTACATCTAATAGCTTTCCTCCCCTTAGGTACACAATGGTTGATCGAATTGGTACCATAACACTAGATCCCAAGTGTCTCATTTTTTCAAATCCTTCATTTTATCTTTCATGGATCTAACCGAGACTCTCACTCATCTAAAGATAAAGCTCCCAAGTCACAAATCTAAGGTAATTATCAATACACAATAAAATAAATATGAAACTATAATTAGAAGGGAAATACCTTTCAACTAGATAAATTTTTTTAGTTGATCTTCTAAAAGGTATAACAAGATGCTCATATTGTTCCTCATCAAAACTTGAATTTAAAACTCCCCTTCCTCATTTTTTCTATCATGTTTTGTTTTGTACATGCATCTTCCTATGGTTCACTCTTAATATCAAAATGCATTTTTTGTTAGGTTTTCCATGAGGTTGTTCAACATCTACAAATAACCTAAGCTTTATAAAAATATTCACTTGGAATATACAACTTTCAATGTTATAAGATACCAAAGATAATAACCCTTAAAAAGTGGGGAATCAAAGATTGAAGTTTTGAGCCCCAAGCATTCTATATGAATTGTTAGTATACCCTAAACTTAGTAATAAAGAGGGATCAAGGATTAGTGCATAATGTGGAACAGATAGATCAATATAATATAATAAAATTTAAAAAATATCCATTATGCATCATATATTAACTAGCCCATATCTATTATATTTTCATTATCTTATACATAATGTGTCATGTACAATTCTCTTATTATCTCTATATCTATCTCTTATCTCTTACATATATCTCTCTCTTATTTTGTTACATAGTATTCTATCTTATACATATGCATTTATAATGAGACGTGTCCCTTACATTCTAATCTACTTCCTGGAGATTACTTGTCGGCTAGGAGCTTGCAACCCTCTTGTGGTGGTTTGTGGTAGGATTTACTTCTTTGTTCTGTACTCTAGCATTTTCCCTAATAACATCATCCCCCTTAAAAAAAATTTCTTGTCCTAAAGACAAATCTTTATTAGTTGGTTGGAATGATGTCCTTGGAAATCTCTTTTAGATGGTAAAAATTGATGTCCCATTGTGTCTTGACGTAATTTTATGTTCATTTTGGGTTTATATGATAGCATTGCAATTTTGTTCCATCTAGTTTCCTTAGCTTGACTACTCTAGATTTTAGTATACTGTCAATGTAATAGGGACCTAGCCATCTAAATTTTAACTTTCCATATTTCTTAAAAAAAATTGTCATATAGTAAAACCATTTCATCTTTCTTAAATATTTTATGCTTGATATTTATGTTTTTACATGCCTTCTACCATTTTCTTTCCATAAGTTGGTGATATACCACAAGTTGTCCATACTCATCTAATTTTTCTAAATCCTCAATTCTCTATTTTATTGATTTATCATCTGTCAATCTCAAGGTGAGTGCAGTGCAAAGGTTGGGTACTATGAAGTTTAAGAGTAAGCTTGTGTCCATCCCATAGACTAATTCAAAAGGGGTAAATTCAGTGGATATTTTATAAGTAGTCATTTGATCCCAAAGTATTACATGTATCTTGACATCCCAATCTATTCTATTTGTATTGCACATATTAGTCAAGGTGGTACCTAGAATCTTGCTCAGATCCTCACTTGCTCCATTAGCTTGTGGATGATAAGGGGTACTCTGGTTATGGATTACAATAAAACTTCATAGTAATTCTATAATTACTTTGTTAACAAAGTGTTTCCCTTGATCAATGGATATGCTTAATGGGAATATGAATCATGTAAAGATGTTTTGATAGATGAACTTTGTGATGTTTTTAGTTGTGCAATCTTTGGTTGGTTTTGCCTCTTCCCATCTTGTCAAGTATTTTATACTGGTGATAATAAATCTAGCTTTAGAGAATTTTGTCTGTGCAGGATCTATGGATCCAATAAAATCAATAACCCATTTTTCAAATGGTACTTGGCCTACTACCAATTGTAGGGTCATCTCATCCCATGTTGTGGCTCTCCCAACTCTCTAACATATGTCACAAAATTTAGCATATTATTTTATATTTTTGTTTAGGGTAGGCCACCATAGTCCCGCTAGTTGAAATTTCTTAGCAGTAGCATTTCCAGAGTTTTTTCCACCAGATATCCCTTCATGTGCTTCCCTTAAGATATCATTTGTCTCATGTTCATATACTACTCATTGCATTATATCATCTCTCCCTATTTTATACAATTCTCCTATCAATGTGAAGGGAAGTGACTTCCGTAATAACATATGTTTGTCTTGCAAAGATATATTAGTTCAATATTGTGCTATAGATAGTAATGTGGCTACATCATGTAGTTCTTCCAACACCACAGTTATCCTAAACAAATTTGCATCGAGTATGTCCTCTTCATATTCATCAAGTTCTTCTCATGTGTCAATTCTTGATAAATAGTCAAAGCCTTGGTTATTCATTCCTAATTTGACCATGATATTGAAGTTAAATTATTGAAATAATAGAATCCATCTGCATACCCTCCCCTAGATTATTGGTTTTTTTAACAAATATTTTAGGGGCTAATGTTCAATGTAAAATGTAAATGGTTAGAAAATAAGTAGTGGAAAAATTTGTGCAATACATACACCATTGCTAAAGCTTCTTCTTTTGTAGTGGTATAGTTATTTTTAGCTTGAGAAAGCTTCCAAATTGTAAAGGAAATTGGGTGGTCTTTATTTCCATGGGGTTGTGTGAGTAATGCTCCTATGGCCATCTTGAAGGTATCCACATGTACATGAAAAGAGTTGTCCAATCTGGAAATCAATATTAGTGCTTCATTAATATTGTGTTTAAGTATATCAAAATATTGTTGATATTGTTCTATCCAATTTATAGATTTATTGGTCTTTTTCTTTAGTATCTCTTCCAGTGGTGTTGTTATCGTTGCATACCCCTTTATAAATTTACAATGGTATCCAATATACCCCAAGGTCTTTACCTCCAGTGTTATTTTAGGTGGTGGTAGGGTCATGATCAATGCCATCTTCATAATATCTACCATTAATCCTTCCTTGAAAATGATATGGCTCAATAATGTACCAAATGATACTATAAATATATATTTCTTAATATTCAAGGATATTTGCATCTGTTTAGCATTGTGTAGAGTGTTTGAATGTAGTTTTTAAACAACCCATTTATCGTATAATCATCCAAATAGACTTCTAAAAGTTCATGAATAAAATATCTAAATTTATTAACCATTATCTAGTTGAATATTTTTGAAGCATTTTCAACCCAAATGGCATGACTATGTACATAAATGAACCCCATTCTATTACAAAAGTGGTATTTGGTTGATCTTCTTTTGTAATATTACCTGATGGTAGCCAAAAAATCCATCAATAAATGAGTATATTTCCCTTCTTGTAACATAATCTAATATTTATTTAGTAAATGTAGTTGGAAAATGATCATGGATACAAGCTTTATTTAGTTCCCTAAAATCAACACATATCATTATTTCGCCAGTCTTTTTTTTTTTTTTTATAATGGGGCTAATCCACTATGGATCCTCAATAGGTTTTATGATTCCAATTGCCAACATCTTATCCAACTCTATTTTTACTTTTTTTCATATTGGGATTGAGTCGATATGGTCTTTTCTTTTGTGGTTTGATTCCTTTAAGTGTATTTTCATTACCCTAGCTTCTTCTTTGATCCCTTTCATATCTTTAAATGTCTGAGGAAATAGATCTTCATACTTGGATAGGATCTCAATTACATTGACAACTACTTCTTCATCCTACTAGTTCCCAATTTTAGCTAATTTAGGATTGTTATTAGTTGCTATATTCTCTTCCCTTAGTTTGAGGGGTTTTCTATAATATTAACTTTTAGATTCACGATGTAATTGTAGTTCTCTTTCACCTTTGATTTGTATATCTAATTTAGGATGCTTGCCTCCTTCTTCTTGATGTGTACTATAACACCATTTATCCACGAGTTGAGTCTATTTATCCATCCACTCTATCAATTACCATGCCCCTTCATTCCAGGGGGTGGTGATATTTTTGTGTGAGTTTGTATATATTTTTCTTCAGCTATGCTAAGTATAATTATTTCATCCACAATAGTGTGGTGTGAATATTTGCCTCTGAAACATAGAAAAAGTGAAACCCTAGGATTTTACCCTAGGGTTTAGGCACTTTTCCTAAACATTTCATGTAGGATTTGAGGTACCAGGGGTTTGATAAATTTGGACAAGGTATAAGACTGACTTACAACCTAAAGGTGAGTCAACTTGCCCTTGACCAAATTTGGAATGGATTTAGGTATGAAATACAATGATTCAACTAGCCTAATTATACAAATGATTGCTCTGATGCAAAAACAAAAAATCTAGAAAATCATAGACAAATTCGGACTTCAAAAATAGACTAAGCAGGACACTATGCACCTGTGATTCAAATTTGGGACTAAAAATGGAGAACTAAGTTGCTCAAGGTGCCACTGTCCTTGTTGACCAAATTCATATCTATTTTCACATTCCTCAGAAGCCAAATCAAAGCTTTTGTTTCCCACTTATCACATTGTCGGATAATTCTATAATTGAGTTTTCATTTGTTGTCAAAGTGTAGAGTTTGAATGCAATAATGAATAATTTATCTTCAAAATTCCCCCAATCCTCTTCAAACCTAAAACTTTCACATTCAAAGAGAGAGGAAGGGTCATTCCATTTAGGAGATTTCCAAAGTCAAACCCCGTGTTAGTGTTTCCACTTCCACGATGGCAATGTTAATGATAGAAAACCTATCCTTTTGAGGGATAGGGATAAATGATAAAAAGGAAAAATGAATCAATAATGGACTGCAACTCACCACCCAAAAATGGCTTCCTTGAAGGACTGAAATCATACAAGATCTCCTCAAGGCTTAATTTTTGTTGGCATGATTTGTGTGAAGACCTACAAAGGTTAGATCTCACAAATAATTGATAGCATAAAAATGAACAAACTCACTTACATTTTGACATGATGCCTGGATCTTGAATTGTTGTAATAAATCTCTAAAATGTTGCTCTTGACTTGCTTGATAATGCTCTTGATCATAATTTCTCCAATAATTTCCAATTATTTTTCAAATGATGCAATAACTAGGCATTTATAGGAAATTACTCTAATTTCCTGAAAATTAAATCCCAATGGCCAACTTTGGACATTTGAAATTCAAATAAAAATTTGAAATCAACACATTAAATTTTGGAGGAAAAATAGGGGGACTAAGTCGCCCTAGGTGACTGTGTCCTAGCCCTATTTTTTGGGATTTAAGGTGTCAAGGACAAAATATTAAATAAATGTTTCGCTATTTCATTTGCATTTTTTTGGAAAATGATAAAATGGGTCGTACAATACATATATTAGGAAATTAAGTGTTCAATTAGGTCCAATTACTTAAGGGGGAGCAAAACATAGTGTGAAATTATCAAGGGTGACAATTTACGACATTACAACATGTTCATCCCAAAATGAGAAGATGTGAAGGAAATTGTGTTAAAGTTCTTGTCACTCTTTTGATTTGGTCCTTCTTTCTAGGTTTATGTACCATGTTTGGACTATTGGTGTTAGAGTCTAGTAGAAGAGTTGTATGTATATCTTGTTATTGTATTCTCTTCACCCCTTCCATGTAGTTATACATGTAAGTAAGTGCTCCTCCAAAGTGATTGATCCATTGTATTTTGGAATTATAGCATATTCCCCTTTGTTTAAGCTATGAGATGCCCCTTTGGATGTGGTTTATGTGTTTTATCTCCCTAGGGATGTGAGCTAGGCTATTAATTGCCTCTTCATTTGGTTTTTCCAATACATTCTCCTTACTTGTGATACTTTGCAATACCTTTTTAGCTTATTTTTGTACCATATAAATTCTCCTAAATCTGTATACCTTTTGGTAGGTCAACTCAGATTCTTCTTGCATCCATGCATATAATACATCCTCACTACTTGTGTTACCATCCTCACTTTCTAATTTATTTTTTCCTTCACTATTAGGTTCCTTCGATATATCCATTTTAGAAAATTTAGAGATTGAATTTATCAATCTTGTATTATCTTCTTCATCCTTCCCTTAGACAATCTCCTCTACATAATAATTTTCTTCATTATCTCTTAAAGGTATGTGAACTACTTTAATATCATCCATAAAAGATATTTCCTATTTTCTAGAATCTACTATTCCATTTGTATTAACAAACCATTTTAATCCCAACAAAGCCCATAATGTATTGAAAGAATTTTTCATGGCTACTACTTGAAAATTTGTTGCTAATTTGATCCCTTGCACATTCACTTCTATGTTCTTCCATTTTCCCATGGTTTGTGTACCTAAACCATTCACTAAGCTAATGTTGTAGGGAGTATTTGTTAGTGATGGCCTTCCTAATTTCTCCCAAGTCTTTTGTGGTATAATATTTATGTTTTCTCCCAAGTCTACCATAATATTTTTAATTTTTTTATGATTAAGATGTGCAGTTATCATTAGTGGTATATTCCTCCAATCCCGATGGCTTTGAATTTTGAGGATGTTTTCTTACTTTTTCAGTATTTACCAAATTTCTTTGGTTTTACCAAGAGGTTCTTTTGTTGTGCTAGGGTAGCCAACTTCTGTAAGACAATAACTTCCTCTTTTGAAAAATATTTGCTTTCTTCATTTTGTTGTTGAATGATTGTTATTTTTGTATTTTCTATAATTCTATCGTGTTGGTGCTTGCTAGGTTGGAAGTATTCATTTTCTTCTTCTTCTTCAAATTCTGCATTATCTTCATCATAATTAATATTTTTATTTTTTTCGATATTGGTCCCTTGGTGGGTGATTGCTACAACTTTTATTCTTTTTATTTTTATTTATTTTTTTCTAAATTTTTATTTCCTCGTGATGCTCTTCTTTGGAGGTATCCTCACTAGTAGATGTGTTAGATGACCAGTTATCCTGCATCTGACATCTCCTAGCTCCTTGCGGAGGATTTATTGGCATTTTTCTTATGACTCTGGCCCCTCTATTTGGCCCTTGAAGTTCGTCATTCTTCAATTTGGGTGAAGCATTTTGAAAGTATTGTTGTTCCCTCTCACAACTGAAGAGATCATGATCCATATTTCTATAAAATGTGCAATTATTCCTCTTATTAGACTAGCATTTTGTGGCATAGTTTCCAAGTTTACTACATTTAAAGTAGTTTACTTAATCTCTTTTGTGGTTCCCCCTTACATGTCTTCAACCTCCTCTATACTCGAATGAACTGTTATCTTCATTATAGTTCTATGGAGTACTATTATCCATTGCATTTGATGAGTCTAATCATTAAATAGTTTTTTGATGTTTTTATGCAAGCTTATATACATTCTCAGACATTTATCTTATACATACTCCTACACTATACTGTTTTTTATGCTCATTATGCAAACCTGAACCTAATTTAAAGTATATGGAAATACAGTTATGATATGATGGTTATTGCATAATTAATGTGTGAATATGTATGAATTGTAATGAATATTTGTGCTTAGCTATGGTTGTTAGCATTGTGTGCATGTTTTATGAACTAACTCTTTGCAGCCAAGGAGCTAGAGGAGGTAGACTATAGCTCGCAACAACTACAAGGATCAGCCCGCAACCAAAAGAGTTTACATACAACCGAGCAAGGGAGGTTCCATAATAAGTTGAACACAACAACTCCAACACAAAGGCACTTAATGAAGATGATTGTGCATCATTATGAAATTTAATAAAGATGTTGAAGGAGAAGAACCCTATTACAGTTAGGATTCTAATGTGACTAATTCAAAGAGTCCACATTTCAGTTCTTGTTGCAGTAAAGTCACAGTTCTACTTTGAATCTTCTTCCTTTTTCAGTTATAGATTTCTTAGTCTTTATCATGCTTTGATATATAGGGAGTGGTGATTTATGATTTCAATTTAGATTCCTTGTTTATATAAACTCCCTTGTGCCTGTATGTATGGCTCGATAGTTGAGGCATTAGGAATTAGTTAATTTTTCAAATAGCAAATATAGCTATCAAATGTATTCCAATTAGTTGTTGTTTTTACACAAACAATGTTTATTGCTCAATCATGATTTCATGAATAATATATTCCATCAAAATCTTATGTGATATTCTAAATTTGTGCAATGAATGGTTTTGAGTTATTATGATTGTGTAAATCTAAGAAGCTAGATTTGGGCTAGATCAATGGAGACAGTCACTTGAGCAAGGGCCACTCAAGGTAACTATCCCTCACTTCATTTTCTATACAATTACTTTTGTTATAGCAATTCTTTCATAAATGCATGTTGTGTTAAATAAATTCCTTGTATTATAGTTGTAAATGGATTCATGAACAATTCTTATTTCACATTTATTCCTTAGTTTGCTTAATCTTGTTGTTCTTCAGAGTGTAGGTTTAGTTAATAGTATTAGTTAAAATCCATCATTCATTTCTTGACAGTGAATTAGTCACAGTCTTATACTGTAGGTACCCATAGCAATAACATCAGCATTACTTCTTTCACTATTATGCATTTTTATGATTTCACGACAAGTGTAACACCTATGCTAGGATGATTTAGGTAGTCTTGAGTCTTTGAAAGCACATACAGTGCTAGTACCATCACAAGCTTGTTAGCCCTAGTCGATAATTCAATGAAGGTATTTTCAAAGGTTCAAGTGGACTCTTCAATTATCTTTCCCCTCTGAATTATTTGATTGTCGCCAAGTTTACTAGACATTAGTAGGGACTCTACATTTTTGGTGCCATTGTTGGGGATGGTGCTACTTTCAAAGATTTGTTTCTGTTATTTCAAAGTTTTCTTAGTATAAATTTTATTTTAGTATTAGGACAATTAGGTTTTATTCCTTCAAATACCAGAATATTTCACTAACATTCTACAAGAGTCATTTCTATACAAAGTCATACCTATTGTATGTAGAGGCAAAGAAATGATTTGGGAAGATCTTTTTCCATCAAACCAACAAGCTAGAGCAGATATTGGTGACCACAATGATCAGAGTGAGGGTATTCCTGATGAAGAACTTTCAATTTCACCAACATCTACTGCAAACATAGAGGGGACCTTCCAAACCATGGTTGATGCAGTAGTGGATGATACACTAGAATATGTGACTTTTGAATTTCCAATTACCAACCAAGAAAGGGCTATCGTCCTAAAGAATATACCCCCTTCGGTGTTTCCATCCTTCTATAGCTTGGTAATTGAAGATCCAAACACATTCTTGTTCGATTTTGATGCCCTGTGTAGCAGATTTGACTACACAATTGATACTCATAGGCTCAAGCTATTTTCTGCATCTTTGAAGGATGCTTCCACGAGATGGTTTATGGGGCTAGCAAAGATGTTCTAGATTGGAACACTAAGAAGACAAAATTCTTGGAAAAATACTAAGATTATTGTAGAGGAGTTAATAGGAGAAGAGATGACATTTTCATAATGACTCGAAAAAAGGATGAACCATTGGAGTATTATGTAGAAAGGTTCCAATTATGCTTAAAGAAGAGCCCATAAAATAGACTCTCAGAGGAATCCCTGAAGCTTGTGTTTTTAAGAGTCTAGTCAATGGTGATTGCATGGATGCCCTTAACCTTATTGGGTCAAGGGATGTGTCTCAATTACTCTTTGAAGAAATCTACAAAGTTTGTAGAAACTATTCAAGGACCTTTACCTAAAGGACAAGGGGGAAAGAACATCTACCATTGGCAAGACATCTAACATTTGGGGTTTCAAGAGTAGAGTTAAGTAACCTACTGTCCAATATGAAATAAGATATTATAAGTCATTTAGAGCAATCAGTTGAACACTCTAAATATGAAGTAAAATAAAGAGGAGGTTGAAGCAATACTTACTAAATACTATCCCAATTTCAAACAAAGAAAAGCTAACTACAAGTGTAAAAGGGTAGCAAGTATTACAGAAGACAAATAAGAGAAATTGGATTTTAAACCACTAGAAGGTGAAAATGGATAGTTGTTCTACATTGCAAAAAGAAGGCCATGCCAACCAAGACAAGGTATGCCATAAGACCCTTTAAATTTCAATACATCATTTCCAATTGGTAATCAAGATTTCTCTAGTTAGAACCCCCAGGCCAAATACCCAAAACCAATGGCAAAACCCTCAACAAAACTAGAACCAGCAGCAACCAAATGTATGGCCACAACAACATTTCCAAGGCTCTAATTACAACCCTCAATGGCCAATGCGACAAAATCAATGGCAACCACAATGGTAGCACCAAAATATGAATTACCAACAACCTTTGTTGCCTTCTGAACCACAACAGTAGGCCATCATACCCAATCCATCAAACCTAACATCTCAGCCACTAAGAGCACCACAATTACTTGTCCAACCTATACCTAACCCCAATAACAAGCATGTCCAACAGGCCTACACTAACGAGGCTATTAAATACCCTACTTATGGGGTAGAGATGAGTGATGTCTACCTCAGGTCACAGAAAATACTCGTTGGACCTTCATCCCCTCAAATCACTGAGATGGTAGATAAGGAACCTATAGCTGAGGCTTTAGACAATTCACCTCTAGAGCTTGGGTCAAATCAGGTACCAGACTATTTCATGTCCAGAGTCTCCATTTTCTGAATGTTTAGTCATTCCAAGATATCATACCCAAGCTGAGACAAACCTATCGGATCAGTTTAAGGATGTTAGTATCGAAATTCCCCTCATTCAAGCTATCAAGGATATCCCAATTTATACCAAGATAGTAAGACACCTTTGTCTTAAAAATCCAGGGAAAAAGAGGAAGGACCCTCAGACAGTTCATGTCCTAGGGAACCTTGCTAACATTATACTAGGGAACATAACTATCCCTAAATATACAGACCCTGGAAGTCCAACAGTGGATGTTAAGATAAATGGGACACTTATCAATAACACCTTGATTGACTTAGGGGCAGCCATTAATGTCATGACTAAGGAAATAATGCAGCTACTTCGATTAGCTAACCTTAGACCTACATGAACTATTTTACAGTTAGCAGATAGGTCAATAGTGAAACCTGAGGGGATCATTGAAGACTTAGTCATAGCATTAGATTCATGAGAGTATACTCCAAATTTCATAGTCTTGCAACCAAAGGCCAACCTTGTAAGATATCCACTTATTTTAAGCAGACCATGGTTAGCAATAGCTAATGCATTCATAGGTTGTAGGTCCAGGAACATGATAATATCAAATGGAATTGTGACCAAAATAGAGGTCCTCTATCCACTAGCCCAACCTCATGAAAATCTAGAGCAAACCATATGGCCTATTTTGGATAAAGAAGACCACTATTCCCTGCAGACTCTCATGACTATCGAACGCAACCCCCTGCCGATAAATCAAGATGAGGATGACTTAATTGACCACATCATACAAAATAATTGCGGTAGGGACCCATAGCAACAAGACTATCTTTTATGTCTGCAAAATCCATTGCAAAATATTATACTTGCAAATTCATTAGAAGAAGTAACCTAACTTTTCCATTCTCTATTGACACAACAATGCATCCCAAACATTAGTGGACTTGACCTTTCATTTGTCCAATCAGAATTCAAGATATTAGAAATCATGCAAGGTAAAATGTTGAATGTTAACAATGGACTTACTGAAGAACAACAAAATTCCCATTTGTAGATCCATTTGTAGATCATAAGATTACATCCTCTCACACATCATGCTCTTTACTCGATTTCCAATATCTAATACCAAACTTAAATGCCACTACAGTTACATGTGAGAAAATAATAATAAATATTTTTTCCTTGCCACCAAGGAGGAGCATCCAAGTCTACCCTCTACATGATCTTTGTAGATAAAACATTATTTACTTACAACAATAATTAAAATAATTAAAACATGTCTAGATATTTGCAAGGTGAATGACACCTAATCCAATAAGTTATTGATCTCATCCTACACCTAATTATAAGAATTTGGTGGTTGAATTTTTACATAGTGTGTTTGTTGTGTATCATAGCACAAAGTGCTATAGAGAGAAGAAAATTGCTCTCATAAGTTAAGTTCCATTAGTGATTGAGGTGAATTAGTGCTTACAACCTATTGATTGACCATAATGGCTCCTAATATGGGCTTCCAACTTAAATACAAATAAAAATAACATATTTTATCGAGAATATTGTAGGTCTCATATGAATTCCACCCTAACTTCTCAATGAAATAGAGACATTATTTGTATGTGTTACCTTTTAAAGATGGGGAAGCAAATTAAACATTTCAAAACAATGTGAAATTGTATGGACCACAGTGAGGAATTCTTGGTTCATAGAAGTGATAATCAGAGGATAAATGTAGAAGGCATAAATATGGATTAGCATTAATAAGTCTTTTTTCAAGCCAAAACACTCCAACTTGTTCTATACTAGGAAAATCATAATAATAAAAATGAACAAAAATAGAGAAAATTTAACAATTCTTATTTTATCAATACCACAAATAAAGCAAGAGTTTCTTTTAGCAATGCCTATATATAAAGAGCAGCTATGAATTAACATAAAGGTCAGCCATTAAACCAGTTATAAGCTCAACATTCTTTTGCTGGACAATTTTAAAAAATAGAAAATGTCTAACTTAAAATGCAGTAGAAAAGAAGTTTAGAGGACAAGCATCCTTTTATTGTGGTTAAACAAAAATTGTTGGAGCAATTCTAGAAACCATCCTGATTTTAGATTGGTAGTTTGAAGGTTTTGTTGTGTCTTGTCTTTTGTTGTTTCTTGGTTGTCCTTTGTTGTCTTGCTATTCTTATTGTTAAATCTTTTCACTTGTAAAAGGGTATGGGCCCTTTCAAAATCCCTGCTTAATCAAAAAAATGTAGTACTCTTTGAGCAATACAATTAAATTAACAAGTTGATTGAAATGACTGCAAATGTGAAAAATTACGAATTTGACAGCAACTTGATTGTGAAAGCCTTATATCCTTAATATGAAATTTCATGAGATGCTATAATCTCAATTTGTATAATTTAACATATAATACACTTTACAACAGCACCATTGACGATCACCTGCTAGCACATATTTATTTATATTCAAGAAACAAATTAGAGGTTAGTCAATGGGCCCTTGGTCTACAAGTGAAGTTGAAAGGCTCTAAATGAACCCACCAACGATCAAGTCTTGTTGAGTGCAAAGGCTCCGACACCGAAAAAGGGATGAGGTCGGGATTGTGCCCCGGGTGAATTTGGCAGAATGGATACCCCTCAGTCCTTGGCCCTTAGCCGAAGAGGTTCAGCCCAAGAAGACTCGTACTCCCATAACAAAAAAGAATTTGTGGATGACCTCCATCAAAAAAAAATAAAAAAATTAAAGATTACAATAAAACTTTTAATTTAGAGAACAAATATAACTTAATATATTATAATAAATCAGTAATCAGCAATAAATGAGCAACAGTCAATTGGAAAATAGTTTTATTAATTATTTATGATTTGGAAAACAATGCAAACAAAACTTTAGGCATTTTGGTCCGCCTTGTTTAATTTGATTGGCTCGGAGTATTACAAACTCAAAGAATTGCATCCAACAGATGTATAAGTAACGGCTCTCCGGTAGAAACTAACAAGATAACTTTTTATGTAACTACCTAGCAGATATAACTGTCTAATCATAAAATCAATATGGCCTTGCATTTTACAAAGGTCAGGTGGAAACATAAAAAGATGTAGTTATCATTCTATGTATGAAAAATACAGTGGAGGATTCACCCTACAGAACTCTAAATTGAAATGGAATGCAAAGCAATATATTTATGTGATATGAGCTCCTTGCATGTGTTTGTTGATTAATCTGTAGAAATGGGTTTGTGAGTTCAGAGGTCTAATAACAAATAGAAAACTTGCAAATTGAAATACTACAATATCTGTGATCATGTGACTTTCCTGGGATTATAGCACGTTCATGTTAGAGCATCAACCTTCACTCCACTTCAGTATAAAGTTTTTGGGAGAAGCTGAGAGTTCTTCCTCTTTTTCTTTGCTATTATTTATCTTAATTGTAAAATTTCACAGTTGAGCGAATATCAAATAGTCCAGTAGTCCTAAAAATAGTCAAGAGCACTACAAATTACTATTGAAAGTTATGATAAATCCTAATTAAAAAAGGAAAACAGTTTCTGGTGTCTATCATGTTTTGATATGTACAGAGAATAAAAGAGAGCGTTGCTAAATTAAAGTTTCTAAAAAATAGTACAAAATTCGATGTCCAACAAAAGACCTAAGATTCATTTCAAAGAAACAATCCCCCATTAATTGTTGGCAAAGTGAACAATATATCTGGGAAGCAGATAATCAGCATTTTGAAGAACATAGACATCAGCCGAACCTCCCTTGTTGTAATGAGTTCCTTCCTGGCCAACCAGAGCAAGAGACAGAAGCATCATCCCTGACCCCCTGCTATAATCTACTGATATGTCTGGATCTAGTGCTGTGTAGACCCCTGTCCCATATACAGCTCCATTTCTCACACTGACACCTTTGCCCCCTATCCTGAATCCTTCTTGTACAATCTTTTCAATAGCACCTTTATCTGTACCATGGAATACAAACATCTCCTGCACTTTGCTGTTAATTTTCTTAAGCTCTTCCTTTGCGGTGTCATAACGCTCTTGCAAAATTTTATTCAAGATGAGCTCCACCTTCATAACCTGGATGGATTCCAAATCATAAAATCTACTCAGATGGGTAAAGCGATAAAAATCCTGCCGGGAAGATGAATGTAATGAATGGTTACCAGAGAAGAGGAAAATATGGAGTCCATTAGATAAGCTGATAGCACAGGTAGTTGTGGAAATCCTTACAAAGACAATTCCATTTCAGTAGTTTCAAGAAGCATCATGTACAAACATTTTATGATAAAACTTGCCTTTTGGTTACGTCTGCTAGACATTCTATAGAACTGAGACTCTGCTTGTCGGAAATGATACTCTCCAGGATTGTCGCCGCTAAAAGTTGAGGATGGTTCGTATAAAATTCGAGTTATGTTGTTCTGAAATTTATGTGCATGCAGAGCTTGTGGGTCATGCTGATTTTTATAGTGCACGATATATCGAGGTATTGCCTGATGAGGATTATATATCACATATTCGTCATAAAGTGTCCCCCCTGTACCCCTGCCACCTCTCTTTGAAAACAAAGAATCGTATCCCTTCCTTCTGATTTGATCTCTATCCATCTCTGGATGATCTTCTTGTACTCTGAAAAATTTGCATTCCATTGATCACATTCTCTCTCGTGAGTCATTCTATTGCAATAAAACTGCAATTTCCCCTAGAAAAAGACATGCACTAAATAGTAACAACTTTCTTTTTTGGTAATATATGGAGTTTGATGACACAAGAAACTTACGTCCATGTACGGCCAAGAAGAACTTCACACAGTAAGAGCTTGTTACTACCCTTTGTATATATATTTTGGGCACTTTTTGTTGAGTCGGTAGCAAAATAACATCCCTATAAACGCATAATTACAACTTTGGAAGCTCATTAACAACAAAAGCAAACTATTATCATTTGAATTAAGAGAGAATTCACAAATTCCCTAAGGTTTTGAATATTATGTGTACTTACTCGTCCAAACATATTTCTTCTATTTGCTTCTGGCAACCGAAATCCATTCTGTGTTATACCTTCAACACCAGCATTATCCGTCCCATGAAATAGTAGCTGCGATGACCCTGTTGGTTGGAAGAGATCATGTTGAGCTCTTAGGAAGTTAATTTGTAGTTTTGGGTTGATAACTTTTTGAATCCTTGTCACAACAAGTACAACATCATGCCCTGGTTGAGTGAACTTTTCTGTGCGGTCCATGACCTGCATGTTCAATACAATATGCAATCAGGAAGATCCAAAAGTTTGACAATCTGTTTTTTATTCATACTTGGAGCTTGAAATGACTCATTTAGATGGATGTTCATTTGACCAAATTTAGTTGTTGATTCTATATTTGCTAGATCAAGTTTTAGTGATGTGTAATGTAAAATTTCTGCACGTCCTCAGATAGTGATTCATGAAAGAATAAAGCATGAATGAGAGGATATGCATACTTGAGAGGGTAAGTGTAAGGCTGCAAGTCCATGGATAGTAACAAAAATGAAACCAAGGATAAGAATAAAACTTAACATATAGCGTCCAGTAGGAAAACCAATAATATATTAGTTCATTCCAGCAGAAAGTCGGGGTTGGGTTAGTGGGGATGCTGATATAGATTGTAAGGGTAAAACTTCAATTTCTTTAGGAAAAACTCTTTAAGATTTTTTTTTTTGGAATTTCTGAAATGGAGCAAATTGATTTTTAGACACATCTGCGGAATAATCTTATAATATTCAATATTTGCTCTTTCACAAATATTAATGCAGAAATGACAGATTCTTCCAATATCAACAACTGTACATGGCCAATCCAATAGCATGAATGGAAGATTAGCACAATATCAGCAACAAAATATAGCAGATTTGACAGGACAGATCTTCATATAGCAATGAAATATGTAGATACTAGATTTGAAGTAGATAAATAACAGATGAGAAGTGCTTAGGTATAGAATGAAAGTAAAGACATTTAAAGGGGTGATCTCCGAAATGCCTTGATTGTGAGCAGAATACACGACTCAATGCCTAACAATTGACTACCTAGCCTGTAAATATTAGCTATCATTAGGTTGGGGCAACCCCAAGGTCCTAATGAGGCCAACAAACTAGAAATTATAAATCTAAACATTCACGTGACTTAGTTAACAGTACACACCACGGGTTGGCTTCTTCATAAGCAAATAAATAGGGTCCTAACATGCCCTCCCTTTTGGAATTTTTTCCCTTAACACTTGCCAAATGTAGGTGCTCCTGCAGAAAATAACCATCCTCCCCAGTAATATCTTGCACTTCAAAACTCTTTCATTTGATCAGACACTTTGTGATTCCCTATTGCACAACTACTTCACTTGCTGCCTAATTTCTCCAAGATCAATGGCATATATATTACTGGGGAGGATGGATATTACTTTGTGATCCTCCAAGATACTAACATGTGGACAAAACAAATTGGTCAGAAGAAAGCTTACTATATCAAAGAATCTAACCCATTTGGGACCATGATGAAAAAGATTACATAGGATCTGATTGTAAGTGAAAGCAAAAATGTTGACAGCCCAATTAAGGACTAGCTCACATCATCTTAGGTGTGAAACCAACAAATGGTCAATACCTAAGGAGGAATAGGAAATGAGAACATGTCTTTTTGCAACAAAGGTGTGGTGGAGATATAATGGCACTAAATCATTGAGTACTCAGCCTACAACATCTATATCAACTACGAAGCCACCCTAAGAGTAGACAATCTAAACACCTTATTTGAGGAGGTAAGATTGGGAAAAGTTACAGACTTTTTGATCAAGATCCATTACAGAAGATTTGACATCAAGAGAAGCTTCAAAACTTTAGAAGGCTTTGGTTTACTTGTGTCTCGGGGTGAGGCTTGCATGTTGCTCTTCTATTGCTGCTCTTGATCTCATAGGTTGCTATAGTCTCATGGACATTATTTAAATCTTTCAATTCATTCATTCACTTCTTAAATGCAAGTAAAAAGGCTCTCATTTCTGTTTCATAAATTGAATTTAATGTATTCTTTCCCTTGAGTTGGCAACTCTCACAAGCTAGTAGTCTTCCTTCTTGCAACAAGACACACTAATCTCATAACCCAAAGTATCACACTGCAAAACAAAAGGTTTACTAACATATACTATGGCTAGATTAGTGGTAGTGCACATTACCTCACCCAATTTTCAAAATTCTTGTTAAGCTTCCTATAACCTTTCAAATGCATCCTTCTTTAGTAAGGCAATGAGAGGAGCCACTATTCTTCCATAGTTCATGAAAAATTTGTGGTGACGTTCTATAAGACCTAAGAACTCTCTCAAACATGTCATTGACTTGGAAAGAGACCACTCCACTATAGCCTTAATTTTGATGAATCTACTTTAACCTCCTCATGAGAGAAAATTGGACCCAAATACTTCAATTCCTAGACTCCAAAATCTAGCTTGGAAGGTTTGCATACAATTGACTATCCTCCAAGACCTATAAAACCTTCGCTTGCCATGATCCTCCCAAGTTTTGCTATAAAACTAAACATCATCAAATTTCCAAAGGACCGACCTAAAGACAAATTCATCTAACTTTGGAATGTAGGTGAGGTATTAATATTTCCAAAGGAAAAATCAAGAATTCATAATGGTTTTCACGGGTACAAATTGCAGTTCTAGGCACATCCTCATCATTAATTCTGATTTAATGCCATCCCCACTAATGAACTAATTTGATGTTAAACATAGCTCCAATCAATTTAACCAAAAAATCATTGATAATAAGAATGGGAAACTTATCTTTAATAATAATTTTGTTGAGCTCTTGATAATCTAGACAAATCTTCCAGGTGCTAATCTTTTTCCAGACCATCACCCTATCTAGTGATGCCCACATCCTGAAAATTGTGATACCAATTTCTTAATCTTTACTCTTTTACATATATGGATGACACTTCTTGCAATGAAGTTTATAGCATGATCACAATATCTCACTAGAGGAAGTCAATGAGATTGTGGTCAAGTGGTAGAACCACTTGGTTCTCATGTTGGAGACCAAGGTTTAAATTTCCTTAAGTGACATCTTAGAATGGTCCCCAAGGATGTGTACCCCCTTAGTTTTTTGCCACTCCCAGAAATTGGAACATATGTGGAATGCAAGGACAGGGACAAAACATCCCCCCACCATCCTATTATTTTTTCTGAAATAGGGACATCCCAAGGACACCTCCTCTGCAGGGGGAATATCCCTCTATTTGGGAACGCCCAAACATCCCAAGGATGCCTAGTCATCTCCCAAGACCCAATCACACCCCCCCACTTCCCCCCAACCCCAAAAAAAATATTCGACAATCAAAGATAAAAACCCATTGACTTTTCTAAAAAATAAAAAACCCTAACCCTCTTCTCAACCCTACAAATCCACTCAGCTTTGTTCTTTTATCATTTTCCTGATTTTGTTTGACAGGGTTAGCAAGTGTAACTTACATGACTACAGCAGAAGAGGAAAGCTTACAAGTATTTTATATTTACTATTTGTAAAACCACAAATACAATTACAGTTACACTTATAGGTATTTAATATTTGTATAACGGGTTTTCTCTTCATGTCATTTCCACTTTTAACTAATTAGTTAAAATTTTAAATTCATGAACAAGTGGAAAATGACATTTATTATTAATTATGCTCCAGTCAATAATAAAACACAAGGGTGTGTTTGTGTACTTTCTAGTACTAGCTAGTGGTCATAATCCCAAAAGAATCAATTTCATTCGACTATTTATTCAAATTTAGTACCATAATGGAACATTCTAACCAACAACAGCACACACATGAGCTAATAGTATACCTACACAAGGAATCACAAAACTAAATTCAAACATGCACTATTTGAGAATGGTGGTTGTCATAATACTCAAAACCACAAATGAGAGTTGCGACATATGTAAAATTTAAATGCTGCACCATTATAAATTTATATGTACAGTTACACCATGTTAAAAACTCTCAGGACCATGTACAATGTAAATGCTGCGCTATTGAAAGCTGTAGGTATAGTGACATAGTGTAGGTTTCCCATATAGTTATATATTTATCTTTTAATCATTTATATGAGGAATTTGTATCTGCATCTTTTTTATCCCATACAGTTGTGAAGGTTTCCTTTCCAATCCTATAGGTTTATTAAGTATTATACATTTTGATTATTCAAACCCATGTTTTGAACAGCTTATGGTTAGCAACTTAGCACTATGTTGGGATCATACTTTTCTGCACCAATCTGTCTTGTCAAATCTTAGATCCAAATCAGCGTTCTCCCTTTAAGAAGCAATGACCCTAGTTTTGATTATATGGGAAAAACATGTTTTGAATGGACCTGAAACCATTTACAAGCAGGTTTTGAAGGCACCCAAAACCCAAACATGGACAATCATGCTGCCAAAAGAAAAGGCATTGAACAATTAGCAGCAAAACAACAGCAGTCCTTCAAAGGATCAGCAAGACTACCCAAACCTGCAGCATAAGACAAGGTTTTGAAGGGAACCTAGAACACAATACAACCAGGTTTAAACAGGGACCTAAAACCCAAACAAATCAAAAATTCTGCCTGAGCAAACTAGGCAACAACATGACCTGCAACAGCCAGGTCATAGCACACCAACCGCACAGAACAGCCAGCACCGAGCCAAGATAGATAGCCAACAAATTGGTGTATAACACCCGCATAACTAGATCTAGTTCTCCATGGTAGAACACAAGCAGCAAAGAGTAAAGAGAACCTTTTCAGCACTTTCAGCACAGTCCAACTCCCAACCACAACTGTGGAGAAAGAGGGCACTAAAGGGCATAGGGTAGCATAAACCCTCTTTGCTTTTTGAATGAATAGGGATTTTTTTTCCAACTCTTTCAAGGAGAATCATTCACTTTAGAGAGAATCCTACCTTTGAGCACCTTAACCTAAGCAACCGCCTATGTACTGTTTTGTAAAATTTTGGAATCCATAATCATATCCTCCACAACAGGAGTTTGCAGATCTGTGCTTCTCTACAATTTACTCCATGAGACAAAGTAGTTTGACATTGAAAACGAGTTGAAACCAAGAGTGTAGGAAGCTTGAAATACAATAATACTCTTAACCTAGATTTGACATGCCAAGAGGTACCTAAAAGACTTGAGTCGTGAAAAATTAAATTTTAATTTTGTGTACATGCTGAAATCAAAAATTGCTTGAACTTAATTTTTAAATAAGTATGGATAATATAGCAGCAGAAGCAGTGTTATCCTGAGTTTCTGGGACGGGGACGGTGGGACGAGTCCCCAAGTCCTCGATTTTTCAAGCCAATTTTGGGGACAGCTAGGTGGCGGCTATATAGAATATAGGAAAATTTTAAATATATAGGGAAATTTTAAATATTCATATGAAAACATGGATAAACCATGCATATATACATTATAGAAACTTAGCATATAACATTTGTGTTAAGAATTCATTGTCAATACTCATGTGATATTAAACAATAACATACAAGTTTTAAACATATAACAAAATGCCTAAAGGCTACATTGCTGCCATATAGTTTTTTTTTCAATTATGATATGAAAAATCAAAATAAAAAACACATAGTACACTGTTGTTGTCCCTTGGCCGTCCCCTGTCCTTGGGATGGGGACGGGGGGGGATTTATACCCAGGGATGTGTCCCCGGGTAACACTGAGAAGCACTTATCTATTTTACAGTACTTCAAAGCATTCATCTAATTTTATATAATATATTGTTCTAACTTCTTTTATGTTGCATCCATTGCAAATTTCCTAAGTTAAGATAGATATATTCAATGTCAATGTTGATTTTGATTTGGAGAATGAAATTGACAAGGCACCGATTCTGGGCAGTCAAACACGAACTCCAAGCACAGCCACAAATGGTTCAACTACGAGTGTATTGAAATCTGATTGCCCTATAACAAGAAAAATCCTTTATAAGGATTTCCTATAGTAATTGACACAAATAGAGTACCTAATTTAGGTGGGAGTCATAAATGAAATGCAACATTTGTCCTGTGGGTTGGAATGGCAGCATGACAAGGACCAATGCACACTTCTTGCATACCCCTAGTAAAGGAGTTGGACCTTGTGAGAAAATCCAAATTGAAATGAGGGTTGAGGCAATCAAATTATTTCAAAGGGAAATCACTACACCATCATTTTCTGGTACACAATGAGGTTCAAGTAGACCACCTTCATTTCCATCATTTCAGATGAGTGCAGTGGAGTCAAGGTAGAAACAAAAAGCTATTGGTTCATCCTCACTGAATGCAATCATAGGTATGTTCAATGTGCAAGGAAGGGAGGTTGTGGATGAGGCCATTGGCAATTTCTATTTTGGTAATTGCATTCTTTTCCATGTTTCTTGATCTACTTTGTACAAGGAAATGCTTGACAAGGTAAGAAAAGTTGTTCCTAGTTATGTGGGTCCTATTGAGGCTAGATTGAGAACCATTCTCTTTGAAAAATTTATTCCAAGGTTAACTTCTTGATGGAGGAGACGAAGACCAAATTGGTGACACATGGCTATAGCATAATCATGGATGGCTAGACAAATATTAGACACCGTCCACTCATCAACATTATAGTTTCATGCATCTATGGACCTTACTTCTTGCGAGCAATTGATTGCTAAGGAAAATGAAAAGATGTTGAGTTTCTATTTTAGATCCTGCAAGAGGCCATTGAGGAGGTTGGTCTTCAAAGTGTAGTGCAAGTGATTATGAAGCGAACAAATTTTTGTAGGGTATTAGATATATTAATTCAGTCTACAAATAAGTATATCTATTGGACCCCTTGTGTGCATGCTATGAACAATGCACTCAAAAACATCGAAAAGATAAAGTGGGTGAAATAGGTGGTGGTGGATGCAAGGGAGGTGAAAATGTTCATTTGCAACCACCACACTTCATTGGCATTGTTTTAGACCTTTGCAAAGAGAGAATTCCTCAAACAAGTTGAGAATCGATTTGCTTTCTATTTTATTCTACTAGAGAGGATGCTTGAGTTGCAAGAGCCATTGCAACTTATGGTTGTGACACATGATTGGAACAGGTGGAAGGAGTTGAAGACTAAGCAAAGGAAGAAGGTGAAGGAGATTGTGATTAGCGATACTTTTTGGTTGAATGTGAGATACATCACATCTTTTGTACAACATGTTTTCACTATCATCAAATTTGGGGATTTTTAAAGTCCTAGGCTTGGGGATATCTATGAATGCATTGATAGCATGCTTAGCTAAATGAAGGCCACCCTTTCTAAGAAACACCCCATCCTAGTTGTACAATGAGCATATTTGCCCCACCATCTAGAATAGGTGGGAGAAGTTGAACACCACTTTACACATGGCTGCATATTCTTTGAATAAAAAATGGTATGTGGAAAGCATCAATATAATTCTTCCTATTAATGATCATGAGGTGAGGGCCTCATGAAGGCCTTTAGAAAAATGTATAGTTCAGCAGAAGCTTTATTGATCAAAGTTGAGTGTATTAAGTTCATGAAATTAGATGGCTACAAGAATTTAACAAGGATTGACAGGCACACTTTGACATAGGCCAAGGTAGTTAGTTGGTGGATAATCTATGGACCTCCAAGACCATTGTAAATACTTGCTATTTTTCTTCCTCTCAAAGGTTTCTAGTTCCTCTGTTGCTGAGAGGAATTGGTCCACATATATCTTTATCCACTCTCTAACAAGGAAGAAACTTACCTCTATGAGAGCGGAAAAGCTCGTTCCAGTGCATGGTGCCTTACACCTAATTGAACACAAGACACTTGAGCATAGGTAGAGCCCAATGCAACGGTGGAATGTAGAGCATGAGGAGCCAAGATAACTTGATGATGACCACAATGTGCAGATGGGATTGGAGGAAATAGTTCCACTTCCTTCCAACAATTCTAGCAACAAGGAGTTTCCTACATATGCAATTCCAGATGATGATGACTTTGATTTTTGATCTTTTTGCTCAAACAAAAACAGCTTATCGTTTTTAGCAATTTAATTTTGTTACTTGATGCTACTCACTTGTATAATGAGAATCTGGTTGGTACTTTGAACTTTCAACTTATAACATATTTCAATTTGAAATGGATTCCAATTTTCAACTACTATGATGATTCATGAATGATCATTGATATTCAGATTAATAATTATTACATTTTTTCATTCTGATGTATAATTCAACAATTTGAATTGGGCCTTGGCATTGTTTAGTTTAAGTTATGACTAACGATTATCAATTTGAATTGTAACTTACAAGTTACCTGCATTTCTTTTTTATTACCTATATTTTTTTTTAAACATTATTATGTAGCTAGCCCCTCGCCATCCCCTTATCGTCCCCAAAATTTTGGAATTTTTTCCCCCTCCCTAGAAACCCAACCTCGCATTTCCCCCTTCCCCCCATCCTAGAAACTCATAGGAACACTACATCTTAGCACTAAAAGGCATGAAGACAATAGTCCCACTTCAATTGATTGATCGAGTGGTAGTCCCATAGTTGATCTTGCAGGTATGCACTTGAAGAACGTAGGAGAGAGGAATAAGTTATAATTGCCTTGCAAGAGAAGATTAAAGGAGAGATGCATTCAAGCCAAAGGAGAACACTAGAGTAACACTCAAGCTAGAGAAATATACTAGAGAAGAGGAGAATGTAGGAAGGAGAGCGGTAGTATTGCAAGGAGTTGAGAGAAATAGGCCCTCAAGAGGAGAAACTAGAGGAGATGCTAGAGAAGAAAGAAGAAGAGGGCAATATCCTTGCAAGCTAAATTGTAAGAAAGCAGTATCTCCATTGGTAGAAAATTGCATCTACAATGGTATCTCCCAATAGATAAAGTTCAATGTAATGTTTCTATTTATCATCATGTTGAAGTTTGTGGAAACAATGTGAATGATTTTCTTTTTAACTAGTTTCCAATCTTGCATCTGTTTCACCAGTGTTACTGACTGATCATGTTAGTGTACCTAATGTGTGTATCTCTGCAGTAGGCATTGTTGTTTCCTTTAAATATTTAGCTAATGTTTCCATTCCTATTCTTGATTTGGATCAAAATAAAGATTAAACATATGCAAATGCTCCAAATTGTGATTAAGGATTAAATTAGAAAATTCAAAAATGGAGGAAAAATTCCAAAATGCAAAACTAATTGATTACTTCCCATTAGTTTCAGTTCTTAGTGTTTTTATAGACAATTATAGTTTTTGGACTTGAATATGGCTAAAGGATAAAATTAGAGAAATAAATCAATAATAATATTTTAAGTGGTCCAGTAACTTTATTTTATAATTTTATAAAAGAACGATTTAAGTATTATATTTTTTCTTTAATGTAATGTCCCCATTTTCGTGGGCATTAGAGTTCGATGGTTTAGCCTATTAACTAACCCTCGTAGGCTAATGAAAATGGTTAGAGGGTGGTCCTATTGGGCAGTTATCTATGTTTTCTCTTCTTCAAAGCTCAGTTCGTCCAGTTTTGGCCTTCATTAGACTCAATTCTTCATACTTACTATTTATAGTAAGTCACCATTTAAGGGATTCAGGGTTTCTATTTTTAGTAGGGGCACCTGGACAAGTCTCAAATGCAGTGTTGACCCCTTAATTAATTGGATGAGCGAAATATTAAATGTTTAATGAGTAATTATCATTAAAGGTACTTTAATGATAATTAAATAATATAAAATTAAATTATAAAGTCAAAAAGTGTATTTTATTTCCGATGAAGCCATGACCCTCAATTAAAATCACTTAAAGTACACTTATTTTATATTATTGATTTGGGTGCCCAAGTTTGAAGATATTATAAAGTTTTTATCAAAAACCTAAAAGTGGATTTCAAAGGCAATTAAAATACAGTGAAAGGTCGACCTTCTTGAGGAAATTATAAAAGGGCATCAAAGGCAATCAATTTAATTATGTTTGAAGATTATAAACTTGTGTCTTTGGAGTTCTTGCTTGGAGGAGGAACCAGCTAGGGTTTCTGCCATTGTTGAGCCTTTGGGAACGAAATCTCTCATAGGTTGTGCAATTTTGAGGCTATGAAACTATCAGCTAAAGATTATTGCCAAAGTGTGGGCTTCATCCAAGAGTCCAAATTGTGTTTACAGGTGAAGGATTCATTAGGGTTTCAAGCCGATTTACGGCATTAATATTTACTAGCACCCATATTGCAGCCGTACCATTTGTTACCAGTCAGTCGTACCATTCCTTTTGCTAGCGGGTTGTTTCCTGAGCAAGGCACTTAGGGTTTTGAGCACCAAGCTTCATCATTGCTAGCGCCAATAACAAAGAAGGCCTTGTGCGTGGGTTTTAAGGTGGAAAAGATGACTCAAGAGGTAGGTTGTATTTTTCACTAGCTGCTGCTACAAATTCCAGAATTTCATTAGGCTGAAGGCATGTTTACCTGTGAGTTCATAAATTGTAACTTCCAGATTTTTTGGGTATTGTTGTTTTAGATAATAGGGGTTATTTTATGAACTGGGTTGTCAATATATTGTGAAAATGCTGAGTATTTAAGTGGATATAAAAATCTGGAATTTTCAGCTATGTATCTCCAATGCAATTTCAGTTTTAAGTAATAAAAACATTATTGCAACATCTCTAGTTTTGTTGCATCAAACATTGCCAATATATTGCAAAACCATCAAAATAAGCATTCTATCACACAGTAGTTCGATTTGCAAGGGTTTGAACCAGCAGAGTTCTTACATTTAAAGTGGGTCAAAATATAATATTTTGTTTAAAAAGTGCTTTCAAACACATTTGGAGATGACTTGAGGAGAAAAAAGATAATTTGAAATTAAAAAAGGAAAGAATATAAAAAAAGGGTTGGAAAGGCAAAAAAATATCCATTGTTATTGTTATCAAACTCTTTTGAAGTGCTTGAGCATTTTGTTCATCTCTACACCTGAAGACAAAAACCCTTTCATACAGGAATATGGAGGACAAAAAACCTCTCTGTTTCCAACTGATGGTTCCATTCAAGAGTCACATATACACTGAAAGTTTGCAGCATTCCTATTTAATTGTAATTAGATTTATATTGAATTGAAAATTTTATTTCATTATATTTAAATCAGGTCAGAGTGTTAAGCAAATTATTTTATATATTTTATTGTGACAAATCTGTATTATATTTTAGCCATACTATGGCTATCGTGCCATTTACACTAGAGTCTTAGTATAAACTTAAGTCAGCAAGGATTACTATATATTTTGGATGATATTGAAAGGAGAAAGTGGGTGTTGTACGGTCTTTAAGTGAAAGTAAATATTCAAAGAAATTTTACATTGGTCACCCTATTTCCTAGCCATGAATTTGGAGGAGATCTTGTTCATTATTTGGGGCCTGCCGTATGTCGTACCCAAACCGAAATTTTTGCTTCATTAAGGCATTTTGCTTAAAATGGTCTAAAACTTGTAAAAGTGGGGTCAAAACTCAGTTTTTGGGCAAATAAAGTATGGGCTTTTAGTCAGTGTGATGCCAGGAAGATACTGGCAAAATTTGAAAATTTTGAAAATTAGGGTTTCTGAAGTCTATTTTTAGCCCGAAACCCTAAAAAATAAGAACTTGTCAGAATTAGCTGAAATTAATTTTGATTGGCTTATTTCACATCACGATCACAATGGTGAAGTCAGTTTCAGTTAAAAGTCAGTTTAAGGCTGGTGGGTAGTTATAACTTTTTCAGGAGAAAAGTTAGGACCTCTGAGGTCATTAATGGCAATTGGCCAGTACCAGTTGTTAATATCTAAGCCTGAAACTCAAAGAAGAACACTCTACGATGAAAGATGTTGAAAATTATGCTTTTTGACGGAGGAGATTTTCAACGAGGTAAAAGTACTGTGAAATTGGCTAAGTCTGGATTGAAAATATTCTAAGTCTGGAGGTCAAAAGCGCCACTTTCAGCTAGGGGCGCCCATCATTATGGAAGCTGTATTCAACTTTTTGTGAGATTTTCTACCAAGATGATTTCTTCAGTTTCCTGATAGCTTCGCAATGAGCTAGCCAGCCAATCCGACGGAGGAGTAAAACGCTTGAAAACGTAAATTCAGTACAGAACGAGGGAAATACAAAGTAGATGACTTTGAAGAGAAAAAGCGCCCCTGGCCCATCTTTTTGAAGATTCAAATGAAGTCTTTTGATCAAGTGACACCCAGGAAGTTTGTTTCTATTTTTGGTCCAGCTCCGCGACGCATCTGTCAGCAGGTGAATCTGAGTTGCCGAGTTGCCGCCATCAGTGGTCAAACTTGAGGTTCCAGACTTGATCAGAAACTATTCAGAAAGGACAAAAGCGCCCCTGGAGGTCAGGGGCGCCCAAGGTTTTAAGACCTTAAATGAAATCTGTTTGATGATTTCAGATGCTCATCTCGTTCGTGTCAGCGTCAGCTTTCCGTTCCCTGTCTCAGCCAGTTCAGAAGATGTCTTGGCAATCCGCAGCCGGAAGTTAAGTAATTCTTGGTCAGTTGCAGTAATGGATGACAGTGGTTGGGAAAAGCGCCCCTGGAGGCCAGGGGCGCCCATGATTTAGGAAGCTTTAATGATGTTTTTATACAAAGTGTTCATCAGGAGCCTTTGCTCAGAATTCAGTCTGCTCCGCAGTGAGCCAGTCAGCGTGTTCTGAAGTTTTGTCAAATACCGGGAAACGTCAAGTGAAATATGGTCAAGTTATCAGTGAAAATGATGAAAATGCCTGAAAATATTCTAACACTGAGGTCAAAAGCGCCCCTGGAGGCCAGGGGCGCCCATCTTTTTGAAGCCTCAGATGGTTGAATTTTGAATTGCCACCTCAAGGAATCTTCTTGTCAGATTTGGTCCTGCTCTTCATCGAGATTGTCAGCCAGTTGATCCGACGTGACAGTCAACCAGAATCAGTGATCGAACATGAGCTTCGTTTGAGGTTTTAGATTCTAAATTTTCAGAAAATGTCTAAGGAAGGACGCCTAAAGTCAAAGGTTGACTTTTTTGAAATTCAAAAGTAGAAGTGCGCATGAAGAGAGTTTTCAATTTACCAAATTTAGATCTTCAGTTAAACTCTTTGCAAGTTGACTTCTATTTTACCTATTTTTAGTCATAACTGGCAAAAACTAGTTTGCATGCATTAGTTAACTGAGTCTTTCAAGGTGGCGCCCTAATTTGGGGTTGTTCTACATCCAGTTAACTGAGTTTGAAGCCAAATATAGGCCATGCGTGAGTTTTGAAGCACCAGTTGTACTTCAAGCGCCATTTCCAATGCTTGACATGCATTTCACACGCCTTAGAAGATATTTTGCTAATGGCGTCCATTATTCTTCATCAGAGTTGACAAGAAACATCTTTCTTGAGCATAAAAATTGATCTGCAGGTGCTACAGGTGTCAGATTTCAGTATTCTTCGTAGCTACGGATTCAGATTGTTCAAGGGAAGATTATTTCAGACTTGGTTTCTATTTTGCATGCAGGTGTTATCAATTCTACTTCAAGCATAGGCGAATTTTTACAGAAGAAGGTCTTCACTTGGAGAGAATTATATCTTTGCAGGGTGGAGACATATGACAGGATTTCTGCTAAGATGAGCATGATTCAGGAAAAGGTTGTTGCAGCTCTTCGTTTCATCAGCGAATACATCACTCAAATCCCATGTCATTATCGGCATGAGGATGGTACCTACGCCGAGTTAGAGGCAGTTCAAGCTGAGTTCGAAGAGTTAGTTCGTGATAACCTATGTGGAGGGCCAGAGGCGTCCAAGATGGAGGAGTTTACAATGTTGACTATCAGTTTCAAAAAGGTGACCACAGAGGTTAGAGATAGTCAGAGGGAGATCCGAGATGGAGACAAAGAGTTGGACAAGCAGTTAATCATCGTGGACAGCGTCAAAGTGCCAGATGATGATACTATTGATAAATTCCTGGAGGAGATGATAAACTTGGAGTAGACGTTCAGTTAGACCATGCAGTTGCTTACAATGATGAGTCATCAGAAGTAGTTAACTCGAGGCTTCTTTCCGAGTTAACTTGCTGTTATACATTGCATGCATGTCTTTCTTGGAAACATCTACATATACTTGGAGATTAGATTAGATTTTTCAGTTGACTGATGATAGCATTCCAGTTGACTTGCTTTCAATAAGGACGTGCATGTTGCACCTTGTCCATTTAGATTAGATGTTTCAGTTAACTGATGATAGTTTCCCAGTTAACTGTATAGTTTCATTCAATTAGGGTTTAGGAATAAGATCTTGCATGCATTGCAAGACTTTAGTTGACTCAAGGTGATTTTAGGGTTGCCTACACCTTGAAGTCTATAAATAAGAGCTTTAAGCTCATTTGTAATTTAACTTTTGCTTGATAGCATACATGCTGCGCCTACCTTGCCTGTAGTATTGCTATTATTGTATCTGTTCAAAGAGTAATTGCTGTTATAATAAATTGCTGCGCCTACCTTGCCTTCATGTTATTGTCATGGTGTTTATTCGACCTTAGTTAAATGGGGTTGCTGGTTTGATCGTTATTGCATGCGTGTTGCGTCTATACAATCTACTGTCCCAGTTGCTTACCTTTTGTTTTGTTTATTATAAGCCTATTCAGAAGAGCAAATAGTTGCGCCTACCTTGCCTTCATGTTGCGAAACTGTACTTAAAGCTTATCGTTTGATGTGTGTGATAGTAGACTCATTCAGCCAAGCAGATAGTTGCGCCTACCTTGCCTTCATGTTGTGAAGCTGTACCAGGTTTACCGTTTATTTGTTTGTTTTAATAAACTTCTTCCCGGATTAGCAAATAGTTGTGCCTACCTTGCCTTCATGTTGTGAGCCCGCACCTGGAGTTTATCGTACAATACATTCCTGCTCCATTTCCTCATGCTCTGTTTCTTGAGGAAACTGGATAGATTTAAAGAAGTTAGCTTAGTTGTAGTTAGATGATCTGCGAAACCAGAAAATACTTAGCTGCAACGTTCTAGGTTTTCTTAACCTTGTGCCTCTACCAGCTGAGAACAAAAAGATAGGACATTAGTTTAGTTTTCTATTTCATGCATTCCAGCACAACGAGGGAGCTTCCCCTCCTAATTTGAAGAGCACTCATTACGTAGTGTGCATAGCTGTCCGTACAAACTCACACTCCAGAGGTGTTAGTTCTTACGCCAACAGTTTTCTGGTGCCCACCGTGGGGCACGAGGCAAGAAAACATTCAAGAAAGCTTCATGCTTTATGTCACGGGTATGACCATTTGGCGTCCTACTGCTCCAGTTCAACAACCAGGACTTACTCCGGCTGCCTTACAGCCGAACTTTGTGCTAATTCAAGGCGAGCAGTCAGACATCATCAGTAGCTTGCGAAGTTTCATCTTTGAAAATCAGACATCTACTACTCAGTGGAGAAACGCAGCTACTACTCTGGATAAAGAAGAAGAAAAGGCAGATCTTGCAGCAGGTAGACTAGTTTTGCCACCACCCGCGTGGGAATAAAGCAACCTGGCTTACCAAGTTTACTACAGAAGGAGGCGCAATCCTCCCATTCAAGAAGAACCGCACTTTGAGGAGGTTCCTGAGCATTTTCTAGAAGGATTAGAAGAAGAATCTCCAGCCCCACCTGTCACAATGGGCGACAACGACAACAACAACAACAACGGCAACGGTTGGAACGGAAGGAACGTGAGACGTCCAACCCCACTATCTTGGGGCAATAACATCGGACCGTTGGCCTTACAAGGACATCATGAGCTGCCTAAGGGATCACGAAAGCACTTTCCTCGATTCCATGGTGATGGATCTAAGCATCCAGATGAACACATATCAGCATTCACAGCGGCTTGTTCCGTTTTGCATGTTCCGCATGAAGACATAGCTGTTCGTCTCTTTGTTGAGACCTTGGAAAGCAATGCATCAGACTGGTTTCATAATCTTGAACCTGGTCTTATCACAAGTTGGGTAGTCATGAGTGAGAAATTCTTGGCAAGGTTCAAGCCTGCCGAGGATGATCACCAATTATTTGCACAGCTCTCAAACTCAAAGATGGAGCCTACTGAACCAATGAGGGAATTCATTGCAAGGTTTAACCGCCTTGTTACACGTCTTGCCCATACATTAAATCCATCTGATGAGATTTTGATGAGCAGCTTCATCAATGCACTACCGTCAGAAATAGCCTTTCTCTTAAAGGGAAGTGAAGAAGTAGATCTACAACTCACTCAAGAGGAAGCTATCAAAATTGAAGATAATATGATTACGACGGGCAAGATGAGGAATGATTCAATCAAACCGCTTGTTCAAGCGTCTGCTGATCCGCTACTTCAGAAAGTAGCCAACGAGGTGACCATTCTCAAGAGGCAGTCACCCGCACAAGGGCAGCAAGCACTGCCTACACAACAGTCATATCAACCGCCATATCAACCTCAACAGCCGTATCAGCCGAAGAGGAATAACTTTCAGCCTTTCAACAACTACAAATCAAAGTTTCCGCAAGGACAACAAAGATCGCATGTTGAAGCTGAGAAGTCTACAGCTTATCGCACTTTCCATGACACAGTTGAACACACCGGATCTACATGTCCGGAAAATCAAAGAATGACTCAACTCATGGGATTTGCTGAGGCTACTCCGAGTTCAAGTTTCGTACCTTCACCAACTACAAATGTTGTCTCACCACAGACAGGCAACTTTGATGGCGACTCCGCAACGGGATATTTTGATAGAGAACTCGTTAATGAACAACAAGAAGAAGAAGAAGAAGAAGACTACTGCCGATACTCTCTTGCAGTCAATCATGAGAATATCTCATCGCCTGTGTTTACACGTGCACAACACTTCAAAGCACAGAAAGAAGAAGAGGAAAAGCGGAAGTCTGATGAAAAAGGAAAGGAAGTGGCTTCCACTTCCAATCAAAGGTCTTCACAAGTAAACACCGTGCCGGCTGCTCAGGATCCATCCTCGGCAAACTTCGACATTGTGTCTTCCATGATGAAGACGAAGGTACAAATTTCACAACTGGAGTATCTTCAGGATCATCCAGAGCAATTGGAAAGAATCCTCAAGGTGGTAAAGAAGAAGGCTGTAATTCAGCCTACATTACTTGAATCCTCTGTTCCAGCAGAAGAAAAGCCAAAGCCGTTCTATATATCTTTGTATATAGGAGGTTTTAAACTCAGCAATTGCATCATAGATAGCGGAGCGTCGGACAACGTTATGCCTTTACAAATCATGAACGCGTTGGGACTTTCGTGCACCGAAACCAAAGAAAAGTGTTATTCACTTGAATCAAAGCCGGTGCCGTTGGTTGGCCAACTAAAAGATGCGCAAGTAAGGCTAGCGTCTTGTCCAGAAAAGAAGATTATGATGACTATCTTGATTGCTGACATTCCTACAAGTTACGGGATGTTGCTCAGCAGGAGTTTTTGCAAGGATCTTGGAGGAGAAATTCAATTGGATTGGTCGTTCGCGACAATTCCATTGAAGAAGGGAACATTTAAGCTGGAGCCTGAGGTGAAATCAAAGTTTACGGTGGTTATGTCCCAGTTTCCGGATGCACAAGTGTTATATCAAGACACGGGACCAGGGACATATGCTATGATATCTGATGTCAATGAAGATTGTCAAAATTTTGCACTTTCCACGACTACATCACATAAAGAATCAAAGATGTGGAGGATGCAGTTTGATGGCAGTTGTTCAACGTCAGGATCAGGAGCGGGAGTAGTAATCATCTCTCCCGAAGGTTGCTTATATCCATTCGCATATAGGTTGCAATTTGAATGTACCAATAATACTGCAGAGTACGAGGCGCTTTTATTGGGTCTCAAAAATGCGAAGGATATGGGGATCAAATTACTTAGAGTTGAAGGAGATGCAGAGCTCATTGTCAAGCAAGTCAGGGAGCAGTTTCAAGTTAGAAAGAATCGCCTTCAATCCTATAGACAGAGGGTGTGGAATGCCATTGACTGGTTCGATGCTTTTGACATCCAATATATTCCAAGAACGGACAATAGCAGAGCCGATGCCCTTGCAGTGTCAGCTGCTCTTTTCATGCCACATTCTGACTTTCGTCAGAATTCTTTCGCTATTGAGCTGATCTACAGGCCAGCTGTACCAGATAATGCAGACAACTGGCAAGTCTTTGATGACGATGATGATATCAAAGAGTTTCTCGTTATGGGAGACAACTACAAAGAATTGTTCTTTGAAGGGAATCCTATTCCTTTCAAAGAGTCAGTTGCTGAAGACTCTGAAGCTACAGAATCCAGAATCATACAACTAAAAGGAAATCAAATTCCTAAGGGTTTCGTATCTTTAGAGGATATTTTTGACCGGCATGACCGTTTCATCCAAAATCAGAAGATGTCAGGTGTTAATACTTCTGCTGAACATTTCCAAGTGAACATCGGCACCAAAGACAAACCTCGGTTTGTGAATCTAGGCAAGTGTTGTACTACAGAAGAAGCTGAGAAGTTTACCGCCTTGTTCAAACAATACAAGGATGTATTTGCCTGGTCATATGAAGTCTTGAAGGTCTTCACACCCATAGAATTGTCACATACAATTCCTCTGAAGTCTGATGTTAAGCCTTTCAGGCAAAAACAGAGACATTACAATCCGCGGATTCAAGATACTATCTACGCGGAAATTCAGAAGATGGTGGACGCAAAGATAATTTATCCAATCCATCACTCCACCTGGGTGTCTAACATTGTTCCTGTGCGCAAAAAGAATGGAGAAATCAGAATTTGCGTGGATTTCAGGAACTTGAATTTGTCGTCCTTGAAGGACAATTATCCCTTACCGATCATGGAGCATACATTGCAAACAGTCACCGGATCGGAGATGCTATCACTTCTTGATGGTTTTTCCGGTTACAATCAGATTGCAGTGGCCGAGGAAGAGCAGATCAAAACAACTTTCACCACACCGTGGGGAACGTTTGCTTATGAGAGGATGCCTTTCAGCCTTATCAATGCCGGTGCTACTTTTCAGAGAGCCATGGATTTGGCGTTTGGGGATCTAAAAAATAAAATAATAGTAGTTTATCTAGATGACTTAACGGTTTTCTCAGATAAACGAAGCGATCACTTTTTGCACCTCGCAAAAGTTTTCGAAAGATGTAGGCATCATAGAATTTCATTGAATCCTAAGAAGACCATCTTCGCGGTAACGGAGGGCAAGTTACTTGGCCACATCGTTTCCAAGGAGGGAACTAAAATTGACCCAAATCGGGTGGATTCAATCAAGAGCCTGTCTCTTCCTACAAGTAAGAAACAAGTGCATTCTTTCTTCGGTAAAGTCAACTTTATCCGAAGGTTTGTGCCAGATTTTTCGGAGTTGACGAAGGAAATCTCAGCTATGATGAAAAAGACGTCCAATTTCATATGGACAGAAGAAGGTCGACAAGCTTTCATCAAAATCAAGGAAGCTATTGCTACCACACCAACGTTGGTTCGTCCTGACTTTCAGAAGGATTTCATCCTTTACTGTTATGCGTCGGAGCACACGTTGTCTGCAATATTGACTCAGAAGCTCAGTGAAGAAGGAGAATCTCCTATCGCATTCATGAGTACAAGTTTTAAAGATTGTGAATCGCGCTATTCTCAAATTGAGAAGAATGCGTATGCTGTCGTTAGAGCTGTCAAAAATTTCAGGTTCTATATCTTGAATTCACATACTACGGTGTTTGTCACCGATCCAGCAGTAAAAGGTGTGCTAACTCAACAGGAGATGGGCACGAAAAGAGGAAACTGGATCGCAAGGGTTCAAGAGTATGATCTGGAGATCAAGCCAACCAAGCTCGTTCGCGGGCAAGGTCTTTGTCGATTATTGGCAGAAGACGGAGATGAAAAGAAGAAAAGCAATAGTGGAAATGAACCTGAACCAGAAGAGGACCTTCCTTTGGTCCTATTAGTTGATTCTGCGGAAGAATGGTACACAACCTTGTGGTATTATTCAACTTATGGAGAATGTCCACGTCACATGGACAAACAGCAGAAGAGAACATTGAAGTTGAAAGCACAAAATTTTGTGCTTGTCAATAACGTTCTGTACAAGCGTGGCCTTGACGGAACTTTCCTTTTATGCGTCGGTAGAGACCAGCAACAGAGATTGTTGGATGCTTTTCACAGTCAAGCATGTGGTGGTCACTTCTCATCAAGGGTTACTGCATTCAAGATCCTACGAGCACGGTTCTATTGGCCAACCATGTTTCGTGACGCATATGAATGGGTGTATAGATGTCAGTCTTGTCAGCAGTTTGCTGGTAAAGTCAGATTGGCAACTACTCCACTCAGGCCAGTTATCATTGATGCTCCATTTCAGCAATGGGGTATTGATTTCATAGGTCCCATCAACCCACATTCCAGCGAGGGGCATATTTATGTCCTTACAGCAACAGATTATTTTACAAAATGGGTTGAAGCGGTTCCTACCAAGCGAGCTACTTCAGAAGTTGTTTGTGACTTTTTAAAGGAAAACATCATTTCACGCTTCGGAGTGCCTCGCAAAATTGTGGCTGATAACGCAACAAGTTTCTCGTCAGAGGAGATACTTAATTTTTCTTTTGATCACGGCATCACGCTGTCACATTCATCAGATTATTACCCTCAAGGTAATGGACAGGCCGAATCATCAAATAAGAATATAGTCACAATTGTGCGCAAGCTAGTTGACGCAAATCAGAAAGCTTGGCATAGTAAAATATATGATGCTCTTTGGGCTGATAGAATCACTCCCAAACGAGCCATCGGCACTTCGCCTTTTATACTTTTGTATGGTACAGAAGCAATGTTACCCATTACATTGGAGTTGTCCGCTTTGCAGTTGGCATCTACAGTGGATGAGGAAGAATTCAAAGATCCAATCGAAAGGAGGACTTTGTACCTGATGAAGCTAGAGGAAGAAAGGGTCGAGGTTGTCGATAGGATCACTCAGCATCAAGAGCGAGTGAAGAAGATTTTTGATAAGAAAGCTCGTCCGCGAGACTTCGAGATCGGAGATCAAGTCCTGTTATGGGACAAAAGACATGAACCTAAAGGAATGCATGGTAAATTTGATTCCTTATGGTTAGGACCCTTCCAGATACATGAATCAAGGGGAGAGAACACATACATTCTCTCGCATCAAGATGGAAGGCTTCTCCCGCTACCTTACAGCGGGCAATATCTCAAGCACTTCAACCCTCCGGGAGAGGAGTAATTTTTTGTAAGTTTTATAAATACTTTTTATGCTTTATCGTAATGTCGTATTGTGTTTTCCCGTTCAGTGATGTTTTGTCGTGTTTTAGGTGATTAAAATAGGTAGTCTTGTTGTAGGTGATTAGGAAAGTCCAAGTGTATTAGGTGATTAGGAAAGAAAGTCCTGACTCCAATGCCCAATGTTAAAGTCACTGGTCTACGAAACACAGAGATTCCTAGATTCTCCTATGCCGTAAGTATCCGACATGGTCACCAGACGGAGCCTAATGTTGTACCCAAACCGAAATTTTTGCTTCATTAAGGCATTTTGCTTAAAATGGTCTAAAACTTGTAAAAGTGGGGTCAAAACTCAGTTTTTGGGCAAATAAAGTATGGGCTTTTAGTCAGTGTGATGCCAGGAAGATACTGGCAAAATTTGAAAATTTTGAAAATTAGGGTTTTTGAAGTCTATTTTTAGCTCGAAACCCTAAAAAATAAGAACTTGTCAGAATTAGCTGAAATTAATTTTGATTGGCTTATTTCACATCACGATCACAGTGGTGAAGTCAGTTTCAGTTAAAAGTCAGTTTAAGGCTGGTGGGTAGTTATAACTTTTCAGGAGAAAAGTTAGGACCTCTGAGGTCATTAATGGCAGTTGGCCAGTACCAGGTGTTAATATCTAAGCCTGAAACTCAAAGAAGAACACTCTACGATGAAAGATGTTGAAAATTATGCTTTTTGACGGAGTAGATTTTCAACGAGGTAAAAGTACTGTGAAATTGGCTAAGTCTGGATTGAAAATATTCTAAGTCTGGAGGTCAAAAGCGCCACTTTCAGCTAGGGGCGCCCATCATTATGGAAGTTGTATTCAACTTTTTGTGAGATTTTCTACCAAGATGATTTCTTCAGTTTCCTGATAGCTTCGCAATGAGCTAGCCAGCCAGTCCGACGGAGGAGTAAAACGCCTGAAAACGTAAATTCAGTACAGAACAAGGGAAATGCAAAGTAGATGACTTTGAAGAGAAAAAGCGCCCCTGGAGGCCAGGGGCGCCCATCTTTTTGAAGATTCAAATGAAGTCTTTTGATCAAGTGACACCCAGGAAGTTTGTTTCTATTTTTGGTCCAGCTCCGCGA